>OY288268.1:86063187-86663187 GCA_958450335.1 Hibiscus tridactylites | reverse complement strand
CCACTATAAATCATTGTGTCTTTATTCTTTCTAGCTTCCACAACCCTTCCACCCAAAAATCCATCTCTCCACCACTTGGTGAGCAATATTGGTTGATCGAATCGAGCTCCACACAACCCAACAGAAACAATTCTAAACGTAAGTGACTAGAATGATTTTTTTAAATTTTGGTGACCAAAATAGAACACACCCTAAAAGAAAGGGACCACTGGTGAAAATTACCCATTACTTATTAATATAATATTATTTTTACTGAATCGGGTTTTGTATGTTTAGTGTTTTGGAAGATGAAAATCGTCTGCCTCAAATTATGTTTTTTGTGGTGTTTTAAAAAAAATTGGGTTTAAGTTTAGGGTTTAATGTTAGAGCTTATGGTTAGTGTTTAGAGAATTAAGAATAGAGTATGTTTTTTAGGATGTAGGTTTTAAGGTTTAGGATGTAAAATTTAAGGTTAAGGTTTAGAATTTAATTTTTTAGTGTGGGCCATAGAAAGAGGCATGATTAGGGACAAATCATTTTTATTAATTTTGAGAAATAAAATTTATGGAAAATATTTATATACTTGTGGTGAAAAACTTTTTTCATAAGTGAATTTAATTCAAGTATTTTTTTTTACATAAAACATCTTCATTCATTGAAAATTAAAACATACAAACGACTAAAGACAAAAACGTAAGGCATTAGTGTCCGTTGAAGTAGAAGTTTCAACAAACTTTTTTCGGCTAACGGAAGTGCATTTGAGGCTCATCATGAGGCTTGGCTCACTCTTGTTTGAGTTATTATCTCTATGAGAGCTCACAGATCGAAGAAAAAAATCTCTCAATGCGACAAGAATAAGGACCTAATCAACAGAGTTTCACCTGTGAATTAAATAAGACTGAGGAGGGTAACCCTATACTGGGTATTAACATCATCATTTCTATCTATACTTTAATACTCACGTTGGTCTAATGAAATGAGACGTTAAATCCCTTAAGTAGTGTTAAAAGTATAAATCATAATATTGTTAATGAAGAAAATTAGATTGAGAGAGTCACCCCATATTAAGTCTCTGCAACACCCGATTCAAATTAGTCAACTAATAAATCAAATGATACAAATATAATATGAAATGATAATAATACAATATGAAAAAAATATCATAAGCACAAAACAAATGCTCGAACGTATAAAAGAGACCCAAAATAAAATATTGGCGTGTAAAAATTCATATAATTTTTTTCCCAACATGATCTAAAAATTAATAATATACACATAAATACCAAAACTTAATAATAAACTCTCTCTCTCTCTTTTTTTTTTTTATCTTAGAGCTATCTTAATACCTTCAAAGTTATTTATCCTTAATATAAGTTTATATCTTAATTGAATAAGTATATTTGGCCAGTTGGTCAAACTTCTCATCTTTGTTCACTCGTTTTTCTTAAGTCATGAGTTTTTGACTCGATAGAAGCATCTCATTCCTTTCCCTATGGCCCTCCTCCCTTCCTTTCTAGATAGAATTAAGATTAGAATTAGGATTTGTCAAAAAAAAAATCTATATCTTAACTAATCCTCAAGTTTATTTTATTGTTGCCGATTGTGCATTGGCTTAGTTAATATTGTTATTGTTGTAATATCTAAGAAACGATGGCCTAACACAATAAGGACTGGTGGGGACCACGACCCCCTAAATTTGAAAAATATAGTTTAGAACCTTATAATTAAAAAAAAATTTAATTTGGACCCCACATTTTTAAAATTTCAAATTAAGCTTCAAAAATTGTGATAATTTTTAATTAAATCCCTTCTATAATTTTTAAAAGTTATCGTTAAGCCTCTCAAATTTTCAAAAATTTTAGTTAAACCCTAATTTTGTTTGGAAAAAAAATTTAACCCTTCAAAATTTTTAAAAATTTTAAATTAAACCTCTATTTTTTTTAAAGTTTAAAGTTGCCCCCAAACTCTACTACCAAGTTCCGCCACTGCTAAGAAGTTGTGAGTTCGAGTGCTCTTAAGTATAATTATCCCTATGGAAGGATTTAGGATTATAGGAAATTTAGGTTTTGTAATTGCCTCTAATTTATGTTTTAGTCCTTGAATTCTTTGTACATTTGAAATTTAGTCAACTTACCTTTATTTCTAGGACTTTTAACCGTGCATATCTTTGAGCATATTTTATTTAACCTATTGTAATTTGTACTTTCAAAAAAAAATATTACCCTTGTTAGCGTGCTTTCTTCAATTTTTAATTAAGCAATCCTATTTTTTTTCTTTCTATATTCCTTTTACTATTTATGTTCAGAATTTGTTACCAAACAACCCTAAAATTTAAAAGTCAATAACATTCATTAAACATCAAAATCGTAACTTATGCCTATCCTTGGCCGTCCATTAACTAATGTTTTAGGATTCTAAATCGAGCAGTATCCTTGCTCTCAGGATAGCCTTAAAATTAGGTTAAAAATTATGGTTAAATTTCATTACAAGTCACTTAATTATTAATAAGATTACAAATAAGTCATTGTATGTTTAAAACTTACAAACGGGTCACTTTATTTATCGATGGTAACAATCGATAAATAGAGTGACGTAATTGTAATAAAATGTTAACGTTCGTTTCATTTTCGAAGGGTTGACTCATTTGTAACTTTTTGAAATATATGATCCATTTATAATCTTACTAATAGTTAAGTGGTGTGTGGTGTAATTTAACTAATTATCATTTTAGATTTTTTAAATCGATACATTTACTTCAGTCAATTTAAAATGTAGGGTAAACTAGTGAAATGGTCACTTACGTTTAGTAAGTGTACACTTTTAGTTTCTGATTTCAAAAAATAAACGTTCTGGTTACGTACGTTTTCGTTGTGTAAACTTGTGGTCACTCAAACGTTTCTTTCCGTTAAACGTAAGTGATCATAACATTCATTTTTTAAAATCGGTGACCAAAAGTATACACTTACTAAACGTAAGGTGACTATTTCAATAGTTTTCCCTAAAATTTAATGAATTAACTACACTTATAAATATTTAGTTGTCGACTTGTCGTACATTAATTTAATCAAAAGTGCAACAATCAGTCTTTGAATAAGGATGATAGGTTAACTCATGCAAGTATAAAATTAACTAATTCTATTCATTTTTATAATTCAATCAAATTTGTAGTGTAGTGATACAAAATATCACCATAGCTTAATCGTAACTGACATTAAATTTTAAGTTCGATCTTGATTAAAATAATCAAAAGCAAATTGTTAAGAAGGTATGTAGGGCGGACGAACCACCGAGTGGAGGTGGACAATCATCAACCTAAAGAGTATGTGGTGGAGATAGACGCAATATTTTATGTTAAGAGTTGTAAATTTTTATATTTAATAAAATTATACAAGAATTTAAAAATTTTAAAAGTGTGAAATTAAATCATTAATGTAAAATAAAATATTTTTAAAAAAATATATAAAATTTTAAACTTTTGAAAAGGTGTGATTGCCTTGTAACTTTCCTCGGTCCATCCCAACGCATAACCAGAATAATACGCAACTACAGTATCTAACTGGGGTGCCTATGTCGTTCAAAGATGCCCTCATAAGATTGACGAATGTGAAGAAGGGTGGGGTTGATCTAAATTTTAGTTGATAGTAATATTTAATTGATATTTTATAAAGAAGTGGTGGAATTTTATAATGAGTTGGCTTAGTAGGATGAGACGCTAGATTCTTTAAGTATGATCAGAAATTTAAATCTTGTTGTGAACGGAACAGATTGGATTTATAAAGATCATCTAATAATAGATTCTTATAGAATTCGATCCGGATTAATAGACTAATGAATTAAATAATGATGATTATATAAAAAGAATAAAGAAGTGGTGGAAAGTGTTTATTTTTGCTCGGCCAAATAATATTTTATTAAAAATTATAAACCTAAGTTGTATGCCTTGTTAAAAACTTTCTTAAACCTAAATAAAGGAAAATAGTACAAGACAATCAGGATCAAACAACACACAAACAACGCCAACACCTACTAACATAGTAACAATCAATAGTCACCTCTACAATGTACGCCACAAGTACCTAACAGAAAGCGCAGGCCCATACACCTGATTATCAAAGACCAAAACGCCAACACAACAATAATGCAACCAACTTCCCTCAACAAAGCTAACTATGCATAGCCATGCAACAACATATTCCCAATCATCATAGGAAAATATAGATTCAACGTACTGAGTAGGAAGGATTACCTAATGTGTGTTATGTGTTGCGTGTTTAGAGTGCAACACAAACGGTGCAAGTATACACATCGCAAGTAATAAATGATAAGTATAGAGTAACGTCTCTACAAGGATTGATTTGGGCCACTTTGCTTAAGTTATTGCATTGAAAAATAAATAGATTGATAGAGATGATAATATGTAAAATAAACTAAGCAAAATAAAGAAAATAGAAAGGAGTGATCGATTTAAGAGAGTAGGCCGGATTATCGTGAGTCGTGGAGTGATAGTTGAATGAACCGTCGTGGTAATTGAGTGCAAGAGCAACTTGATTGCCTTGGTAACTAGCAACAATCGGATTGCCTGGGCAACTGACGAAGCGATTGCCTGGGCAACTGACGAAGCAATTGCCTGGGCAACTGATGGAGCGATTGCCTGCGCAATTGTGCGACAACCTTCAAGGTTCGGTGAAGCATTCTTCAATAGTTTCTCCTTATCCCTAATTCGAAACACTGGTTAATTGTGCATGCCTTGATAATGCATCCCTGCGTGAACCAAGGGTGAACAATAACTGATCTTGCGCTCCTTTTAGCCGTTGAAATTCACAACTTATCCCTAAGTTGAATTAGTCTTCACCATCGATTGATTGAATAAAGACCATGCTTATTCGTTTCTTGAATCTAATTCTCCCGACATTAGATAAATGGATGAATTCACGAGATCCTCTCCCAATTCACTCGCAAACAAAATTAAAAACCAAGAATGAAAAAACCTTGAATTAAAATTGCAAACTCAAATACCTAAACAAATCCAATTGTTCTCACAACCACAAAAACACAATAACCCAAGCCAAATAAGATTAGTTCATGGCTGGGTTCAAAAGATATACAAAGAATAATCTCTCTAGCATGAATCTAATCGAACCAAGAGGAAGAAGAAGAATTTGAACAACCCCTTGGTTTTTCTCTCTCAATGACTCTCTCTTTGAAGTAGGCAACTAGGTCTTCTATTTATAGGAGATGGCTAGGTCAAAGTCTTTCTTGAGGAGAAAGTTAAGTTAGAATTAAATAGCATTAAAGAGATAAATCTCTCTTATTTATTTATCCTCAAAAAATTCCTCCTATTTTTATGGAATTTAATCTCCTTTTGATCTTTTCATGGAACTCCAACTCTTCTAAGATTTATCTTTGCTTCACGCCATGTTGGGTTTATCCAGTCATCAATTTCGGCTTCCATTTCATCTTATCTTCAATTGTCGGCGATTGCCTCGACAACTAGTTTGACAGGTCCTTCTTGAATTGCCTTGGCAATTTGTAATTTACCACGGAAATCCTAACCTGCGCAAATAAAGCACTAAAATAGTATCTTTTCCGCAAAAACCACCAAACTATGTAATCAAGCTTAACTGTGAAAAGAAACATGAATTAATGCATGGATGACTAATTATGCAACTAATATGAGCCTAAGTGTAACAATAATATGAGTAAAAAGGGTAATAAAAATAGTACTTTTGCACACTCATCACATCCCCAAACTCGAATTATTGCGTGTACTCAATCATTACAAAACTAAAAATTACCTGCCAAAATTTTAATCATCAAAAATACTGCTTCGTACTTGACTCCAATCCTCAGAACCGTGGCATAAAGTATGATTGTCCTTCAACTCTTCGGATGACATAAAAGTTACCCGGAATCGAACTATAATGATCGTGACCATGTGTGTGAAGTTGTGTACAAGTTGATTTTCACGAGTCCATGTGAACAATAGGTTTAATCAAATTAATTACCGAGGTATTTAATTTTACTAGAGCCAATTTCGGGCACCTCTAGAAAGCACGCAATTTCTTAGTTTAATATTAATCAACTAGAGCCAATTTCGGGCACCTCTAGTGGTTTTTAATGTGCGACAACTAGGGGTGATAATGAGCCTGACCGGCTCGTGAGCTACTCGGGCTCGGCTCGGGCTCGGCTCGAAAAGCTCGTGAATAGGCTCGAAATCTACATATGCACTAAAATAAATTATGTGTTTGTATTTTCTTTCATTAGTTGATTGTTGTTTGATTTTGTATTTTCTTTAATTATGTGTTTGTATTATAAGAATATTTATTGATTATTTGGATTAATCTAATTTTGGCACTTTTTTACCCTTTTCGGTCATTGAATTTTGTTTTTAGTGTTGGTTATGAAAGAGATTTTTAACGAATATTTTATATAAAAAAACTATAGCAAACTTTTTCATTTCGGGCCGAGCCTGACGAGCTTCGAGCTCGAGCCGAGCCCAATAGAATTGATTTCGAGACAAGCTCGAGCCTAAAATTCCGAGCTCGGCGAGCTTCGAGCCCGAGCCGAGCCTGGCCAGGCTCGGGCTCAGCTCGGCTCGTTATCACCCCTAGCGAAAACTAGAGCCGGTTTCGAGCACCTCTAGCAAAAAATTATTTTTAATCCAATTTTTAATTTAGGCTAGAGCCAGATAGGCACATGTTGTCACTAGATTTCACCTAAAAATTCATTTTTAATAAAAAACTAAAAGCTCTTTTAAATAAAAAAATATTTTTTAAACCCATTATAGTAAAATAAAAAAAAACATTCTCTTTTCAAATGAAATAAAATAAAATTTTAGAACCCATTAAAAAACAAGGCCCATTTTTAATCTATTTTAAATAAAATAAGAAGCCCACCATGAAAAAATGCAAATATTTGTATGCTTGAAAAGCCCACTTTTAAAAAATTTATTTGGGTAAAAAATAATAATAAATGTAAGAAAAAGGAAAAAAAAGAGAGGGAACCAGTGCGCGTCACATTCCTAGCTCGCGTGAACACGCGCGCGGGCTGGTTCCCCAAAACCTCAGTTCGCGCCGCTGTTGGAGGCCAGCCGCCAACCTCAAGCCACGACTGTTGTCGCCATTAGTACCAGTCGACGCGTCTCGCCATCGCCGATCTAACGGTACCGACGCCGTTCGTCGCCATCCACCGGTAGCCGCCATAATCTATAAAAAACGAAAGAAAATAGTTTAAATTAGGGCTCAAATCAAGGGGAAAATTCGACCCAAATTTGAATCAAATCGAATGATTTTGGGGGGTTTTAACGAGGATCAAGCCTCTTGTATGATTTTGGCTCCAATTTGGAGATTAAATCCTGCTTTTGCTTGATTTGCAAGCTCAAGTTCAAGTATAAAAACCCCCCAAACCCATTTGTTCAACAGACACTTGGAGAGCAAAAAAACAAAGCTAAAAAATTCTGAAAATCCTTAAAAAATTCTCTAAGTTTGCTGGAAATTTTTTGGAGTAAAGTTCGAGTTTTGGGCTATTTTTCGGAAGCATTTTGAAGCAATTCGAGAAGAAGATTCATTCGAGTTCATCATTTTCTTTCGGTAAATTTTTCTCTCTTTAATTTTTCATTTTTTTAAAAAATTTTGATTCATTTTTGTTTTTGGTTGAATTTTATTTTTTGATTTTTTTTATATTATTTTAGGTTGCATTTGTTAGAATTGGAGGATTAATTCTTGAATCCGGTAATAATTTCATTTTTTTTATTTTGTTTCAGTTTTTGATTCAATCTTTAAAGTTCTTACATGAATTTAAAAATGTTGTTTTTGAATAAGTTCAATCTTTAAAAAATAAAATAATAGTTGTTTGAATCCATTTAAATATGTGAGTAGTTGCATAAAAAGTGTTTTTTTCTTAAAGAATTAATGTTAGTGGTTGATTTTGGGAAAAAACTAAAAATAAAGAATTTAAGAGTATTAAATAAATTTTAAAAAGGTGAGAAATCAAAGGATGAAAAAATGTAAATAAACTTTTTTAGAAAATAAAATATGTTTTGAAAAATATATAAAAAAGTTTTGTTAAGTAGTGAAATAAATTATGGGCATAAAATAAAACTAAGAAGTTTTTGGGCTTTGAAAGAAAATTTTGATTTCTAAAATAAAAGTTTTAATATAAAGTTCTTAAGTGATTTTAAAAAGGAATTTTTAATAAAAGTTTAGAATTTTAGAGAATAAAAGTTTGAAAACATTTAAAAATCTTTTTTTTTTCTAAAAAATGGTTAAATTAAAAGGTTTGAAAAATAAGGAAAAATAAAATTAAAAATGTAGCAAATTATTAGGACTAAAAAGCGAAAATATCAAAAAGAAAGAGTTTAAGTTTTAAAGTTTAAAAAAGAATAAAAGGTTTTTTTAAAGGAAACAATAAAAAGTAAAACACAAAAGAATAATTCAAGTTTCTTGTTTGTTCATTAGAAATAGGTTCTAAAAGCTTAGATAGATACGTGTTTGTAGAAAGATTTTCTTCAAAAAAATTAAAACACGCTTAAACAAACTTGAACTCTCAATTAAGAATAAAAGACTTAGACCATTTTAGGCTTTAAAATAATCAAACCTAGAATGAATAATAAAGTGCTCAACACATCGAATTTTCATGTTGCTTGAAAAGTGAAATGAATTTTATGCGGTGTCTTATCAAACGGAAATGATGGGTTAGCGCCAGAAATGTTGGCAGTGATTAAAGTTTATTTCCCGGGCGATAATGCCGTTAAAATAGACTGATATTCATTAAATGGACATAAAGTTAAACCTCCGTGAACTTGCAAAATCCAGTTTTGAAAACGAATTTGAAATCAATTAGGTACCAATTTTGGGCGTCGTGGGGTGCTAACCCTTCCCCACGCGTAACTGCCCCTAAACTCGTTTTCTGGTTTTTCGTAGACCAAAACCGTTGTTTTATTAAAATAACCTCGTTTTAAAGTGATCCAATCACACTTTTCAAAAAAAAATTGGTGGCGACTACGTTGTTTGATTTTAAAAGTTTTCCAAAAAGTCGAAGCCCTCCTAAAAAAGGGGTTGCGACAGCTTGACGACTCCGCTGGGGAAGTGGTTTTGTTTTTAAAATAAAAAACAAAAGAGGGTCATGCCACAAATTGGTTTCAAATGGTTTTCAAAAAAGTTTTTTTCTTAAAAATATGGAATTTGCAAGTTCATAATAGGTTCAATTTATTTTTACGTTTAAATAAATAAATCTATTTTACGCATTTAAGACTTAATTCAAGTTCTATTCCCGAGCTTTGTCACGTTCGTTTAAGTGGGGAAACACGCTTTGCTCATGTAAGAATATTGATTCTTGGTATGAGCCTAGCAAGTCCCTTCGGGACTCATTCCATTTGTCTTTGTAAGGATATTGATTCTTCGAGAAGGTATCAGTGGTGAGTCCTCCTGAGTTGAACTCGATTCGTTTGGAGCCTGTAATGGGTGAGAATCGAGGGCCTTGCTACCCTTAGTAGGGGACATCAAGGACAGCTCGGGTACCCTTTTTAGAACCAAACCAAGTTTGAGAATCTAGAGCCTACCCCAATAGAGCCATGCGGAAAGCCTAGGGTGTTGAGTCGCAAGAATAATCCGCGGAGACATGTCCTAAAATGTGGGAATGGCTGCCCAAAATTATTGTGCAATTAATTTGTTTCTGACTGCTTTTTCTCCTTTCTTACTTTTTTTAATCTTTGTTCCCCATCTTGTTTGTTTTTGCATGTGCATCATTCCATATTTAGAAGGGGTTGATTCTAGAAAATTGCTCAACAAAAAAAAACTCTCATTATGGATGGAAGATTCATAAGGGATGAAGAGGGAAAGAAAGGGAAACAAGTGATGAAGAATGAAAATGGAAAACATCTCTATGAGAAGGAGAGGGAAAACACAGTTGCATGGAAGTGGAAGGCTCGTGTCAACAAAATGCATTTGCTAGAGTTACAGTCAGCCTATGACGAAGCCTCCAAGAACTTGAAGCAAAGTCAGACCTTCATCATTGAGCTAGAAGCCAAAATAGAGAACTTGAACCGAATAGTTCACAAGATGCAAGATGACCATACCTATGATGAGCTCCAAGCTAGTTTGAGCAAGAATGACTTCTTGAAAGAGCGAGTTAAGGAAATGGATAATCTTCTTCAAGAGTACATGACAAAGATTTTAGTTCTTGAAGATGTCTCCGAAGGAGGATATGATTATTGGTTCTCCCGCCTCAAAGATAATGCTCGAAGATTCTGAGAGCGAGATGCGTCTGATAGGATGGTGATGACACAAGTCCAGGATATGGCCAAGCGTGTGACAATGTTGGCAACTGAAGCTGCAACTCTTCGTCAGTACATCAAGCCAATTGGAGAAGTTGGACCAAGGCTTATGTTGCTTATAGAAGAAATCAAGGAGTTAGGTGTACGAGCTGAAAAATACTTGTAATTTGAAAGAAAAAGTTGAATAAAGAACTTCCGTATTCAATAAAGAGTTTTCATCTATGAGCAAATTTTCAATGGAATTAATGGCCCTTCGACTGCATTCATGCATTTGCACTATTTTGTTTGCTTTGTTGTTTACATATGTGAATTCATTTGTACATACATCCATTCATGTCAAAAACTAACTTAATATAAAACGATAGAATATTCAAAATAGCTAAGACAACTCATAAGTACGGTACACGTGCCCAAACCCGAGCCATGAATTTTGAAGAAAGGTTGACAACTTTGGAGGCAAACCAAAAGAGCACTCGAGACAAGTTGGAGAGAATAAAAGCGATCTGAAACAACAAATTGAGTCAGTTCAATAGCTGCCATGCTAGGGTTCAAGGATCCAGATGCAGTTGAAGAAGGAGGAAACACTGGTACAATTCCACGATTCCCAAAAATGACCTTTAGGAAGGAGACTGCTGCCAAAGCCAAAACACCAATCCATGTTGTTGAATCCTCTACTCATGTTCCAAACGGAGAAGCTAATAATTACGAGGTACATGACCTTGACGAAATCGCCGATAAGGTTAAAATTGAGAAGAAGTAGGAGGATAAGTATGAGAAGTTAAGGGGAATGATCAAATCCTTCTAGGATGGAGTTGCTCATGGTGGAATGGATGCCAAGGACATGAGCTTTGTAACTAATTTAGTTGCACTGCCAAAATTCAAGATCCATGACTTTGAGAAATATAATGGAACCACGTGCCCATCGACACATTTAACCATTTATTATAGAAAGATGTCAATGTACCTAGACAATGAGAAGCTGTTCATTCATTGCTTCCAAGACAGCTTAGTAGGATCAGCTGCACGCTGGTATTCGCAACTAAGTTGGGTGAACATCAAATCATGGAAAGATCTGTCCAGAGCCTTGAATGAACAATACAACCATATTTCAGACATGGTTACAACCCATTTGGTCTTGCAAGGGATGAAGCAAAAGCATCATGAGAGCTTCTGAAAGTATGCACAAAGATGGAGGGATGTAGCAGCACAAGTGCAGCAACTGCTGCTAGAAAATGAAATCACCTCGATGTTTGTGGAAACACTAAAAGGATCTTTTTTATGATCATATGCTCAATCATGCTACAAAGAAATTTACGGACATGCTAATGAATGGTGAACTAATCCTAGAAGCTATGAAGAGTCAAAAGTTGGACAGTGGGGAAACAAAGAAGACATATAAGAAGAGAGATAGTGAAGTCAATGCTACAAATGTCTACAACCCAAGCTATTCAACAAGTGTAGTGTTCAACAAGCCCAACACCTTTAATAAACCCAACACCTCGGCTCTGATAGTCTTAAATGCCCCAAAAGGAGAGCGAAGATATCAAGGGAACCCAAGACTCTACTTTCCTCCCATCCCAATGACGTACGCGGAGTTACTTGCTGAGTTGGTAAAATCACAGATGGTTCTGCCAGGGTATGTCCCTCCGTTCTCACCTCCTTATCTTCCATGGTACGGTGAAAAGGCCCAATGCGAATACCATGCAGGAGTAAGGAGGCATACCATTGAGAAGTGCACTGCATTCAAAAGGGTGGTAGATGATTTAAAGAAATCGGGCATGTTGTCATTTGAAACATCAGAAGAAAAAGGAAATCCTTTGCCAAACCAACAAGAAACATGTTTCCGAGGTTAAAACATCTATGAAATGGATATGGACCCAGATGGTCAAAGATGGAGTGATGGAAGGAAGGTTTGAAGAAGCAACAATTAAAGGATTGTATTGTGAGTACCATCAGAAATAAGGGCATAAAATTGAAAATTGCTTGGAGTTTAAACAGTTAGTGCAGGCAAAAAATGACAATAAAGAGTTAGAATTTTTTGAGCAGGGAACCAAAGAACATAAGATGGAAGTGTGTCCGTTAGAGGAATCATCCTCTAAAAAGATTTATACAGGAATGGAGCCTTTGGTGATCAAAACCAAGGTAAGAGTTAGTGAAAAAGCTAGGGGTGTGACCCCACGATTGGTTGTAAAGGCACCGACCCCATTCCCATATAAGGACAATAAACAAGTTCCTTGGAACTATGCTTGCACAGTGACAGATCCGAAAAGCTCGACTGCTGAAGATGGAAGAAAAGAAGAACATGTTAATGAAGTAGGTCACTTCACAAGAAGCGAAAGACTATATTCCACACCAGAAGTCGAAGATAGAGATGCAACGCAAAGAAAGGCTGCTAATCAACAAGATAAGGAAGGAGAAAAAAGATTTCTCCCAAGAGAAAACACTAGTGATTCATGAGCCAGTGAAAGAATCAGAGGCCCAAGAGTTTTTGAAAATACTCAAGCACATCGAGTACAGTGTGGTGGAGCAATTACATAAACTTTTGGCCCGAATTTCTATGTTGTCATTGCTACTGAGTTCCGAGAGTTATCGGGATGCCTTTGTTGAAAGTGTTAACCATGAAATTTGTGTCGAAGGAGATCACGGTTGACAAGGTGGACATGTTGGTAAATAATATTGTTGTTAATAATTTTATATCATTCAGTGATGAAGAAATACTTGCGGAGGGAAGAGGATCATACAAACCCCTCAATATTTCTACAAGATGTGAGGGATATATGCTACCAGGAGTTCTCATTGACAATGGATCAACTTTGAATGTTCTCCCTTTGAAAACGTTGAAAAAGTTGCCTATTGATATTTCTCACATGAGAGCTTATCAAAATATAATATGGGCCTTTGACGGGACCCGAAGGGATGTGTTAGGAAAAATTGAAGTTCCCATACAGATTGGACCATCAACATTTGAGATAGACTTCATGGTCATGGATATAAACCCCATGTATAGTTGTTTGCTTGGGCGTCCATAGATTCATACAGTAGGTGCGGTACATTCTACTCTTCACTAAAAGTTGAAATTTGTTATTAATAGACAATTGGTCACGATTGGTGCAGAAGAGGAAATCATTGTATCGGTAATCACTGATGCACCATACATTAAAGTGGATGAGGGCGCTTGAGTGTCATTTTACAACATTCGAGTTAGTCAATGCAACCTTTGTCACTGAAGGGAGCAAGGTGCCAGAACCAGAGTTGTCAAGCTACGCAAAGATGCAAGTGAAACAAACATTTAGAAAATGAGCCAAGGTAGGAATGGGATTTGGAAAGAACCACCAGGGAAGGCTTTACCCAGTGAAGATCCCAATAAAGATAGATCGGTTCGGCTTGGGCTAGCTTAAAGCCCACTAAATGGCAAAGGAATCAGAGTTTAGAAAACAACAAGAAAGAAGGAAGGCGAAGTTGAGTGGAGGAGAAATCGAGCGGGAGCCAATGATGTACCCTCCCTTTGTAACCCCCTCGTCCCGGTCTGGTCGGATGACTGATCCGAGTGGGCCACACGGGGAAAACCGAAGCAAAACCCGTTAAGGCTTCCCCTCGGTTAACGACCCATAAAATTTCCTTTTTATTTTATCTTGTCTATAGGCATAATTAAATCCTCTGTGAAGCACAACAGCGGAAAATACAAACAATGTAACATACTCTAATCAGCGAATACATTAAACAGCTCATTTTAGCTCCTTTACAACAGGCCGTTTCGAAACGCCCTTAGGGTGTTCCGAAACGCCTTGACTTAGTCAACATGCCAGGGTCAACCATAGGGTGACCGTTTCGAAACAGGGGTGACCCGTATCGAAACGACCCTAACGGTCAACTTTTCGTGGTCAACGATATTTGACCGTTTCGAAACATCAAATGCCCGTTTCGGAACGCCTTTATCTCGCCAATTTCTCAAAATTCCAGTAGCAAAAATGTTTCGGAACGACCCCCATCCGTTTCGGAATGGCAAGCCAAAAGCAAAGGGACCGTATCGAAACAGGGTGACCCGTTTCGAAACGCCCCCTGTCTGTAGACTCATTTTGGCTGTTTTAAGGCACAAGGGTGCCCCAAAACACCTCCAAAACCTCAAACAACATACTAGCAATTAATCCTAAGGCAACCAACTTACAAGCATACTTTAGCTTGAAATCAAAGGCACAATCCAACACAAGATGATACACAAACCATACAAGCAACATAAGCTTTCAAGCATGGCATTCCAACAAAAGTCATATCAACATTTAAGGTCATACAAGGAACTCAAAGCCATGAAGGCACAAGATAAGCATATAAGAGGTTTGCACCATAACAAGGCAACCTAAACATCTAAAGACATGCCACCACACACAAGCATACATCATAGCGTAACATGTTTTACAAACCAAGGCCAAATCAAATCATCAACATACACCCAAACTCAAACAACAATACCTATCCCATTGCATTCTATCACTTAAAATTCATACATTGAGCTCACCAAAGCAACACTTGGAGACCCTTCCTTGCCCATGCCACCCACAAGCTACTTATCTGCATTGTCGAACAAAAGAGAGCGTAAGCATAAAAGCTTAGTGAGGGTAAGCTCATAAAACAAACCTTCGACAATACAGGGTCCAAGCATGAGCTACAACCAAGATAAAATGCATGATCTTACCTCTAATCCACACGAGCCATAATTATAAATGATGCATGAACATATATTCAATGTCATGTGATGCTCAACATGTTTAAATCCACAACATATGAAATCACATATATTAAACCATGTTAGCAACACATCCCAAATCACATTGGCTCACAATTAATCACATATTGGAAACATAAACCACATTCCCTATTGGCACCTAGCTATGACTCGAATACGCGGATAACCGTTGGAACTCACATCCAACAACTCTACATTACCTGACGGTGGGATTACACTCATCACCGTTCACGCGGAGGGGATTCCACTCATCCTCACGCCCGTTGATAGGATTCCACTCATCACCGACTATTATATATAAGAAGATTTCCGGGCGAACCCGTACTCCATCTTGATGACTACCATCATCAAGACCACGCGCGCATTTTGACTCACGTGTGCACACTAAACATCCTAATGATCGATCATTTGTACCCAAGCATACTAGTGCCAATACTACACATTTCATTAATCTTTCACAATATCATTGCATAATAACTTATGTGCTTAGCACGTACCCACCATGACTCACCGTCATGCACAAACCACATTTCCATGCCTAGCATGTACTCACCATGATCCTCGGATCATACAATCACCTCATAATATCATTTCACACGTCAACACCACATGTACATCATTAACAACCATATCACATCATATTTTACACATGTGTATAACCATATCATATCTATCATCAACATGCATATAACAATGCATCAAACATGCCTCAACATACATGTATACAACATATACATAATCAACACCATCACAATTTAACACGAGGCATATACAACCATTAAAGAGTGCAACCAAAGTCTCTAATCAAAGCTTGGGATTAGGCTACCACTCTAATCCCAACTCTAGGTGGGTTTACCAAGCCCATCCTAGGTTCACATGCTCGAACCAAATACTCGAAACCATTTTAAAAATATTTAACCACTCACCTAAGCTTCCAAGCTCCAAGCCAAGCAAGCAACCTCCCTCAAATTTCCGGATTTCTTCCCGAAGCTTTTCCAACACGAATTCCCGCTTCTAAACAACCTCAAACACATTTCAAACAATTCCAAATCAGCCCAACATCAAAAGACCAACCCGGAACACAATTCAAATTCAATTTACAACGTTGCAAGCCATGAACAAACTCCACTAATTGATTCATCCCCTTTTCTAGGACAGTGTTGAGATGTTTGGGGCTCGATTTGATCAACCAATTTAGCTCACCAAGTGTTGAAGAGGTGGATTTTTGGGTGGAAGGGTTTAGGAAGCTAAAATGAAAATTGACACAATGATTTATAGTGGTTCAACCTTCTAACCAAGGTCTACATCCACTACCTTAGCTTCCCACTAAGGATTTCTCAACCAACTCCACTAATTGATTCGTCCCCTTTTCTAGGATTAGGAGGAAACCCTTACAACCGATCAAGCTTCTACCCAAAGCCTTGATCAAAACCCTCTTTACAAAGAGACAATGAAAGCAAACTTAAAACCCTCTAATAGGTGTTTGTTTGCACAATTAAGCACTCACCCAAAACCTAAAACACTTGAGCAGATTTGACAATTTTGGCTCACTAATGTTTGTCTATACAAGAATTGACAATTTAAGTGCTAAGACAATCTTTGATCATTTGATGTTTGACAATATGAGCATTAGCCTTCTCTTGATGCTTGGAGGTCCCTTTTATACTCCCAATTGAGTTTGTAGCCGTTACTAGCCGTTGGGGATGAATTGGAGCCGTTGAGGACTTTATTTCCCTTCATAAATTTTGTTCTACAGCTATTAGTATCGATACACGTGGAACGGTATCGATACGACATTCATAGGAACTAGCCGTTGGGCTCTTGCCAGCATAGGCGTATTGATACGCTTAAAGGCGTATCGGTACGGGTCCATATTTGAATAGCTGTTGGGAAATAGCCGTTGGGGTAGTTGAAATGGGATCGGTACGCTTACCTGGTGTATCGAAACGACCCCGATCCGTATCGATACACTAAACCCTCGTATCGATACGGGTTTTGACAGTAACCAAACTGATGCAAAATGGTATCGGTACGGGTACAACCGTATCGATACTAGTCACGTGAAAATACAAGTTTGGTTGTTTAACTCATGAAAAATCTTTGCCAAAAGCCTTCTAAAATATCTCAAACATAATTTCAAGTTGTTTGGACTTAAAAACAAGTTTTAAATTCTTTTCAAATTGGTCCAAAACATTTTTCAATTATTATATCAAAACATTAGTTCTACAGACAGCCCACATACCCCTTCCAAAATTCATGTTTCCAACACCCATTGCACCCACAAATGATCCCAAATCAACCCCTAACCATAACACTACCATTGGGCTATCAATTTCCACCTAAAACAACCCCCAAAATTTACCCAAAACCCTTCAAAAACCTCATTTATGCTCAAATTCGGGAATTCATTTAAAATGCTCTAAAAATTATATATGTTGGACTATTTGATTCACAAACAACATATCTAACATAAATAAACCAAAAGCCTTGATAAAAACTCATAAAGTCACAACCTTTAACCAAAACTTTGAAAAACCCAAATTCTAAAACATTGATGAAAATGAAATCTATTTGTACTTCCAAGTAGAGGAAGATGAGAGCAAGTCGGAAATGTAATTACCTTTAAAACCCGAGCCAAAATGGAGGAGAAATGAGATTGAAAAGTGAAAGAGATGAGAGAGCTCTTTTCACGTTGGTATTTGGTTGAGGAAGAGGATGAATAGTGAAAGTGTTGGATAAAGGGGGATTTAAAATCAAAGTTGGGCTAATTACAAAATGGTCATTAATGAATGGCTCTCTTCTTTATTCTTTAAAAATTCTTCACTTTGCAATTTCTTCAATTTGGTCCAACGTAAAATATTTGTTTTTGAAACCCGAAACTTAAAAGATTATTTTAATTGTAAAACCGAGCCCAAAATAATATTAAAATATTATTTTCACCCAACCCCTAAACCCGGGTGTTACACCCTTAAGTCACACTTTCAAGGTTGGAGGACTCCAAGACCCTAATGCCCGATTTGATGAGGGGGAGAAAGGAAAGAATGAATTGTGTGAGGCTTTTGAGAATTTAAGCATTAATGTTGTCGCATACGAAGAAGGAGGGGAAAACAAATACTTGTCCAAGATTTTTCCAGTGCTGAGATGAAGAACTAGACCACTGAAGTAGTTCTTGAAGTTTTTAAGACTGCCTCAGAGTAATTCTCAAAACTAACTCTTTTACCCTTAATTAGAGATCTTATGTAAAAAGGGTCTATATGTTAAAACCATAGTTCTTATTTCAATAAAGGATGCATATTTTCCAATAATATTGTGTGGTAAACTTTCTTTCGCAACAACAAAAAGCAAAGGATCGTAAAATGAAAAAACCGTAAAAGCAAACCTTAAAAAACAAATCATATCATTTCATCCATTCTTTCTTTCTTGGTATATATATATATATATATATATATATATATATATATATATATATATATATATATATATATATATTGTTATGAATATTTATTTATGTGAATGTCTATCACGATAAGAACTTTATCAATGAGATTTGATTTACTTTATCATTATAAATATTATCCTCATTAATTAGAGTTTAATGTATTATGTACATCTTATGCCTATAAATAGATGATCTAATGAAGGCATTGTATACACTTGAATATTGAGAATAATACAAATCTCTCTCTTCTTCTTATCTCTTTGTTCTTTGTTCTTATTATTGTTCTTCGTTATTTTATTCACAACACGTTATCAGCACGAGATTCTAACCAACTAAGGTGTTTTTGTTTGAATCCTAAAGGAGTTACTAAAAAGAATTTAACTCTAGCATGAATCAAAGATAAGTTCTCTCCTTCAATTATATTTTAATTATCGATTAAATATTTATTTTAGTTCAATTACAATCTTATTTTATGATGACTCATCTACTAATTAATTTTTGTTTAAAGTGATGATTATATAGAAATTATGAGGAGATCCTGAAACGTAGTTGGAAAGCATATGACCGAGTAATTTTTATCGCACGATATACATATCGAAGTAGACTTCAAGTGCAATTATTGGTCTTTTTGTGTACAACTCATTCTCAAGCTCCAATAAATCAAAGTAAGTTGTGCACATAAATATCAAAGGTAAATTGATTTCTCCAAAATTTATTTTATAAAAATGTGCAAAGAAAATCTTTATTCAAGATTCCATAGTGTCTCAATTTTTGTTCGTTAAAGGTTCTTTTCCAAGCTTTGTAACGGAAGCTCAAAATTTTAACATCATTTGTTTAAAGTATTCTCATTTTAACATTACGATTTAGTTTAGAAATTTAATTACAATAATTAGATTTTTTTTCTTTCCAGAAAAGGTAAAAAACAATATTGCTTGAGTTCGAAAATTTTAATGGATTTTTGGATTTTTGATACATTATTTTTAAGGATTTATTAAATATATATAATCTGCATTATTAACTTAAAGTACATTGTTTGTAATATTGATGAGAATTTTTATTATTTTTTCTATTGATGAGAGTTTATATTTTTAACCATGTTTTGAGTTTTACATGATATTATGAGAAGTTGTTTTGGTTGTTTGCTACGCTTTCATTGTTCTCGAGAAGAAAACAAATAACGGTAAATTCTAATTTTATTTTTATTCTTTTAACTACAATTTTAAAGTGCGATAAATCATGATAATTTTGTTCGAAAGTAATATTTTTTTTGTGTCGATAAACTCGACTATAGACTTCTCCCAATGTCAGATTACAAAAAAAATCATCTTGACAAGAATTTTTATGGGAGGCATTCCCTGAAGTGAATGCAAAGCATGATGTTTATTCAATGCAATTATCAATGAAGGGGCATTCCCTAAAGTGAATGCAAGCATGACGTTTATTTCATACGATTATTGAAACTATTTTGTTCCCTAAAGAGAATGCAAACATGGTAAATCATTATTCAATTAGAGACATAATTTTGATATAATCCAAGTATATTGGGTGGACATCTCGTTCTGCGAGGCTACTGGTCTCAAAGAAGGTTTTTAAAGGACCTTGTGGATTGGTTTAACAATGCCGCATACGAGGATTAAATCTTTGTTCTCTGTGATAAGGATATGTGAAAAAGGTTTCAAAGGCCCACCGACTCTACTCCATTCCATGAACTGAATGTGAGATTATATTATGGAAGGAATAAAAACCACATTAGAAGTTGTGGTCGTGGTCGAGGCTATGAATATAGACATGAAAAATATAGTCATTTTAAGAATACTTCTACCCAACGGTAGTGAGGTTATAAGGATGACAAGAGTGATAAGATCATTCTAATGAAGTAAAATTATTCTTATTACCAATGCGATGTTATAAATCATTGGTCTCGTACGTTGAAAAATCAACAATCATTGAATGATAAAGGAAAGAAAATAGAAGCAAATTTTGTTTGCGAAACATGACGAAGATGATATTGGTCCAACTCATTTGGATGTTGTTGATTTTCTTATAACCCTCTAATGGAATAAATCATCTTCTAATTATTCTCATAACTTTGAAGAGAATTATTTATCTTTTTATTTTTCTTTATGTTTATTTACTTTACACACATTAATTATTTAAGTTTTATACTTATATTTATATATTATGATATTTATTTATTTAACATGATTATATGTCAAATACAATCTATGGTGACGATTTATGCTCAACATAAGCATATGATATATTTCCCATTTAAATACAAGGGAATAATGTGAGTATTATATCTCAAAGTACTGAAAATATTGATGTTCTAGAAGAGCAATAAATTCTTGAGAGAAAGCACATTATTAAAAGCAGAATTGTGAATATTGCAATGATTACCGTTAATGGTAATAATATCATCATCACTAGAAGTGGAAATTTTAAGAGAGCAATATGAGTTCACAAAATACCCCTTTGAGAATTATAGATAACATATGTTATCAATTGGCATTTGAAATAAGTCAATATGGATATAAGTTTTTGTAGCCAAAAAGTCAGTTGAAAGCTTTAGAAGAGCTATATATTGCTACTAAAAGATAATTTCAATTGAAAGCTCTGAAAGAGCTAAATATATTACTATTTAAAGGAACAATTTTGATGGTCGTACTAGACATCTATGAGTGAGATTGAATTACATGTTATGGTAAACAAGAAGTTTACAAATTCATAGATATATATATATATACACATATATATAGTTGGCATGATCGGTTAGACCATCCTGATCAATAATGGTGCAGAAATTATTGAGATTTACATGCACATGTATTAAAAGAACATGGAGTTCTTGTGGTGCTTATTCTCAAAGGAATTGATTAAATTCCACTTATTAAAGAACATGAAGTTATTGTGTTTCTTAAAGGAATTGATTAAAATCCACTAACTAAAAGAACCTGCAGTTCTTGTGTTGTTTGTTATCAAAAGAAAAAGTTGATCGCACTTACCAAAATAATTAGAACTTAAAGTTTTTGTGCTGAAGTTGAGGCTGCATGTCTTTCATATCTGAACGAAATATGGGCTCATATTTCGCAAATGTGGAAAGTTTTATATGATTTTAGTAGATGCATCTACATTGTTTTATCAATTTACAACCAGAAGTTTGTGAGATTGATTATAAAAGGACTCAGATTATGCAGTTAGACTATTTGTCTTGCAAAATCTAGTGGGTTTATATTTTAGGCTATATCAGTTGTTACAAAGCCTATTGATTATGAAAAATATAGTTTAGCAAAATTCCAATTGGATGCCTCCTATTTAATGGCTAAACTATGAGAACAAAAGAGTTATTATTTATATGGTGTTTTCATATAGCAACACTTATACGCATCAAGCCAACGAGTTATAATAAACTCACCGTTATGATTAGTTTTTGGTGAGAAGTCATACATTTCTCATTTTATAATTTTTTAATGTGTGATGTGAATTACTCCACTACAACGCACAAAATGGGTAAATAAAAGGGTTGGGAATATATATTGAGTACGAGTCTCATTTTATGTTTAAACTCTTAAACATTAATTGGAGAATCATTTATGACATGATTTTTCTCAACATCAAGGGGAGAAATAATCAGCTGGATAAAGGGAAATGAATTATCGTTATCTAGATCCTCGTATATGAATCATAAGTTCATAAGATAATTCATGTTATTACATGTCAACTGCCAGACATGGTTTCAATGATCAATATTCTCGTAAATAGAAAGTAATATGAGATGGTCATGTATTGTAGGTGGGTGCTCCTGAAGAGACCAAAGACATAACTAATAATAAAACTCTTGAAGAGTTTCATGTACCTGAAATAAAGATTGAAATCTTGAAGAGATCTCGATGAGTTATGTCTCTACGAGAATGGAACTAAAAAATTGAAAAGTTGTCGACAATGATTTTACAAATAGTTTTAAATAGAATACTTCTATAGAAGTAAAGAAAGAAAACGAGGATCTTGTATAGAAATCTATCAATAAGTATAGATATTGAATTGGCCAATATAGAAAGACGCTTTGAACTTCTAAAAGAGAAGTATTTGGACCAACAATCCAAACACATAAAGGTGTAATGCAAGTGAGGCACAAATAAGTAGTCATAAATACGACATATTATAATTTATGAAGAATTCTAAATACTTCATGGTGGATGCAATTAATTTGACAGTTATAAAATATATTACATGCGCCTAATTATTTATGGATCTCTATTTATCCTTAAAGGATTTAAAATGCTAGAAGCATTTAGAAATTTCTGAGGAAATTTATTTAGACATGTCTCATTGAATATTTTGGCGTGTTTGGTATAATCTCCTTAGTGAGTACTAATTGAGGAAATACTATAAGAATGGTCATATTTTTTTTATATATTTTATAAAGGAATTTGATCAAGATTTATTATATCATTAGAACACTTGAAGAGCTTCAAATTAGAAACTCATGAAATGCTTTCAATGCATGAAATGAAAGCTTTTGAGAAAAATAATCTTGACATCCAGTTTTATCTCGACTTGAAGATCGAGCTCTTAAATATGTGTTTTGGCTATGAATAGACATAAGTAGAAGGAATCTTAAAGAAGATTCAATATGGATAAATCATATCTATTGAGTATCCCAATAATTGTAAGATTGTTAGATGTGAATAAAGATAATTATATCTTTTCCTTGTCTTGAAGTATCATATATTAGTTCGTCAAGAAATATCCATTGATATACAAAGACCATTACCTCTAGATCTTCAAACATTCGTCGATGCCTCCTAAAATCTTATAGAAATAATTGTTATGCATGAGGCAAGCCAAAAATGTGTTTGGCTAAGACCATTGACCTAACATATCTAGAAGATATATGATTTACTTTCACAAGATATGATACAAGGTGGATACATCATGGAACATATTACTCCAAAGTTTCATCCCTCACGATCTTTAGAAAAATAGTATTCAAGATTTAATTATAGAGATTCAAAGATCTTATGTGATGTTTTTATGAGGGGGAGTAAATATGTGTTGCATTTTTTTTTCTTAACTGAGGTTTTGTCCCAATGGGTTTTCCTGGTAACGTTTTTAATGAGACAACATGTTATGCGTATCAAATATGTGTGTACTCTTTTTCCTTCACTAATTTTTTTCCCATTGAGTTTTTATCTTAGTAAGATTTTAATGAGGCACATTATCTTCATAGACATCCAAGGGGGAGTGTTATGAATATTTATCTATGTGGATGTCTATCATGATAAGAATTGTATCAAAGAGATTTGATTTACTTTATCATTAGAAATATTAACCTCGTTAATTAGAGTTTAATATATTATGTACTTCTTATGCCTATAAATAGATGATCTAATGAAGGCATTGCATACACTTGAATATTGAGAATAATACAAATCTCCATATTCTTCTCATCTCTTTGTTCTTCCATTCTTGTTCTTTGTTCTTATTATTGTTATTCATTATTTTATTCACAACATATATATATATATATATATATATTGTCTCTTTTATTTGCATGTTTTTAGATGTCAACAATACAAATGACTCCGAGTTAGACTCTGAGGTTAATTTTGAGTTACCGCTATGTTTAGAGGAAGTTGAGAATATTGATGATGAGGAAGAATACGACTTGCCCGATGATTTGCTTAGAATGGTAGAGGGAGAGGAAAATCAAATTCTGCCCCACAAAGAAGAGTTGAAAGTTTTGAATATTGGAACCGAAGAAGAGAAACGTGAAGTGAATATTGGTACCATCATCTCAGTTAAGACACGACAATGTTTGATTGAGCTTCTGCATGAGTATAAAGACATTTTTGCTTGGTCGTATCAAGATATGCCTAGCCTTGATACATATATTGTTATGCATAGGCTTTCTATAAAGGAGGGATGTGAGCCTATAAAACAAAAGCTCAGAAGGATGAACGCTGATACACTTCTGAAAATCAGGGATGAAGTAAAAAAAAACAATACAATGCAGGATTCCTCGAGGTGGCTAAATATCCAGAATGGGTGGCAAACATTGTTCCAGTACCAAAGAAAGATGGAAAAGTAAGGATGTGTGTCGACTACAAGGATCTTAATAGGGCAAGCCCCAATGATAAATTTCCGCTCCCACATATCGACACCTTGGTAGACAATACAGTCGGTCACTCCCTTTTCTCATTCATGGGTGGATTTTTTGGATATAATCAAATAAAGATGTGCCCAGAAGACATGGAAAATACTACTTTTGTAACACTTTGGGAAACATTTTGCTATAAAGTAATGCCTTTCGGATTGAAAAACGTGGGGCAACTTATCAGAGAGCTATGGTTACTCTTTTACCCGATATGATGCATAGGGAAATAAAAGTTTATGTGGATGATATGATTGCCAAGTACAAAACTGAGGAGGAGCATCTAGTGAACCTGAGTAAGCTTTTTCAAAGATTGAGAAAATTTCAGTTAAAGCTTAATCCTGCCAAGTGTACATTTGGGGTTACTTTGAGAAAGTTGTTAGGCTTTGTAGTAAGCAAAAAAGAATTGAAATTGACCCTGATAAGATAAAAGCCATACAAGAGCTTTCACCACCCCAAACACAGAAGTAAGTTCGGGGATTCCTGGGAAGGTTGAATTACATAGCCCGTTTCATCTCCCAATTAACGAATAAATGTGATCCAATATTCAAGTTGCTTAGAAAGAATAATTCGGGGACATGGAATGAGAAATGTCAGATAGCCTTAGAAAAGATCAAGGAGCAGTTAACTAATCCATCAGTGTTAGTGCCACATGTTTCAAGAAAGTCGTTAATACTCTATCTAACGGTGTATGAAAATTCAATGGGATGTGTATTGGGACAACATGAAGAAACTAGGAGGGAAAGGAAAATATATTATATAAGCAAGAAGTTTACTGACTGTGAAGCAAGATATACTCCGATTGAAAAGATATGGTGCGCTCTGGTATGGGCTACTAAAAGGCTTAGGCAGTATATGTTGTATCATACCACATGGTTGATCTCATGGCTAGATCCGTTAAAGTTTATGGTAGAAGCTCCAGCCCTATCAAGAAGAATAGCACGATGGCAGATGTTGATCTCAAAATATGATATTCAGTATGTGAGCCAGAAAGCGGTAAAAGGAAGTGCCATAACTAATTTTTTGGCAAGTCGCGCTCAAGATGATTATGAGGTATTAGATTTCAGTTTTCCCGATAAGGATTTAATGTGTATTACAGAAAATGATGAGCCACCAACAAAATCCTAGGTCATGCATTTTGACGGTGCTATAAATGCTTTAGGACGAGATATCAGGGCAGTTTTGGCTTCACCGGAAGGAGATCATTATCTTTTCATTTACCGTTTGAAATTCTTTTACACTAATAATATGACAGAGTACAAGGCATGCATATTAGGTCTAAGAGAAACCATTGATAGAAAGATCTGAAATTTAAAGGTCTATGGTGATTCAACGTTGATCATCCACCAAATATGTGGCGAATGGGAAACGAAGGATGCAAAATTAATAGAGTATTACAAGTTGGTCCTTGAGTTAACTAAAGAATTCGATGTGATCACTTTTAGGCATCTCCCAATATAAGATAATCAGATGGCTGATGCATTAGCTACTTTGGTTGCCATGTTTAAAGCAAGTGAGGGTTATGAGATGATGCCCATTAAGTTGCAAATGTTGGAGTCCCCCAGCACATTGTTACTACGTAGAAGAGGAGGCATATGGCTTGCCGTGGTACCATGACATCTTGTAGTACATAAAGTTTCAGCAATACCCAACACATGCTTCAAAAAATGAAAAGAGAATGATTAGGAAAATGGCATCAGGATACATTCTTGATGGAGAAATCTTTTACAAAAAAAAGTCGGGATTAGGTGCTTTTAAGATGTGTGGATGCAAAAAAAGCACAGTTGATTCTAGAAGAGGTTCGTGAGGGAGTTTGTGGAAGTCACCCTAGTGGTTTTAATATAGCAAGAAATATAATATGTTTTAAGGGAGAGCCAAAAATCTCGAATATAAGCCATAAAATAAACATTTTCTGCATAAAAAATAGAAATACTTCCGCTTTTAATTATACATCGTGGTAATTCGGTTCAAGTAAATTCGTTTAACTGATATATCCAGTTTAGGTGCGGGTTTATTAATATAATTAAAACTTTTATTGAACGGGTCAAGTTTGTTTTTGGATAGGGTGAATTTGGATCTTTAAAAATTTCAGTCATTTTGTTTTGGGTTCATGTCATTGTTGATTCGGTTTCTTTTGGGCGTGAAGTTCAGGTTTTTGAAATTCTGATGTTTAGAGTTTGGATTGTTATAATTTAAATTGTAACATTTTATGATCAATTAAATTGAACAAATTTATATTTTGTTTAAATTGATCAAATTTTCAAATTCGGGTCAAAATTGATTGCTTTAACTAGTATACTTCATAACTATTTTCTCTATAGCAAACTACATTTGACACCATTAAACTTTAGACAATGTATAATTCATACTTCATATGACTATACTATTAGATCGTCAATTTAATAATAGCGTGATGATGTGAATGACGATTATCAAGGACGAATCTATTCTGTAAGTGGGAGGGGTTGTAGCCCCTAACCCTGCGAATTTTTATTTTTACCTTCAATTTAAATAAAAAAATAAAAAGAATATATGGGATAATTATAATTTGTCCCCCCTAATATATATATATATATACCAAATTGATGTTTTGTTGTGGCTATTTGATGCCCAAAACAGCATAAAATGATGTTGGTTTATCGGAGGAAAATTTTAAAATATACTTGAGGATGTTTGGATGATACATGTCATTTTAGATATTTTGAGCATCAAAATAACTATACAAAAACGATGATATTTTGGTTCAACACTCGTATCGACAACCATCGTCCACATCGCTATTGAGTTAATGCCTCAATGGTACAATTGAAACGAAAATTAAAGTTCGGTATTAGAATTGAATCATTTTAAAGTTTAGTAGTATGAAGTAATACACCGCCTAAAATTCAATGATGTTCGGTGTAGTTTAACTTTTTTTTTTTTAACTAAACCGAACCAAAATAAATCTTCCATTCATGTCTCCTATAAATACTAGGTAGCCTCTATGTGGCTGTTTCTTAAATTTGTAAATCTAAGATCTCCATAGCATTAATTAAAGAAAAGAAAATGGGGACGGAAGGCATGGATGAAGCAAGCAACATGAAGGTGGTATTGAAACACTACATATCCGGTTCCGCACAAGAAACCGACATGAATTTGACTGCAGGAACCATCAAGCTTAAAGCCCCACAGGGTTCCGATGCACTTGTCCTCAAGAATCTCTTCCTCTCCTGTGATCCCGACATGATCTTCAAAATGACCGGCCACAAACGACAACACTGCGATCCCTACACTCTCGGTTCGGTAATTTCATTATTCCATCTTCATCATCGTCATCCTCATCGTATCCAATATCCAATGATCTTATTGTGTTTTGAATTGTTATGAGATTCAAATTACGGTATGCTTGTAGAAGGTGAAATGTTCGATAGATTTTTGTTTTAATTTAGCCTGCAAATTCTCAACAGCTGCACAGATCAGAGATTGTTTCAATAATTCGAAAATAATTAATATAGAATGTAGGATATTGATAGTGTTAAATAAAAATTAAGAATTACCTATCGTATATAAGATTATTATTTGATATATTGATCGAGGATTAAGAAACTGGTATGTATCTTGTTTATTTTTTTTTAATTTGGTATGTGACGATCGTGAAATTAAGAATCTTCACCATGAGTGCATCAAATAATTATCGGAATATATGTATAGTTTAGAGGAGAAAGTAACTAGATTTATTTGGAATGTGCAGCCTTTAACTGGATATGGAGTGGCCAAAGTTTTGGATTCAGCACATCCCGACTTTGCAATGGATGATTTGGTTTGGGGAATAACTGGTTGGGAAGAGTATAGTCTGATTTCGGACACTAAAAATCTGATCAAAATCAAACATACCGATGTGCCTCTTTCCTACTATACTGGAATTCTTGGTAACTATTATTATCTTCTAAGCTAGGTTGTTCGGGATCGATCGAAATGTTCTTGATTAAGTAAATAAAATATATTTATATTTATATTTAGAGGATCAAAATCTTATATTCATGTCGGAATTAAATCAACTTTTCTTACCTTAACTGTGGTTTTGAATGTGTAGGTATGCCTGGGTTGACAGCATATGTTGGTTTCTATGAGCTTTGTGCTCCAAAGAAGGGAGACTATGTGTTTGTTTCAGCCGCATGTGGTGCAGTTGGTCAGCTGCTGGGGCAGTTCGCCAAGCTCCACGGTTGCCATGTCGTTGGAAGTGCCGGAAGCCCCGACCAGGTAGTCTTTGTGTTCTATTCATATTTTTATGTCCGAAACATATCCGGACACGAACTTAAAATGTTTGTATTATTCTAACAAATAAAACATTGGAAAGGTTAATCTCTTGAAGAATAAATTCGGATTTAACGAGGCTTTCAACTATAAACAAGAGCCAGACTACGATGCAACATTGAAAAGGTCAGTAGTATGTAACAATATCACTCGCAACGACTGCGAATCTGTCACTTGTACTCGAGTCCGAACAACATAATTGAAATCTAAAGACAGTCATTTATTTTGAAGGCAGGTATTGTCCTGAAGGCATCGACATTTACTTCGACAGCGTCGGCGGGAAGATGCTGGACGCTGTCCTATTGAACCTGAGACCTCACGCCTGCGTCGTGATGTGCGGCAAGACCTCTCAGTACCACCTGGAACATCCCGAAGGCATTCAGAATTTGGCATCGACTGTGACGAAAGAAGCCCGAATTCGAGGCTACCTCGCAGTGAACTACTACCATCTTTACCCCAAATTCCTTGAAATAATATTGCCATTGATTAAAGAATCTAAAGTTGTGTATGTGGAAGACATCTCAGATGGCCTGGAAACTGCTCAGAAAGCGCTCGTCGGGATCATCAACGGCCTTAATATCGGCAAACAGGTGGTCGCCGTTAATTGCTTGTGATCGAAATTCAATTCCAAATCAATGGCTCGTTTACAGTTGATCACCATTCGAGATATATATATATATAGTTGCATTGTTTGTGTCTTTTTGTAGGGATTTAATTGATTCCTTGTTGGATGAATGTGAACTTTGTTCAAATCAATAAAAGTGTTGTGTCTTGCAATTACTTCTAGATTCAACTATATGGGGCTTATAACTTCTGGATTTTAAAAAACGGGATTATTATTAGGGTTAATTGCATTATTCGTGTTTAAATTATTGTCTAAATTTTAAATTGGTGTACAAAGTTTAAATTATTCTAATTGAATCTTAAAAATATCAATATTGTATTAAATCTATAAAAATTTGACAATGGCCCTGTTTGGCAATTAGCGGATAACTGATAACGGATTACATTAGCTGATAGTTGATTGCATTAGCTGATTTGACTAGTAAATTGTATTAGTTGATTGTATAAAAGTGTTTGATAAAATTAATTGATAGCTGATAGTTGTTTGATTATTTAAACAAGCAAAACGACATATAAGGACATGATTATATTCAATACTTGTTTAAATAATTTATTAGTTATCAATATTTTGTATATTAATTAGATTATAAAAATATTTTTAATATAACATTATTAAGCATATTTGAAGGATCTATATAGTAATTTATATAATTATTTTCAGTACAATTTAACTAATTATTGAACTTAAATACAAATATAAATATGTGAGAAAAAAATATTAATTTACAAATATCACAATGTAAAAATATGAGGGTGAAAAATTAAAAATGAAAATGTTAAATTTAGGTTATTTGGAGATATTTTATAATTATTAAGGGTAAAAGAGTCTTTATAACTCTTGTGTCAAACCTCTAATTCCAAAAGAGTCACATTAGCAGCTTTTTCAAAATTAGAGGTTTCACATCAATTCGTTATTCCAATATACTATTCACCAAACATCCAAATTAGTAGTTTTAACCGGTCAAACCTCCAATATTAACTCAAACCTTTAATTTTGACTCAAACCACACTTTACCAAACATGGCCAATATATGATCTTTTACAAGTATATGGGCTCAGCCTCGAATTTGAGCAATATAATTATAACACTTAAGAACAACTTTTTATTTCTGAGGCTTAATGAGAACTTTAGAGGACTAATGAGAACTTTTAAAATTTACTAAAAGAATTTGATTTAAAATATTCAAAAAATTTGAAACTTAATATAAATTTTTAAAGAAAAATATATAATTAAATTATTATTATTTTTTTACAAATTTTAAAAGACTAAATTTTAGTTTTTTTTTAAATTTTATAGGATTATAGACTCACTAATCACTCTTATCTTCCGCCGTTGTACCTTGCAACTTTAGAAATAACATTGTTATTGAATAGATAATCTGAAGTTGTGTAAGTAGAAAACATTGTCGTTGGTTTGAAAAAGATTACCGAAACTTCGTAGGATCGAACATACTTAAAATTTTAATATTCTCCGACTAATGGATGAAGGTTGAAGAAAAATTTTGTCAGTATAAACACGATACACCGAAAATTCAAATAATAATTATTAATGTGCATTAATAAAATAGTATTATGTTAAAAAATGTCTCTAACATTTCACCAAATAGTTATTTTGACCCTTAATATTTTTTTATCAAAATGACCTCTTGACTAACGGTCGACGTGGGACGCTGATATGTCACTTTGTCATGTCAACAATTTTTAAATATATATATACATATATATTTTAAAATAATAAATAATAATGTATTTAATTTATTATTATTATTATTATAACCGATAAGATGTCGATAAGTGGCATCATGATTGGTTATAACTTATTTAATAAAATCTACTAAGTTTTAAAAGAAACAATGCCATTACTTTAAAATCAATCGTGATATCACATGTGTACCTTTGATTGGTTATAATTAATTTAATATAATAATAATTTTTATTATTTTTTATAAAATAAATAAATTACTTTAATTTTTCCCAAGCTTAGTTAGCGTCCCACGTTGATCATTCAACTAACGATTTTTATCTACGAATGAGCTATTTTGATCAAAAAATAAAATATTATAGATAAAAATAAATTAAAAATTACGAACTAAAATAACTATTCAATGAATAGTTAGGTGCATTTTTTTAGTATTATGACTAATAAAAGTAAGGATTTATATCTTATATACTGGCGGTGGAAACTGAAAGTTTCTACAAGTGCCTTACTTTTAGGGTTTAGTGTTTTAGTTTAGGGTGTATGATTTAGAGGTTTAGGTGTAGGGGCTTAAAATTTAGAATTTAGAATTTAGGATTAGAATTTAGAGTTTAGAGGTTGGGGTTTTGTTTTTAAGGTAATACAGTTAGGATTTAAGTTTTAATTTATAAACCCTAAATTATAACCTTTAACTCTAAATTCTAAGTGTTATCTTTAAATTTTAAACCTCTACAACTAAACCTCTAAATCCTACCCCTAAACTAAAATTTTAAACCCTAAAAATAAATCAATTGTAAAAACTTTCAGTTTCTACGGCCAGTGTATAAGATAATAATCCTAAAATTAATATTTAAATTATTGGTCAACAATATGTAGAATAAATGGTTAAAATTTCTTAATTTACTCATTCTTTTTTCCTTAAATTGTGAGTTGGTAGAGGGAGCAAATTTCCCTTTTTCCACCTAAATTCGGCAATACCCACCAACTTTGATACTTTCGCATGATATAATACTAATATTCTAAAGCAAACGAATATTATTGGCTCAATGATATCATTCTAGAAAATGTCAACTTTGTTTTTGTTTTTTTCCCTATAATTGCTTGTCCTCACTATAAGATCACCAAATGTGTGCAAGTATTTTCACATTGAATTTCTTCAGTCTCGAACTTTCTTGGCTTCTCCTTGTTTGAATTCCGTTTGAAGCAACAACAATGGCTGGTGAAGAATCGGTGAGGAACAAGCAGGTAGTTCTCAAGAACCATGTGGATGCCGGTTTACCCAAAGAATCGGACATGGAGATAAAAGAATCAAGCATTCGATTGAAAGTACCGGAGGGTACTAAAGATGCGATTTTGGTCAAGAATCTCTACTTGTCTTGTGATCCTTACATGAGAAATCGCTTGAAGAATCTCCAAGGTTCGTATGTGGCGTCTTTCCAGATTGGCTCGGTGAGTTGGATGATAAATAAAAAATCCCCTTTTCTCGTCTTTTTAAAGAATTTTGATCTGTTTTTTAGTTAGTGATCTTTGCATGCATGTTTTGATGTTAGTTTTCTGGTAATTAATGGGTCGATTTGAAGTTTGGTGATTTTAAGTCTGAGTTAATGTATTGAGTCGTCGCGAAAATGTTCGTCGATTTGAAGTTTTGTCATGTGTCGGGTACTTCAGGTAAAAGGAAGAGTAGGAGGAACATAGTAAATTAGGACTGTTCTGAGTACAAATGCTGCAATTGAAGCTGAGTTCCGATACAACTTGGAATAATGGGAAGAAAAGAAAAGGAAAAAACAGAACATACCTGGTTTTCTGAGTCTACTCCTATTTGATTTACCTTTGAATGTTGACATTGTGCAGCCTATAAACGGTTATGGAGTGGCCAAAGTTGTGGATTCTACTCATTCAGGATACAAAAAGGGCGATCTCATTTGGGGGATTACTGGTTGGGAAGAGTATACTCTCATAACAGCGCCCGATACTTTGTTCAAAATTCAACACACAGATGTTCCTCTTACCTACTATACAGGACTTCTTGGTAAGTTGATTTCTAATTTGTGAAGATGACATCAAATTTATACAAAAATAAATGCCACTTATTGGATATGTAGTCGTTTGTGGATTCAAGTCTGAGTGTCGGATACGAGTTATGCGCCCAACTCAGTTATATTCGTTTGGAGGATCATATCCCCATACCCATGTCCAACAATGTGTCTGGCACGAGTACTTGAAGAAAAACAAAGTCGGAACAACATTTACGTAGCCACCGCATTAGCCTTGGAGGCTAAATCTCTAAATAAACAACATACGCAAGTAATCTGTCTGAAGTCAATGAAGAAATTATGAATCATATCTAATAAGCAAATCGTGCTAACTTTTTCTTGTCACTGAAAGTTGTTAGTTATACTGTGCTGTGAGAGGGATGGAAACATCAAGGATACATATTGTCAAAGAACATGAACATGAGAAACTGCACAAAGTCGAGTCACATAGTTTAGTTTCTTTCCATTTATTATCTGGGTTATATCCTATTAGTAATCCAGATTTAGTTATTAGCCTGAAATTATGTCAATACCAATTTAGCAAAATCTGTAGAAGGATATCTATTCAGTTTGGGACTTATTTTTTGGCTTCATACTGCTCCTCTCCATCATTATCGTGCAGCGGCCTTATGCTCATCAAATTTCTCTTCATTTTGGCATTGTAGGTATGGCTGGTATGACTGCTTATGCTGGTTTTTATGAGATTTGCTCCCCTAAGAAGGGGGAGTATGTCTATGTATCGGCTGCATCTGGAGCAGTTGGTCAGCTTGTTGGGCAATTTGCAAAACTGTTAGGCTGCTATGTTGTTGGAAGTGCTGGAAGCAAAGAGAAAGTAAGTTTTTGGTTGGCATTGCTACCTTCTTTTTCTTTTTTCGCCTTTTCATTCTAAGTATCTTCATTATGTCTGTATCAAAGGTTGATTTGCTGAAGAATAAGTTCGGGTTTGATGCGGCATTCAACTACAAGGAAGAACCAGACTTGGATGCTGCTTTAAAAAGGTCAGTAGTATAGTTATATTTTTGTATAATTTTCGATAACTAGGCAAACCTATCTTCATTCAATAATGCTATACAAGGTTTGCATCAGCAGTTGCTAAAACAGACTGACTCAATTCCAGAATCACATGATCAGTGACCCAACAGCTGGGCCGGTCTGGTTCTATGGTATCTAATATAGTCATGATACATTTAACCAACCTTAGTAACAACGGTTCCTACAATGCTGTATAATTTTGGCAGGTGCTTCCCTGAAGGCATTGATATTTACTTTGAAAACGTCGGGGGAAAGATGCTCGACGCAGTTCTGGCCAACATGAGGGTCCATGGTCGTATTGCTGCATGTGGAATGATTTCACAGTACAACAAGGAGCAGCTTGATGCAGTGCACAACTTGATCTACATCATACCGAAACGGATCAGGATGCAAGGATTTATCGTCACTGATTTCTATCACCTTTATCCCAAATATCTAGAAACGATTATACCTCACATCAAAGAAGGGAAGATAACGTATGTTGAAGACAAAGCCGAAGGCCTTGAGAGCGCTCCGGCAGCTCTCATTGGCCTCTTCACCGGTCGCAATGTTGGCAAGCAGTTAGTTGTAATCTCCCATGATTGATGCAACCAGAGGTAATCCGCGTGTATGCGGTGTTTCTTTATTATTGAATGTTGAACATAAATAAGATGTGTTGTATTAGACATGTCCAAGTAAGCGTGTTTAGTTGTGATCAGGCATCATGTTTGACAATCACCGTGTCTTCTGTTGTGGTTGAATAAAAAGATTTAGAATTTCAACTCCCACTGTTTATTATTATTAAATCTTTTTTAATAAAAAAATTTGACTAAAATAGAATATTTTAATGGTTTGAAGTGAAAACTTATTACATGTACTTCATAAGAAGTGATAATATATAAATTATCATGTTATATAAGATTACTAGATGTAATCTTAAGTTCCAGTGTAACCTGAATCTCAAAATACATATATACAAGGAGAAATTGCTCAAAATGGGCTGACGTGATATACTTTATCATTACATTATAAGTTCGGTTGACATGGAGTTGGAGTGTAACAATTTCCACACACAGCTAGCAGCTAGAAACTATTTCACTAGAGTTTTTGAATATTCAACCATTCCCTAAACTTGATTATTATCGAAAATATCTAGAAAGAAAATCCCACACAAGTAAATTGTCAGATCACACCAATAACTTAAATTTCTTCCAACCTATAGAGGAAGAGAATATCCACGTAGATATCTCGAGTCCACACCCGACTCTCTCCCCAGTGCTATACGTCCGGTTCGAGCAACCTAATACAGACAAAGAAAGGAATGTTATTTCTTTCAATTCTATCAAATATTTGAAGAATTGTATCATATGTCCATGCTCGAATATGTTTGAGGCAAATACTTGTCGGATTAACAGAGAATATCTATGTGTAAGTTGATGTTATCTTTCATGCAATACATGGAAGCCAAATGTTAATGATATATTGTATTAAAGAATAAGCAACATTTTGCTAAATTTCTCAAGAAATGGAAGACAAACCTCGCAAATACCATAGGGCTCCAACAATCTCTGCAGTGCAACCATCTTGTCTAGATCTCCAGTAAGCTGGAACATGCATCAAAAAACAATGTCATAAAGAGGATACCGTCACTTGAATGCAAAAATCAGCCCCATCGGACTTCACAGTTCACAGTAAACATGCAATAGGTGCTTATATTACTTGCACTCGGGATGGGTATCAGATAAAGGTAAATGCTTCACGCAGGTATGTTATAATTTTTCTAAGTTTAAGCACATTTAGAGAATAATAAACTCATAACCCATGTTCAAATGTCCTAAAATACACAAGTCTCACGCAGATATTTTAGGGAAAAAATGACACAATGGATCCAAAGAAGCATAGTCCGTGGAAGATAGTGAAGCTGGATGAAAGATTTTTGTAAAACCAGTGTTCTAATTTTGCATTCTATCGTTTTGAGTATTACACATAATAATGTTAGCGCAGAAACTGGTAATTGTCCATCGATAAAGATAAAAGAAGTTTATCTTATTCAGGTTAAAGGCGAGTATCTAAAATGAGTATGTGTTCAATAGGGGCATACTCGTGTCTGAATATTATCGACGGACGTCAGAGACGGAATATCATACAAAAGATCAACATCTAGGTATCCAAATAATTACCTCGAGAGTGACAGTGTGGTCAGAAACATCAACAGCCTTGGCCCTAAAAATGTTGGCAATGTCAAGGACATCTCTTCGAGCAGCGGCATTCACAGCAATCTTTATCAACATTAATTCTCGTTCGGCAAAGGGCAAGGGTGTAAGATCCCGTACCTAAGAAGCGAATTCACTCTCAGCCATTATGTTCACTTACGATATCATAAAAAGAAACCTTTAATTATGAGACCGGCAAAGAGAATTATGAAATGGGTAATGTTGTCTTCATCAAATATAAACATGAAAAGATCAAAAAATGTTAAGTGTTGTATCTTGTCAGATGCAGTTGAAAGAAATGAACAATAACCTACACTATTTTTGGCAATTCCAATGGCATCACCTTAAACGAACCTCCTTTCTATGTATAAGCAATCAAATATGAGAATTTAGGATGAAGATAATCATGGAGCTACATGCTAACATTATAGCAAGTTGGCTGTGGAAGTTACTCAGTAATAAACAGACAATATAGACACATATTTTTGCCTGGACTCGGGAATAAGGAATTCATAGTTTTACAGTTGCTGCTCTAGCAAATTTTGAGAAATGCACCCTTTCAAATAATCTCACCTCATGCATATCTACTAGCTTGTAGAGTTGCTGCACTAATTTGCTAATTGATTCATCAGTACCAGGGACGACAGTTGTAATGCGAGAGAGCCCCTCAACTTCTGCATGTCCAACAGCCAAACTCTGAAGAGAATGAAGATGATTCAGTAGATGAGAAACCCCTAAAAACAGAGCAGGAGAGATACCAGAAACATTGACAACAAACTCACCTGAAGATTATAGCCTCTTCGAGAGAAAACGCCTGTAACAAGGTTTAGAACTCCCGGAGAGTCATTAACAAGCATGGATAAAGTATGAGATTGATGTCCACTTGTCTGAGACATATTAGCACAAATGGAAATGGTTTTAGGTTAATAACACAATGAGGTACAACAAAGATACATTTTAAATAAGGGCAAGAATGGTAACTCGAGAACAAAAGCTAGCTCAGCACCAATAAGCTGGGAACTTGAAGAAGTTAAAATCAAAATCCAACAATAATATTGGCTTATATCTGGTTCATTTTTTACTAAATTTGGAAGCCTTAAAGCTCTTAGAGATTCTTTTCTTTAATAACATCATCTTGTTCATTTTCCTATTGGAATAAAATAACTGAACTAAGCTCTGAGGACTTTTATTTCTTTAAAGTTAAGGTTCCCTGAAAACACAAAAGTGTAATGAAATTAAGCAGCAGTGAAACTACATATATCATCATTTAACGGATTACAATAAGCAATACCATCTACATTAACCTGGGAGATATAAGAAAGTTCCAAGAGACAACTCATCTTATGCATGGAAGACGAGATAGAATACAATTTTCATACTCAAATGAACCATATTTTCTTCATGGATTATATTGAGTCCCAACAATTCTTCGCTAAAATATAATATGATTTTACATTTAGAGAAAGTTAAAAAGCCAAGAAGTTGAATGAAGGTGATTTATAAGGTCACTTCCTAGTTCCTACTACACTAGCCAATTTTCTCCATGATAGTACGCTTAGAACGTAGAACCAACCGTGTTCTAAAACAAGAAATAAAATTTCAAATTCAATCTACACAGTTTTTACGAATCATTAAGCTGGTGGTTCTCATGTATGCTTTAACAGCTAACAGAACTTAAGAATCACAAGAATGGATGTATGTGAAAAAGAGACTCCACACTCAACAACCAGCAATAAGCATTCTTACATCTTCATCAATGAGAACACCCCAATGAGCATCAAGAACCTGATTGATTGTAAAGCCATCAGGCGACTCCACTGGATAAACATCCCCCTGCATAAGTAGAGAAAAGCGCATAACCTATCGAATTTGGAGCATATCCAATGAAGTGGTATCGGAATAGAAATGCTTACCCCTCCAGAAACATCAGCCTCACTAACTGCTGGTCTACCTCTGGCCCCTGCAAGAGGGTTAACAGGTGCTGTTTCTTCAAGATCAGGATATGAAGCAGCTGAAAATCGCCAAAACGGGGCAGATGCGCCCATTTTTTCCCTTCTAAGAGCAATCTAATAGGAGATAGAGGATGAGCAGATGAAATAACAGCGCTGAACTGATAAATGAAGTGGATTGATGGAAGACTAAAGTACCAACTAGAAAATTTTCATCCAGTTTATAGGAAAGCTCATCACCTTCCCTGTTCTAGCAATTTCTTTGATCCCAAACTTGCTTAAATTTCTTTGCACAGCAACCATTTTGCCAGGATCTCCTGTTACCTGGGTTTAACACATGATATGTAACTTATGATTTAACATTGCAAGAATATAATTCAATCCCTCCCCTACCTTTTCCAATAAAAAATGCTCCATCTTCTAAGTAGCTTTGAGGAATACTCGCTTCAAATATATAACAAGGACCACCTACTCAAATTGGCTGAAGCACAAGAGATTTTTCTTAAAATTTTCAGTTTTCACTATTTAGCATTGTTATAACTCTCAAGCTTCTTGTTTACACCATAGTACAATTCCTGTCTCTCTAACCATCCATATATTCCTATCTAAGGGTTCCAGACATAATACTGGACAAGAGGAGGGAAAAACAGAGAGGGTTTCTCGCTTCATTTTTAGATGTGATATTAGGATTTTTTGATATATTCCAAAATCAAAAACCAAAATGGAATTGAGGGAGGGATATGAAACCCCATAAGAATAACTCGAACACTGGATCATTATCCAAAATTTGAAAGAAATGCCTCGAGTCTTTTAATCTATTGAACAATTTAACTCATCTTCAAGCAATTAAGGCCAAAATTCTGAAACAAAAACAAGATAATCTAGCCATTCTCAAGAGTTGTATAAGTTCTGCCATTCATTACCTCAATGGTTAGTGTGTCTTCTGAAATATCCACAATCTTAGCCCTGAAGATATCCACTAACCACATAATCTGATAAGGAAGAAAATGTTAGCCAATCAAAGGGAGAAAATTTATCAAGAACTCTTAACATTCTAAAACACATGCAAGGAATTACCTCAGCTCTGAACTTTGGGTCCGCATTCACTTTTACTAGCATTAGCTCACGTTCAACCTGAGGCTCATTTGAGAGATCTTCAACCTGTCCATCAGATTAAAAGACATTAAAAATTAAATCTTTGCACTATAATTGGTAGGAACAACAGAGAAAGGAAAGAAGAAAAAAAAACTTTCTTCCTACCCTTTCCTTCATTTGACCATTGCCTAATAAAGCAAAACAGTGAAATGAAAAGCAGAATTCAGAGCAAGATTATAGTTTATACCTTCCAAACATTCACAAGCTTCTGTAACTGCTCCATAACTTGCTGGAGCACTCTATCAGTACCAGAGACAACTATGGTGAAAAGTGCCTTATCTTTGTTTAAACCAACCGCAAGTGACTCAATGTTATACCCTCTCCTCGCGAAAACCCCAGCAATCCTATTAATCATCCCACTTTCGTCCCCAACAAACACCGAAATCGTATGCCGCCTCACCCTTGATTCACCATACAAGGCAATAAGAAAAAGACCGAAACCAGCAACTATAAGTAAGCAAGTGAGACTGAAATCAAAAACCCAAAACGGAAAAAAAAATAGTGGATTAGCTTACGTACTTGGAACGAGTGGGAGCTGAAGGGACAGGGCCGTTGGCAACGAAATTGTTGCTGGAGATCTTATCGTCGACGCTCCTAGGGGAAAGCACGAGCTTCTTGGGGACATAGCTGATGGGTTTTGCTATCCTTGGAGGGAAGGAAATGGGTTTCCGAGTTGAGTCTGACTCGGGCTTTGAGCAGTGGATTGGTAGGTTAGGAGTGGAGAGAGCCGCCATGGAAGCAAAAAGCAAAGAGAAAAGGCTTGACACGATACTGTTATTAGAATATCCAAATGGATTTATTTCGTTCGTCGGAACGGCGCCGTTTGGAGTTTTCTCTTTTCTTTCTGTTTAGAATATAAACAACTGTCAAACTCGCAGATAAGGCTCTAGGCAGTTAAACCGATTGCCGACTAGACCTGTACCGAGTAGCCCGATTTTTTGGGCCGGACTTTGGATTCGGATCCGTTTGAAGTTCGGTTTAGATTTTTATTTTTAATAATAGAAATTATCTCCTGTTTAAATTTAAATTATAAAACTATTAATCTATTATTAGTATTTAATTATTTTTGGAAATAGTGATAGTTAAATTTTTATCATTGGAATCGAATTTAGTTCGAATAAACATTAAAAAGAGTTTTTTTTTTGTAATTTTCAAGTCATGATTCAATTTAACACAACTGATGAATAATTTTGACATAGTAAAACTTAAATAAAAATATAATGGATAAAATATTTTTTACATGGTGTTTGAATCATCCAGATCTTTCAAATTCTTAAATGAAAAAATTATTCCATTTAGTAGATTATGATGTTAATCAAATTAAGATTCAGTACAGAAGTAATAGAACTTTCAAATAATAATGTACTTTTTGATATTTAGTATGATTTTATGGTGATATCTATTTTTTTTTTATTTTTTAATAATGCTCACATCTTGTAATCAGACCGTTCAGACTCAATTTTTTTTTAAATGACAATATATTTTCACGAAATTCAGTGAAATAATTCAAATAATAATATATTTAAAAGTTCGTAAATATGACAATAATATTTTTTTAATTCCCAAGGTACCCAACCCAAGTTATAGATAGACTTCATGTCAATTTCCTATTGTTCCACCCTGGATAAATGTAACGAAGATTCCAAGTAATAGGCTAAAGAAATGTGTTCCTAGCATCATCAATGACAATCAAAGTCCTTTCATGGAATGGATGGAAACATAATTAAACCGACTTTAAATTTATTTTTTTCACAATTGTAAATCAAAGTAAAAATTGGTATATTAAGTATGTTTTATTTGTATTGCCTATATATTATATAATAATTACTTTATAAGTATACTAATTAGTTTGCATTTTTATTTTTATTTCTAAAAATAAAGAAGTCTAAAATAAAAAATTATCAATATATAAATGAAAAGAGTTAATCACACCACACGTGTGATGCAATTAAGTCATTAACATGGAAAGATCAAGATCTTCTTCTTCTTCGATTTTGAATACATAATATTTTGTATTATTAGAGTTTGGGTTGGTTTTTTATTTGGGTTTGAATATAGGTTTGGACTTGGTTAGTAGTATTATTAAGTTGTGTTTTGGGTTGGATTTTTATTTTATTTTATTTGGGTTTGAATTTAAGTTTGGGCTTGATTAGGTAATATTAAGTTAGTGTAAATCAAAGTCAGTTTCGTCAATTAAAACTATATTGATTTTCAATATCTGAAATTGAATCAACCCGAGTTGAAATCAAAATCAATCAAAAAAATTGCAAATGAACCTTTCGGACATTAATCGTTTTTCATTTCAAGTCGCAAGGTGAGATTTGTTGTTCGGAACTATTCTATGAAATTTGTGGTTGGTCCACAACTCGTATTTGAGTCCCCAATTAAGGATAGTTGTGGGGTCATTGGACGCAGTCGGCAGCTGGTGCCTGGTGGAGCTAACCTTGCGTCCCCAATTTTGAAATCGTCCCTCGATGATTAGGGTTGTGCATGATCCACGAGATGGAAATCAGGTTGCGGATGCTTGTGCGAAGTTGACAAATTTTAAAATTTTGGAAGTTGTGTTCTTTGATTCTCCACCAGACTCAGTCGCACATTTTGTTTGTTTTGGGTTGTTTCTGGACCAGTACTATTGTTTTTTTTTTTTTTTTGTGTTATCACTTGTACTATTTTCTTCCATTTAAGATTAGAGAAGTTTTGAATGAGGCTTGTGGTAACACTACATGTATGATTTCGTATTCGTAAAATCTTACTTTTTCACAAAAAAATCCAAACAAAAAAAATAATTAAATCGAATACTATCGATTTTTTCTCACCCCTAAATAGACTTTGTCAAAGCCATTAAAGGGTTCAATCCAATATTATATTACATATAAAATATTTATTAGATGATATATCTGAACTAACATATTTAAATTCATGACTTTCAAAATTATCAATTGAATTAAGAATCAATTTATTAGATGATATATCTGAACTAACATATTTAAATTCATGACTTTCAAAATTATCAATTGAATTAAGACTCACTCAATACTATTAAATAAGCTTTTAATAGTTAGGCAGCGAAGTTTTTAGGAGCAATATTTTTAGGAAAATTATACCGGTGGTTCCCAAACTATTAATGTTTTCTTATATTGGTCCCAAAATTATTTCTTTTGACAAAATCGTTTTTTCTGTTACATAGTTCTCCTGTTTTGGTCCCCGCCGTTAAAAACTAAAGTAATTGCTGACGTGGAATTTTTTTAATTTTTAAATATTTTTATTATTTTCTTTCTCCAATATATATTATTTAAATTTTTTATTCAAACTAATGTGGTGGTGACACGTAGTCTGAATATGTCCCCTAGCTCTAAAGTTAATGAGTTAACCACTAGGCTAAACTCCAAGTATTAATATGTTTTAATACAAATTATCTTTAAAGCAATCGAATGAACCCAAAAAAAACTAAAAAAATAGTTGAAACAAATGACTTGCAATAAGATTCAAACCCATATGCCATGACATAAAAAGGTCAAGCGTAAACCAAATGTGACAAAGAATTATTTCAACTAAAATTTATATTTAACGTATATTAGTTTACCAACAACATATATTAATTTATCAATTGGATTTGTGTCCGAATAAAATATTTAACATATACTAAAATTTATATTTAAGGTATATTAATTTATCAATAAAGTTTTATATTCGAATAAAATATTTAACGTATACTAAAATTTATATTTAATGTATATTCCATTAATTTATCAATAAGGTTTTGTGTTCGAATAAAATATTTAAAATATACTAAATTTTATATTTAAGGTATATTAATTTATCAATAAGGTTTTGTATTCGAATAAAATATTTAACGTATACTAAAATTTATATTTAACATATATTCTATTAATTTATCAATAAGGTTTTGTGTTCGAATAAAATATTTAACATATACTAAAATTTATATTTAAGGTATATTAATTTATCAATAAGGTTTTGTATTCGAATAAAATATTTAACGTATACTAAAATTTATATTTAACATATATTCTATTAATTTATCAATAAGGTTTGTGTTCGAATAAAATATTTAACATACTAAAATTTATACTTAAGGTATATTAATTTATCAATAATGTTTTGTATTCGAATAAAATATTTAATGTATACTAAAATTTATATTTAATGTATATTATATTAATTTACCAATAATGGTTTGTGTTCAAAAAAAATATTTAATGCATACTAAAATTTATATTTAACATATATTAATTTATCAATAAAGTTTTGTGTTCGAATCCTTCCCTAGGTTTAATATTTTATTTTGTGTTGTTTGTAAATTAATATACGTTAAATATAAATTTTAGTCGAAATAATTCTTTGGCACATTTGGTTCATGCTTAGTCTTTTTATGCCATGTCACATGAGTTTGAATTTTATTGCAAGTCATTTGTTTCAACTATTTCTTTGATTTTTGGGGGTTCATTTGATTGTTTTAAATATAATTTGTGCTAAAACATATCAATACTTGGAGTTTAGCCCAATGGTTAACCTATTGGCTTAATGTCTTAGAGATGCATGTTTGAATCCCAGCTCCCCTCACATTCAAATTATTTTCTTTGTTATGGTAGTAACACATGTCACCACAACATTAGTTTGAATAAAAAATTTAAATAATATATATAGGAGAGAGAAAATAATAAAAAATAAGAAAAAAAATTCTACGTTACCAATTCCGTTAGTTTTTAACGACGGGGACCAAAACATGAGAACTATGTAACAAAAAGGACGATTTTGCCAAAAAATAATTTTGAGACCAAAATAAAAAAACAATAATAATTTGTGGATACTGATGTAGTTTTCCCTACTTTTCAATGTACATACCATTATTATTATTATTATTATTATTTTATTTTCCCTCTTTTGTGTTGAATTGACTCATTAAAGAATTCTACAATTGTTTCTTTATAAGTTAACAATAAATAAAGAGTGATGGGCCAAAGTGTTGAAAGATAAAAGGGAATAGGAATTCCACATGTTAGCTTAAATGTGGAGTGCGACCAATCCCCATGAGATAAATATCCATGGAGTTCCTTTCTACAACTCAATTATTGATGGTCCCATTCCTTGTCATCTTCTTCCCACCTTTTCCACTTGCCACATGTTCTACTCTATCTACTCACATTCACATATCGCCTCCATAAATTTAATTCACTCAAATTTAGTTTTTAAAAGAAATAATTATTAGGCTTAACTCTCAAACAAATGTTTTTTATATAGGTATCCAAATTTTATTTCGGGCGAATTATGCGCTTAACGTTTTTTTACTTGATTTAAATAGGTGATTAACCGTAAAAGATGTTAATTTTTTTGTTATTATCTAATAAAAATCGTACACGTGACAGTATTAAACATTTTCTAAATTTTATTATTTTAAAATATAAATAAGAAATTTTAAAATATCCTAAAATTTTCAAATAATCTCAAATCCCTAAACTCCAAATTCAGCCACTCCCACCGGCATTGGTCGTGTTCCTGGTGACAGAATAAAGCGTCCTCCTCTCGCCGAACAACCCACACACCATTCATCATATGTTATGTCGTCGTTCGTTGTGAATCATTCGAATAAACCATTGGACAATTTTTGACATTTTGCACGGCGTCGATTGATTTCCGGCGGCGAGGTGGTGAGGTAAATGGTCATGATGATTCGACGATAGATGTGATGGGTAGCGGCGTGACTATCAGCGGGGAAATCATGTCAAATCGAATTTTAAATTTTGGGTGTTAGAGATTTCAAAATTTGGGGTTATTTTATTAATTTTTATTTATTTTCAAATATAATTTCAGAAATTTAAGAAGATGACATGTGTCAGACAACGGTAAAAATTAACGGACAGTAACGGCGGAGCACTTGTTTGAGTAACGTTGAAAATGTTAGGCACCTATTTGGCCCCAAAAAAATTAGACACCTAATTAAAAAAAAGTATAGTTTAAGTACTTATTTGACTATTAAGCCTAATTGTTATAACGACAAATGGTTTTAATCATCATCATTATCAATATCAAATTCTAAGTTAATTGAGTATTAGTTAAGTGATATTGTAATTCTTTTAATAGTATTAAATGGTAATATCTATTAATATATATGTTTTTAATTCTTTGACAATGAACACATATCTTATTGATAAAGTGATTTGGACTCAAATTTAATAAATATTTAAATCTAGTTATATTTTAATGCATAATATATATATATATATATATAACATATTTGAAGAAATATATTTAAAACATATCAAATCTCGAATTCAAATCTTTATTTACCTTTCCTCATTATATAAGGCCAAATAATCACATTGTGGTTGAAGTGACTATTGAAAACTATATCAAATTTGAGGCGGGGGCAAAAGTAGAACTTTATTTTATTACAGCCATCTTATAAATATAATGTAAATATTTATTGAGTAATCTTTACAACTACTATTGTATTTTTCTCATAGTTTTGTACCTTATGTGAAAAGTCATTAAAGCATTGAAAGAAACGTTACGCATACAAAAAGTTAATAGAAAAGTAATGTAAAAAAATACCAAGCACATTCGGCCGGCCAAGTTATTTATTTTTGTTCATTATATTTTTTTAGATTATATGTTTTAGAAAAAATATTAATTTTTTTAAGTAATGTTAAAAGTTTATATTTTGGCGTTGTGAATGAAACAACTAGGTTGAGAGAGTATATTCATAATAAACAAAAATAATACATCAATCAATATGTTGAATACCAATAATTATATCCAGAAATATAATAGGCATGTCCAATAATCAAAGTTCAATTTAATAGCACAACTAAAAATACCAATGAATGGCAGATCTAAAACCATTTAAAAAACGGGATCTTTCTCAAATTAGTATGTAAAATTTTAATTTCCCCCTATATACACTAAATATTAATATTTAAAAAAAGTTAACATTAAATTAAACTTTTCTTTTTCAGAATGGGTGTGTGGTTGCATACCTTCGAACCTCTTTAAAACTATTCAAAACAAGCTATGTATATGTTTTATCCATGTCATAATTACATAATTTGCCATGTGTCACATCTTTATTTGTTGATATCACTAAGTTAGTTTTAAGGAACTTTTTTGGAATAAACTTGGATTGAATGATAGTTTAATTTTAGGTATCAAAGTGAAAAAAAGAATTATTTGGGGGCTAAATTGAATATTATACCTTGTATTACGATGAACGCCATTTTTGGTGGTTTTCAGTTGAAACATAAATGAAAAACAGGGCAAAGGTTTGTTGTCTAAAAAAAGCAAAATTTCCCTCATTTTTCTCTTTGTCCATTGTTTCCATGCGATTCCTTCGGATCTGAAATCATCTTCTTCCCCTCACCATCTCTTCCTTCACTTGTTCGTGGTCATAATATCATTTCCCCTTCCTCTGTTTCCATTATCGAGAGCCCCCGAGCTTAACTTTTTCTTCCCATTTTGGCTCTCGATCTTACTCGGAGCCAAAAGTGAAGAATCTTTTGCGCTTTGGGTTTTCTTTGATTATTTGTGACACACCATTCCCCTTGTTGTTTCCCCATAGTTTTCACTTGATTTCCGGATTTCCCTTTTCTTGTACCGCAAGAGAAAACAAAGATGACGATGGACAACTTAGCATCGCAGTTGAAACGGGGTATCTCCCGGCAATTCTCGACGGGGTCGTTGAAACGGACTCTGAGCCGTCAATTCACGCGGCAGTCGTCGCTTGACCCGCGGAGGAACAACCGACGGTTCAGCTTCGGCAGGCAATCTTCGTTGGACCCCATTCGAAGGAAAAGCATCGGGGATGAGATGACGGTGCCGGACAACCTCGACTCGACCATGCAGCTACTGTTCATGGCGTGTCGAGGGGATGTTAAAGGAGTTGAGGATTTGTTGAATGAAGGGATTGATGTTAACAGTATCGATCTCGATGGACGTACAGCTTTGCATATCACTGCTTGTGAAGGTCATGTCGAGGTTGTTAAGCTTCTTCTTAAAAAGAAGGCTAATATTGATGCCCGTGATCGTTGGGGTAGCACGGTATATTTCTTCTTCTTCAATATATATATATATATATTCCTTTCCAAGGAAAAGTTGGACCTTTTGTTGGTTTTGTTGATTTGAGATAAAACCATAGTTCTATAGTGTTGATTTTGAGCAAGGCGAACATGAAAAAATTTAGATTTTTTTTAAATCTAGTTATTCTTTACATGGCCAGGCAGCTGCTGATGCAAAGTACTATGGCAATGTAGAAGTGTATGAGATTTTGAAGGCCAGAGGAGCCAAAATTCCTGTAAGATAGTAAATTATCTTCTATTTCTTCCATATATTTATCATTTTTGTTTGTGACCAATGATTTATGTAATTAGGCTTGTATGAAATTGTTATTTACTTATCTGCCTTGATATTAGAAAACCAGGAAGACACCAATGACAGTTGCTAACCCTCAAGAGGTGCCAGAGTACGAGCTTAACCCATTGGAGCTTCAAATTCGGAAGTCTGATGGTATAGCCAAGGTATGGTCCAATCTGAAAGACAAGTCCGTTGATTTGCAGATAGTATTCTGCATTTCATTCAATATGCTGTGAAATGATTAGGATTCTGCATATCGTCTGAAGCACAATGGATATATATATATTACATTCTTCATGTTTGCAAGAGTAGAATACCTATATGATATTTCCCCTTCATTTATTATTGTATTCTATGGTTTTTATAGAGGGAATGTTGACATTTCATAAATCACTTGCCAGGGATCATATCAAGTGGCAAAGTGGAATGGCACTAGGGTTTCTGTAAAGATATTGGATAAGGACAGCTACGCAGACCCTGAGAGCATGTATGAACTCACTTTGTTTTCTTTTAGATATATGTTTGAATCATGTGAATAACAATATATATATATATATATATGTCCTTTCCTTTCAGATGCCATTTATGTTTACGATTTTGTTTTGTTCGCTTTCTCGGAATTCAGTTCTGGTTTAACAAGAGCAGTTGCATGCTATCCACTATGTATTTTTGTGCATACCTCAAAAATAGGGGAAGGAATTTGTTAAGTTTCTTTTAATCAGCATATGTGACTTCTACAGTCTAAATTCCAAACAAGAAATGATATTATTGAGAGCATAAATGGTTAAATATAAGTCTACTGTTGATAAGTTTCTGTATAAAGGTTATGTAAAGCGACTTTCTAAGTAGCATCGTACTGATACGTAGAAGTCTCATTTATTTATATCCGTATTTTCTGTCAGTTCTATTAGGGCATACGGTGATATGCCTCTGAGTTCCTTCAATAATTTCTTTTCTGGTATGATGGCACCAGATGTATTAATTGTGAATTATGAGATTTCATGGCTAAGTAGATTGTTTATTTTTTTCTCTCACAATTTTATTTGGTTAATATATATTTCTTGTTTTATGAGGGATATATGATTTTTACAATTATACTTTAAGGGGTAATATGAGTTCTTTTATTTCCAATCTGTTGCAGAGCCTAATACGGAACTATTTTCATATCTCTTCTCTTAACAGAAACGCTTTCAAGTATGAGCTAACTTTACTTGAAAAAGTTCGACATCCGAATGTGATTCAATTTGTTGGAGCTGTCACGCAAAATGTTCCCATGATGATTGTTTTAGAGTATCATCCAAATGTAAGAATGTGTTTTTGTTCTGTTGATTTGTCCATTTTATTTGGCAATATGCATGCTTCTATGTTCAATTATGATAGAAGATATACACTCTATTTGTCCATTTAGAGAGAAGAAAAATGAGACGACTAGACAACGAAAATTTCCTTGTGTGCCTTTTCTCCCGTATTGTTTAGGTGGTTCCAAAATTTAAATGCATGTGCAGAACTGATACTAGGTAGGGGAAAATATTAGGATACATGTATATTTTGACACCGAGACTGCTATGTTTTGCATGTTTGGAGAAATAACATATAGAGTAAAGACTTATCGATTGTTCGGAGTTTTTAATAAATGGGCTGAATCTTACAACCATCTTCGGTCAATTACGGATACAAACTTCATTTTCTTATCCTGCATTTCTGTACTAGAGCTTCTGATATTTCGAATTTATTGTACATAGTTTCATTCAGTTTGGTTTTGCATATTCTGGAGATGGAATGTTATGTTCTACACCAAAGAATAGTTTTAGCAGCAAAATTCACATTTTGTAGAGAAAGTCACCACTTAAATATTACTACGGTGATGATCCTCATTTCAGGGTGATTTGGGAAGCTACCTTCAAAAGAAAGGGCGTCTATCACCATCCAAAGTTTTAAGATTTGCTGTTGACATTGCCAGGTTAGTTTTTTTTGGACTATGTTATATTTCAAGAATATATTGCCGTATTATCACTTTTTAATCATCATTAGTCCTATTTTTCACCTATGCATGGCTCATACGTCAATGTTCCAATTATGCTTGTTCTTCTATCCTATGTTATCATATGCTAGTTATTTATTTCTTCTCGTTCTTCACTTTATGACCATATATTTTCTTGGTACCAGGGGAATGAATTACCTTCATGAATGTAAACCAGATCCTATCATCCACTGCAATTTACAGCCAAAGTAAGGGAACCACTGTAGAGGCCGCGTGTTAAATTTTTTTAATGTACTCTGTTATGATGAACTGTCCTTTAATATTTGAAATTTTAAGGTGCCAGAAATATTTTGCTGGATAGTGGTGGTAAGCTGAAGATAGCCGGATTTGGTTTGCTGAGATTGTCCAAATTATCAGCCGACAAGGCAAAATTAGCACGTCCAGACGAACAACTCGATCCATCAAGTATGCGACCAAAAAATTTCCTTCTGGATTTTCAATGCTTTCAATACAAGTCAATACATGTAATCTTTTGGATAATGGTTGAACCGCTAACTATTTGGTATTTAAATTGTAGATATATATATGGCACCTGAAATTCGAAAAGATATGATATTTGATCGAAGTGTTGATGCATATTCTTTCGGTGTTATGCTATATGAGGTACATGGCCGCTCAAAAGTTCCCCCATTGTGATTATTTATTCTGTTGTTCTATCTATGCGTTGAAAGAGAGTTAATGCTGGGATTTTCCGGGCTATCGACCGGTTTTCCTGTTTTGTTCCTGTATGAGTTCAGATGATTGAAGGAGGAGTGCCTTTTCATCCTAAGCCTGCCGAAGAGGCGGTGCAATTGATGTGTTTTGAGCAGACGAGACCACCACTCAAGGCAAAATCAAAAAGTTATCCTCCAGAATTAAGAGAGTAAGTCTAGGGTTCAAGATTCAGAATAGGCTTTCCTAGAGAAAAGATTGTCTCTCTTCTTACCAGGAAAAAATGCAATTATCTTGTATAGGACTATATATATATACTTGCAAATATTCTAAGCTTGACATACATTGCTGTATGAGCAGGCTTATTGCAGAATGCTGGGATCCAGAACCTCTTGTAAGACCAACTTTTTCAGAAATCATTGTACGATTAGACAAAATAGTTGCCAGTTGCACAAAGCAAGGGTGGTGGAAAGACACATTCAAGTTTCCTTGGTATGCTTCTATCACCTAATTTTTCGTTAACTGGTAGTTTGTATATATTACGTGTGAATGAAATGTTATTGGAGTACCTTGACATATCATGAACTCAAAATTTCCCTAGGCTTTCTTTTTTCCTTTCAAATATTTTTATAATCTATGTTCCTCAGACTCGGGTTTGGGGTGACGGTGGTAGACTCGGATTAGTCTAAGAGACATAAATCCGAATCTGCCAAAGACCTCCACTGCTCTTACTCTTCCGAGTTCTGACCACCAGAGTGAGACAACTGAGAACATTGTATTTTACCTGTGATTCTTTGCAGGAAATAAGGGGAAGGTTTAGTTAATTCGGAGAAGAGGAAACCGGATGAAGATTTTGAGGGAGGTTGCGAGTTTGAGCTCGAGTTTATGAAGCTTCATCTTGAACAATGCATGTTATAGTACTACTTTGAGTTGAAAAAAGTACAAAATCATGTTGACATTGAAAGAAAGAAGAAAAATGATGAATTCCCCTCCCTGTTTCTTTGCTCCTGGTCCCTTTCTTTGTTATGTTTGATGTGTAAAAGAGCTTACAAATGGGAACAAACATAATATAAATCCAATGATATTATATGAGAACCACCTTCTACTGCTTGAAGCTACTAATTTGTTTCTCTATTTAATCCTTTATTTATAACCGGTTTAGAACAGTTTGCTTGGAAATGATACAAATGTCGATCTCAGGCTTGAACAAGTGAATACCATAATCATTATCATCCTCCACTCGTTCGTCCAAGTACTTGGATGGAATTGTGTTGATTGGCCTCTGCTTTGACATCCAATTTACAGCCTATTCGAGAAAATTACAACAAATTTAAGAGTTAATTGCACCCAACATTTCCAACATATTGTCTACCTTCTAAATTATTTCTTAAACATTGGTTGGGTGGGTGTGGGGGAAGACCCCTCCCACCGACAACATAGATCCGTCCATGGAGCTCGGTATATGCAAATTACCTCATTCTCCAAGCTTGTGAAGGTATTAAAGAAAACCCAGTCAGCTTGCTTGAAGCTGGAGAACTGATCAATCAAGAGTTGCGTTAATGTGGGATAAGCTTGTATGTCATAAACGAAAGATGGCAACTCACGAGCTTGAAGCAAAGGCAAGCCCGCCATTGACACACAATGGGAAGCTTAAGCAACCCTTCATGCACATTGTAGAGCACTGTACTCACTGCGCAAGACATGGTGAAGAACTCAGCTCCACAGACGCCTTGTTCTTTAGCTATATCCAGGGCCCATGGCTATGTTGCACTGAAACGGATACGGGGACGAAAAACGGCAATTTCTAAAAATTGAGAAATCAGGTTCAAATGTTGTTGGCTGAAAACAGGGAAATTCGAATTCAGAATGCCAAATTGAAGAAATTAGTGAATATGAATGAAGTAAGAATGTTGGACAAAAATTGGACAAATTTGAAGTCGAAAGAAAAAACCTGAAAAACAATACGATGTTCTACAAGTCTGTTTTTATTATTTCATGTCTATGTTATGTTTTAATAATTTTTTTCATCTAGAGATATAAACAAGATTCAAGTTAGCTTCTAGCAAACAAACAATGCCCGAATACGTTTAGAAACTAATAACGGTTACTTATCGTGAACGTAATACATTACCAAACTGTGGCAACTGCCAATAAAATTGAAACCTAATGTGAAATCAACCTGCGTGGCTATACATTAAAGGAATCAAAGAAGTACCCCGACACGACTCATGTCAAGAATCTCTTACGTATGTCGCTAATGCGTCTTCTATTCTCACGATTCTTAGCTATAATAGAACTAAGAGTTTCGATACTTTAACATAGAAAATGCACCCAAATCCTCAAACATTTTAGGTTTTATGTCTTGCATATTGATACTTCATGTAAAGTTTCAATACTAATCGTGTACAATGTTTATGTTCATGTATATTGACATGTTCATATTTTATTGGCAATATCGAAACAGATGGAAGAGATTCGATACTAACACCGAGAACGAACACCTTAAATGTTACCAAATCATGTAAGATTTTAGGTTCATATTCAAGTATATCAAAACTCAATGTTATGTATTGATACTACCCGTTAAACATGTGAGATCAATGGTGTTTTCAAATTTGGGAGACAAATTGATTGCACTAGAAGTATACTATGCCGAAGTGTGAGAAATATGATGAGCAACACAAACAAAAATTAGATTAAAAAGTACAATATGAAATTTGATACATAGTTCATTGATACTAAGCTTAGTTAAAATGATGGAAAAAGAGTTTATTTCCGTGCTGTCGTACTCTGTACATATATTAAATGCGAAGTTCAATTCCTTAATTATTTGTTCTTTTTCATGTCATCTCATGGAGTTACATACAAAAACAATGTCTTTGTCTACGAAAGGTAGAGCCCCTCCTACTATTCTTGATGAACTATCATCTTCATCAAAATTTACATACAACTCGATGTTGGTACCTCCTATACGGTTGTATCTCTTAAACATCTTGCGAAGGTCGCTTGCAGTATATATCGTTAGCATGTAATGCGCTTTAGGGTCGAGCTCATCAACGAGAATTTTAGCTTGCAATGAAGAGAATTTCTTCCTTGTTGATTTGCTAACCTCCGTGAAAATCAACTCAAACAAATCATCTTTCTTGATGTTGTTGTTTAATGAAGTGTAGAGGTAAGTTCATAAAAAGAAAACTGTTGCAGAAAATCTTGTCATAATTTTATAATTACGATTAAGCTTAAACCCTTAAATCCATAAATAAGTTATAAAATATGGTACAAGTGTAGAAGTATTTATAGACGATTTGTAAGGGTAAAATTTGGGGTTCGACACCTAAAATGTTACCGAGAATCAGTTTGGGCTTTAACACCAAAAATGTTACTAAAAATTAGTTTGGGGTTTGGACCCTAAAATGTTAATAAAATCCTGTTTGGGGTTCGACATTTAAAATGTTACCAAAAATGAGTTTGAGGTTCGGCACCTAAAATGTTATCGAAATCCAGTGTGGGATTCAACACTGAAAATGTTACCAAAAACGAGTTTGGGTTCGAGACCTATAATGTTATTGAAAATCAGTTTGAGGTTCGTAACCTAAAATGTTATCGATTGGGCTTGGGACCCAAAAATATTAATGAAATTAACTTTCGGGTTTTGCACCTAAAATGTTACCTAAATCCAGTTTGGCTTTTGGGAACCTAAATGATTACGAAGATATTTAACTTTTAAGTTGAGTGAAACATGTCATTCGTCACCTAAAATGTTACCGAAAATCAGTTTATGTGGTTCGGGAACCTAAAATATTATGAACATAATTTACTTTTTAAGTTGAAAGGGAAACATTTCATTCGACACCTAAAATGTTAGAAAAAAAATCAGTTTAGGGGTAAAACATTTAATTCGCCAACCAAAAATGTTACCCAAAATCTGTTTGAATTGGTTGGTAACCTGTAAATGGGAAAACATGTAACGCTATATATTTTTTTTGGTAATATGCATGTCCGTCTTACGGTCTATGTTCGGGGTGCGAGGCTGCCCCTTCCAACAATGTTGTCTCCAATGTTTAAACTTGTGTCCTCTCTTTAAGAGTGCAATGTGCCTTACCGATGCACACAACATTTGTTGGTATCTACATTTTAAAATGCTGCACCGTAGACCTTCCCGATAATCAGGGAAGGAAGAAACGTAAACAAAGAGTCTGGCTGTAACACCCGGGTTTAGGGGCCAGGTGAAAATAATGTTTTAATATTATTCGGGTTCAGTTTTACAATTTAAATAAATTAAATAATGGTTCGGGTTTTGTTTACAAATAAAACAAAGGTGTTGGACCCAATTTCTAAACTAAGCCCAATAGCCATTCATTAACGTCATTTGTGTAAATATCAAATAAAACCCATTTTTATTACCTTATAATTCAAATAAAACCCAAAAACCCCATCATCTTCTTCTTCTTCATTTTTTCAACGACAAAAACATTCCCTCCATGGGAGCTTCTATTTCATCTCCTCCATCCTTCATCCTTGATGATTTTTAAAAGGTAATGGTACTTTTGAGCTGTCCTCACCTTCCTCTTTCTCTCCATGTATTTAGTTTTTCATAAAACCCATTGTTTCATGTTTTGAGTTTTTGAACTTTTAAGTTAAAAATCCTAACTTTGTTGTCCAATGTTGAAGCTTTTGAATTCTTATTATTATAAGTGTTATTCGTAGCCCGAATGGTCTAACATATATGATTTTTACTTGGTTTTGTTAAGAAATTCGTATTTGGGTTTTGGAGGGGTTTTAGGAGGGTTTAGAAGTGAGTTTTAGGGCTGTTTTATGTTCGGAAATGAGGGCTGATGGTTGTATGATAGTTAGGGGTTGTTTTGGAAGCTTTTAGGTGTGTTAAAAGAGTTGGAATCATCGGTTTTGGACTGTGCAAAGGAGCTGCTCGGGAATGGCTTTTTTGGGGGTTGTTCTTGGTTCGAAAAACAAGTGTTTAATGTTTGAATTGTATTCCGGGTTTGCTATGTTGTGTTGTGGACTGATTCGAGGTTAATTCACTTGTGTTGAGGCGATTAGAAGCAAGGAATTGCGTTGGTAAAGCTTTGGGATCGAATCCGGAAGTGAGGAGGCTTGATTTGGCTTTGCTTGTTTTGCTTAAGGAAATGAGGTGAGTGGTTAAAATGTTTGAAATGGCTTTGATCAATTGGTTCGAGCATGTGAATGTGGAAATGTTTTCAAGTAACATTTGGTTCAAAGTTGGTTTTGAAGAAGTTTAGTTTTGAGCTTGAAAAGTCAATCTTAAACTCAAAGAGTAAGTTGATGTGAAATGCCTCTTTAATTTCCCTTTTTATTATTGTTTTCATTACTTGAAAAGATGGTTTGTTAAGCATGAAATTTAAATACTTGAGTAGAATCATGTTGCCTATTTCTATATCGTTAATGATGTATGATGGTATTAATGATGTGGTTGATATGCCTTGTAAGGTGTGAGTAAATTGGTGCAAGTTGTGCACGAAAATGGTGAGTAAGACCATTTGTGATTGGTAAGATTCCAAGTAGTAAGTGATGCCTAATTGTGGATTTTGTTACATCTTGATTTGGTTGTGCATGATATAGTGAGTACGTGTCGTATGGTAGTGATTGTATGTCATGTTGCATGGTTGGTGTCGAACCTCACGTGATGGTTGTCGTTGCTCCGGTGATGTGTAGTCCCGCCGGTAGCGAGTGGTATAAGACTCCGGTGATGTGTAGTCCCACCGGTAGTGACTAGTAGAAGAGTACTTTGATGTGTAGTCCCATTGGAAAACTACTAGTCGAAACGGTGATGTGTAGTCCCACCGTGTGTGTTTTGGTTATGCTTGTGCATGCCATGTATCGTTCATGTTGTATCTCACTATATCATTCTCTTTTATGGTTTTGCTTTAATCTAAGATCATACCTTTATGCATACCATGAAGTGTAATGCCACGATGAATGCCTTATTGTTGACCTTTGGTTGAGCTTGTATGTTAGTAGAAGGATTAGGTCGTTGGATGATTTGTATGCGTTGACCTTTATTTTAAACAAAGCTTTGAACCCTGCATTGTCGTAGTTATGTTTTAAAGCTCCGCTCACTAAGCTTTATGCTTACGCTCTCCTTTTTCCGACAATGCAGATCTTTAGCTTGGAGTTAGCAAGGAGCAAGATATGGGCGTCCAAGCGTGTGGTAGTTTGCTCAAGTATGGTTTAATTAAATAATGTAGTAGTCTAGCAATGGGAAATGCTACGTGTTTTAGGAGCTTGTATCTAGATTCCTTTGTGTTGGCCGCTTGTTGTTAATGTCTTATGTTGATGCTTTGGATTGATTATGGTTTGTAATGCTTGATATGCTATGATGGATGTTGAGTGTGTTGGCATGTCTATTGGTGTTTAGGTTGCCTTGTTAGAGAGGGCCAAACCTCATATGCTTTTCTTGTGCCTTTTAAGACCTTTGAGTTTCATGTATGACTTGTATGCCTAATTGCCTTGTGGGAATGCCAAGTATGTATGCCTTGCTTCATGTTTGAATGCTAAGTTGCTTGTATGATTGAATCATCACCTTGTGTTGAAATGTGTCTTTAGTTTCAAGTTTAAGCATGCCTATACCCTTGGTTTGACATAGGATACATGTTAGTGTGTTGGTTGAGGTTTGAGAGGGATTTAAGGGCCACATGGTGCCTTAAAGCAGCTCAAACCTGTGTTTTCGTAGCAGGGGTATCGATACGGTTAGTCCCGTATCGATACGGCCTTCATGGTTCAGGCCCCGCGTTTCGATACGCGAGGGGGCGTACCGATACTATTTTTGCTACTGGAGCTACTGTCCAGTTCCGTATCGGTACGGGCCTTCATGCGTATCGATACGGTTCCCTTAGCGTTGACCGTGGGAAGTCAACAATTGGGGAGGGTATCGATACACTCCTAGGTGTATCGATACGGTCTCTACGGATTGACTTTGACCAGTTGACATAGTCAAGGGGGTATCGATACACCCCTTAAGTGTATCGATACCGCCTGCAGTTAAAGCTTAAACCTAGTCAAGGGGTATCGATACACCCCTTAGGTGTATCGATACCGCCTGTAGTTTAAGTTTAAAATTGGGCTGTAACAGAATTGTTTGAGTTCGTTCGATTGTTTTGTATATGATGTTCCGTTGTATGATCACTTAGGGTTTAATATCCATTTAGACAAGATTTTAAAATGAAAAAAATAGGGTTGCTAACCGAGAGGGAATCCTTAGGGGTTTTCACTCGGTTTTCCCCGTGTAGCTCACTCGGACCGGTCATCCGGCCAGACCGGGACGAGGGGGTTACACTGGCCCCAGGGCACAGGTAAACTACATAAATGACCATCTGATTGTGAGAGTGGTATCAGTTTGATCACCACACATTCAATTATGTGTACATGACTACTTAGCCATTTAAATGATATCAATCAATTGATTATTAAATATACTTTTAAGCATTTATAAGTTTTTCCCTCATCAAATTATGTGTACATGACCACACATTCACTTATGGTATTTATATTTTTTATTTTCATGACACCTTAATGCCTATGACACACCTAACATATTTAGTTATTTAATTTTGTGGCATTCTTTATAATAACCTTATACATTATACATATGTGCACACAATTACATATTTTGATCCAACAATATCTCACTTAGATAACACCTGTTTAATGAAAAATGTATAATCTTATGAGCTCAAAATTTGCTATTATATAATAGGTATTTAATAATAATTTCATTCATCAACTATATCCACATAAGATCAAAACAATCTTCACCATATTAATCATATGATTAGACTCATCAATGGTCACATATACAAATATAATCAAAATAAAATAAATAATTCTTGGATGTGTATCATGAAAAATTACATGTATGTGAACCGAATATGTTTATTTTCAACTGGTCCTCCATCCAAACTGATGAGCGCTATGGACTTGAGTCCTTTTCTACTATTAATAGAGGTGAAAATGAATCGAGTTTGAACGAATAAAGTTGTGTTCGTGTTTGTTTTTATTTATTTTTAAAAGTGTTCATATTCGATTCGTGTTCGTTTAAATTTTTAATATCATGTTTGTTTCTTTTTAAGGTGTTTGTGTTCGGTTCGTTTAGCATTTGCAAACATGTTTGTTTATATGTTCGCCACCATATTCGCTCAGTGTTTGTAAACATGTTCGTTGAAGAGAAAATGGTAAAATTACGCCACTAATCCTTAAGCTCCTCAAGTTTCAAAATTTAAACTCCAAAGTTTATTTTGTGTTCAATTTAGTCTCTACTTTCACCAACATTTAAAATTAAAAAAAAGATGAATTCCCTCCCTATTTCTTCTCTTCCGGTCCATTTCTTTATTATGTTTGATGTGTAAAAGAGCTTACAAATAGGGATATGAAAAACTGACCCGACCTGGTAACCTGCCTGAAACCCGATCGAGTCAGAACCTGGTTTAACCCGATAACTCAATGACCCGAACCCGACTTGCACCCGACCGAAACGAACCCGAACCCGAATTCGACCTATTATTGTAGTAACCGAACCTGACCTGCACCCAACCGAAACGAACCCGAACCTCGAGACTGACCTGCCAGATAACCGATTTAACCCGACATGTTTGGACCCGACCTGTTTTGAAACCGACATGTTTTGAACCCGACCTGTTCTTGACCTGAACTGATATTGTTATTTGATTTGTTGATAATGATAATTATCTGACATTTGAAGAAGTTATATTTAATGAATTTAAAATTTTAAAATCAATTAAAAATAATAAGTAATTTTTTATATTTAGTAATAATGCCAAGTATTAATAAATTAACTAACTTAACTTTAATTAAAAGATAAATTGAATGAATAAATATCAAGTGGTAATAAATTATCTTTAACTAAAAGATAACTTTAATTAAAAATAATCTTTTAAATTAATAATAAATAACATGAATAAATTTATGCTAAGTTAATAATAAATAATATTAACTTAACTTAAGATTAAAAATAACTTTAATTAACTTGCATTCATTTAAGTTGAATGAATAAACATTATTAAATTAAATTGTATTTTTAATTAACTTAACTTTAATTTTAAGATAACTTGAAAGATAAATTAAATGAAAAACTTTATACTTAATTAACTTAAGTTGATTAAATTTTTTATTAACTTAACAGACTTAATTAACATAAATTAAATAACTTTATAAAAACTTAAATAACTTAAATAACTTAACTAATTTAAGTTGATTAAATCTTTATACTTAACACATTGAATATATAAAAACTTAAATAACTTTATCAAAAATGTTGAATAATTAAGTTAATATGTTTGTGTGTTTAATGCAAATTAAAACAAGGCAAATCCAAAATGATAATTAACTTAACTAACTTAGCAATAATGTTTGTGTTTAGTATTTAATTTTTAGGTTTAGAGTTTATGGTTTAAATGTTTAACGTTTAAGAGTTTAGGGTTTAGGGTTTCTTTGTTTTAGTTTAGGGGTTTGAATTAGGGTTTAGGTTTCATTATTAGTGAACTAAGCTTACCTTTAGGGTTTAGTGTTTAGGGTTTATTGTTAGGGTTTAGGAGTTTACTTTTAATTGCTTTTTATTTTGGGTTTTCTTTTTATGAGTTTAGGGTTTAAGGTTTCTTTCTATAGGTTTAGGATTTTTGTTTTACTTTAGTGTTTTCAATTAGGGTTTGGGGCTTAGGTTTTATTATTAGTGAGCTAAGCTTTCCTTTAGGGTTTAGTGCTTAGGGATTAGGGGTTTACTTTTTATTGACTTTATTTTGGGTTTTCATGTTATGGGTTTAGGGTTTCTTTTCATGATTTTAGGGTTTTGTTTTAGTTTAGTGTTTTGAATTAGTGTTATGGGTTTAGGTTTCATTTTTGGTTTAGGGTTTAAGGTTTTAATTAGGGTTTCATTTTAGAATATATATATATAATATATTAGTATATTATATATTTGTATGTAAAATGTATTTATGTATGTATAAACCCAAAACCATAAAAAATAAAAACCTAAAAAATAAAAACCCTAATCCACATATGTATATATATAATGCATGTAAGTATGTATGCATCAATTTATTAACCCTAAACCTTAATCCATAAACCCTAAACTCTAATCCTTAAACTATAAACTCTAAACACTAATCCATATATGTTTGTATATATATAATGATTGAAAGTATGTATAAATTCAACTGTTGACCTATTTTCACATCCCTAATTACAAATGGAAAGAACATAATATAAATCCAATGATATTAAAGTACTTTTATTATGTGAGAACCACCTTCTACTATTTTTTGCTCGGCAAATAAGATTTTATTTAAGAGGAGAATCATACAATTTTTATACATACATTGTGTGCCTCATTAAAAACCTCTCCAATCTTAATTGGAGGAAAAGAGTACAACACAAGTAAGAAGAAAACTAACCAAGAACAAAGCAAATAAACCATACCCTTCCCATCGAACAAAATGATCATCTAAAAGCAAAATAAATTGCCACAACGCCATATAGTTCTCAACCGGCCACCTTCTACTATTTTGTTTCTCTATTTCATCCTTTATTTATAACCACTTTAGAACAGTTTAATTTTAGATATTACCTCTAAGGATGACTTGCAAAACTATGGTTCGTGTTGGGGTTGAAAAACATGGTCCTTGGCAGTAAGTTGAGCTATGAATTCAATTATGTTGGTTTCTGAGCTTCCACCTTCACTGACTGCCTCCATAGTCAGTTTCTTCCACTTCACTGCATTCCTCCTGATATCTTCACTTCGGTTTTCCTTATACACCTCTCTATCTCTTCTTTTCTGATGATTCCTGCTCCATCCACCTCGGCTTTGATCCCCACCTGCCATACATCAGCGATGAATGCAGCATTTGTCGTTTGATCCATCCATTGCGGCACTGCCACCATCGGCACCCCTAAGCTCAATGCTTCCATGGTCGAGTTCCAACCGCAATGACTCATAAAGCAACCTACTGCCTCATGAGCCAACACTTGTAGTTGAGGACTCCATGCCACCACAAGCCCTTTCTCTGAAGTTTCTTCTATAAACTTGGTCGGAATCTTTTTCTGTTCGGTTTCTCTGACAACCCATAAGAAGTTCTTTTCGCTTCTCTTTAAACCCAATGCTACTTCCTCCATTTGATCTTCTCCTAAGGTTGCCAAGCTTCCAAATGATACGTAAACAACTGAACCAGTTTGCATGGAGTTCAACCATTCGACACAAATGTCCATCTCAGGCTTGAACAAGTGAATGCCATAATCACTGCCATCCTCCACTCTTTTGTCTAAGTACATGGATGGAATCGTGGGTCCAATTGTCTTGATTGGCCTCTGCTTTGACATCCACTTTACAACCTATTCCATAAAGTTACAACCAATTTAGCAGTTAATTGCACTCAACTTTCCAAAAATATTGTCTAGACTTTTAATTAATTATTGATATAATCCCTTAGATTTAAGATGTTCTAATCAAATTCAAGATGTTTTTTTAAAGAAATCCTTAAGATATATTCAAGATTTTATCAAGGATTAAAAACATAGCAAATCCTAAGATAAGATCCTATTAAGAATGTTTAAGAAAATATTTTAATCTAGTCTTTAAAGTAGATTATTAATTGTATCAATTAGGTTCATTCACATTATATTTGAGCTCAAGCTAATGCCCAGGTTGACAAAAGGATCTTATTGACACGATACTAATATTTTATGGACTCAATTAGAAACATTTTGAAGTTTGTGAATCGATCTAGAATCTTGGTCATAGCTGTCGAAATGGTCCTTAAGCCTGATTGGTTTAAAAAACAAACGAGAGTCGTCATAAATATTTTTCGTTTAAGCGTGATTGTATCACCTAAAAATTGAATTATTTAAAAAAGTATATTTTTATAAAATTTATTAAAACAAAGATTTTCAGTCTACTAAATCAGAAAGCGAGTTCGAGAGTCGATTAAATATGCGAAAGAATCAACACCTAACCGCTCAAAATTGGTACATAGTTGATTATGTGTTGTCTTAGTGATAATTGTTACGTATTCGAATTTAATTTAATAAATGATCCATAAATGAATTTCTTTTTGAAAGGAATGGATATTTTGAAAAACAGTTTTAGAGAAATCTTATAGAAATGTCATTCGCTCGTCTTTTTTTTTTATAAGTAATGATATCTTGATTTTATAGAAATGTCATTCACTCAATTCTTTTTAAGAGGATGTCCTTTTATCCCGAACACTAATAAGTATCATATCAATAAGTTTTGCGAATTCTCCATTATGTTCTAGCAAAAGAATATTATCTTGGATTTTATAAAACATTTTCAAAAGTATTGTTGAGGTCAAATATTAGTTCAACAAGTATGAATATGCATGATGATGATGAAATTTATTCAATTTTAAAAGGAAGTTACCTACTTTGGGTGAACGAGAAAATCACATTCCAATTAGAATGTGAATCAAACTAGAGTCTAGGTCATAGTTTAATAGTTTAAGGACATCTAATGGAATTAACCCTAAAAGTTAAACCCCATTAGATTATCGGAACTGATCAGTATATGCAAATTACCTCATTCTCCAAGCTTGTGAAGGTATTAAAGAAAACCCAGTCAGCTTTATTGAAGGTCGAGAACTGATCAGTCAAGAATTGCGTAAATGTGGGATAAGCTTGTATGTCATAAACGAAAGATGGCAACTCACGAGCTTGAAGCAAAGGCAAGCCCGCCATTGACACACAATGGGAAGCTTAAGCAACCCTTCATACACATTGTAGTACACTGTACTCACTGCGCAAGACATGGTGAAGAACTCAGCTCCATAAATGCCCTCTTCTTTAGCTATATCCAGGGCCCATGGTACTAATGAGTCATAAACGAGGCAACTCGCTGGGTTTTCCGACTTAGACATGCCGAGTTTCGCCATAATTTGTGGTGACGGTGGTAGACTCGGATTAGTCTAAGAGACATAAATCCGAATCTGCCAAAGACCTCCACTGCTCTTACTCTTCCGAGTTCTGACCACCAGAGTGAGACAACTGAGAACATTGTATTTTACCTGTGATTCTTTGCAGGAAATAAGGGGAAGGTTTAGTTAATTCGGAGAAGAGGAAACCGGATGAAGATTTTGAGGGAGGTTGCGAGTTTGAGCTCGAGTTTATGAAGCTTCATCTTGAACAATGCATGTTATAGTACTACTTTGAGTTGAAAAAAGTACAAAATCATGTTGACATTGAAAGAAAGAAGAAAAATGATGAATTCCCCTCCCTGTTTCTTTGCTCCTGGTCCCTTTCTTTGTTATGTTTGATGTGTAAAAGAGCTTACAAATGGGAACAAACATAATATAAATCCAATGATATTATATGAGAACCACCTTCTACTGCTTGAAGCTACTAATTTGTTTCTCTATTTAATCCTTTATTTATAACCGGTTTAGAACAGTTTGCTTGGAAATGATACAAATGTCGATCTCAGGCTTGAACAAGTGAATACCATAATCATTATCATCCTCCACTCGTTCGTCCAAGTACTTGGATGGAATTGTGTTGATTGGCCTCTGCTTTGACATCCAATTTACAGCCTATTCGAGAAAATTACAACAAATTTAAGAGTTAATTGCACCCAACATTTCCAACATATTGTCTACCTTCTAAATTATTTCTTAAACATTGGTTGGGTGGGTGTGGGGGAAGACCCCTCCCACCGACAACATAGATCCGTCCATGGAGCTCGGTATATGCAAATTACCTCATTCTCCAAGCTTGTGAAGGTATTAAAGAAAACCCAGTCAGCTTGCTTGAAGCTGGAGAACTGATCAATCAAGAGTTGCGTTAATGTGGGATAAGCTTGTATGTCATAAACGAAAGATGGCAACTCACGAGCTTGAAGCAAAGGCAAGCCCGCCATTGACACACAATGGGAAGCTTAAGCAACCCTTCATGCACATTGTAGAGCACTGTACTCACTGCGCAAGACATGGTGAAGAACTCAGCTCCACAGACGCCTTGTTCTTTAGCTATATCCAGGGCCCATGGCTATGTTGCACTGAAACGGATACGGGGACGAAAAACGGCAATTTCTAAAAATTGAGAAATCAGGTTCAAATGTTGTTGGCTGAAAACAGGGAAATTCGAATTCAGAATGCCAAATTGAAGAAATTAGTGAATATGAATGAAGTAAGAATGTTGGACAAAAATTGGACAAATTTGAAGTCGAAAGAAAAAACCTGAAAAACAATACGATGTTCTACAAGTCTGTTTTTATTATTTCATGTCTATGTTATGTTTTAATAATTTTTTTCATCTAGAGATATAAACAAGATTCAAGTTAGCTTCTAGCAAACAAACAATGCCCGAATACGTTTAGAAACTAATAACGGTTACTTATCGTGAACGTAATACATTACCAAACTGTGGCAACTGCCAATAAAATTGAAACCTAATGTGAAATCAACCTGCGTGGCTATACATTAAAGGAATCAAAGAAGTACCCCGACACGACTCATGTCAAGAATCTCTTACGTATGTCGCTAATGCGTCTTCTATTCTCACGATTCTTAGCTATAATAGAACTAAGAGTTTCGATACTTTAACATAGAAAATGCACCCAAATCCTCAAACATTTTAGGTTTTATGTCTTGCATATTGATACTTCATGTAAAGTTTCAATACTAATCGTGTACAATGTTTATGTTCATGTATATTGACATGTTCATATTTTATTGGCAATATCGAAACAGATGGAAGAGATTCGATACTAACACCGAGAACGAACACCTTAAATGTTACCAAATCATGTAAGATTTTAGGTTCATATTCAAGTATATCAAAACTCAATGTTATGTATTGATACTACCCGTTAAACATGTGAGATCAATGGTGTTTTCAAATTTGGGAGACAAATTGATTGCACTAGAAGTATACTATGCCGAAGTGTGAGAAATATGATGAGCAACACAAACAAAAATTAGATTAAAAAGTACAATATGAAATTTGATACATAGTTCATTGATACTAAGCTTAGTTAAAATGATGGAAAAAGAGTTTATTTCCGTGCTGTCGTACTCTGTACATATATTAAATGCGAAGTTCAATTCCTTAATTATTTGTTCTTTTTCATGTCATCTCATGGAGTTACATACAAAAACAATGTCTTTGTCTACGAAAGGTAGAGCCCCTCCTACTATTCTTGATGAACTATCATCTTCATCAAAATTTACATACAACTCGATGTTGGTACCTCCTATACGGTTGTATCTCTTAAACATCTTGCGAAGGTCGCTTGCAGTATATATCGTTAGCATGTAATGCGCTTTAGGGTCGAGCTCATCAACGAGAATTTTAGCTTGCAATGAAGAGAATTTCTTCCTTGTTGATTTGCTAACCTCCGTGAAAATCAACTCAAACAAATCATCTTTCTTGATGTTGTTGTTTAATGAAGTGTAGAGGTAAGTTCATAAAAAGAAAACTGTTGCAGAAAATCTTGTCATAATTTTATAATTACGATTAAGCTTAAACCCTTAAATCCATAAATAAGTTATAAAATATGGTACAAGTGTAGAAGTATTTATAGACGATTTGTAAGGGTAAAATTTGGGGTTCGACACCTAAAATGTTACCGAGAATCAGTTTGGGCTTTAACACCAAAAATGTTACTAAAAATTAGTTTGGGGTTTGGACCCTAAAATGTTAATAAAATCCTGTTTGGGGTTCGACATTTAAAATGTTACCAAAAATGAGTTTGAGGTTCGGCACCTAAAATGTTATCGAAATCCAGTGTGGGATTCAACACTGAAAATGTTACCAAAAACGAGTTTGGGTTCGAGACCTATAATGTTATTGAAAATCAGTTTGAGGTTCGTAACCTAAAATGTTATCGATTGGGCTTGGGACCCAAAAATATTAATGAAATTAACTTTCGGGTTTTGCACCTAAAATGTTACCTAAATCCAGTTTGGCTTTTGGGAACCTAAATGATTACGAAGATATTTAACTTTTAAGTTGAGTGAAACATGTCATTCGTCACCTAAAATGTTACCGAAAATCAGTTTATGTGGTTCGGGAACCTAAAATATTATGAACATAATTTACTTTTTAAGTTGAAAGGGAAACATTTCATTCGACACCTAAAATGTTAGAAAAAAAATCAGTTTAGGGGTAAAACATTTAATTCGCCAACCAAAAATGTTACCCAAAATCTGTTTGAATTGGTTGGTAACCTGTAAATGGGAAAACATGTAACGCTATATATTTTTTTTGGTAATATGCATGTCCGTCTTACGGTCTATGTTCGGGGTGCGAGGCTGCCCCTTCCAACAATGTTGTCTCCAATGTTTAAACTTGTGTCCTCTCTTTAAGAGTGCAATGTGCCTTACCGATGCACACAACATTTGTTGGTATCTACATTTTAAAATGCTGCACCGTAGACCTTCCCGATAATCAGGGAAGGAAGAAACGTAAACAAAGAGTCTGGCTGTAACACCCGGGTTTAGGGGCCAGGTGAAAATAATGTTTTAATATTATTCGGGTTCAGTTTTACAATTTAAATAAATTAAATAATGGTTCGGGTTTTGTTTACAAATAAAACAAAGGTGTTGGACCCAATTTCTAAACTAAGCCCAATAGCCATTCATTAACGTCATTTGTGTAAATATCAAATAAAACCCATTTTTATTACCTTATAATTCAAATAAAACCCAAAAACCCCATCATCTTCTTCTTCTTCATTTTTTCAACGACAAAAACATTCCCTCCATGGGAGCTTCTATTTCATCTCCTCCATCCTTCATCCTTGATGATTTTTAAAAGGTAATGGTACTTTTGAGCTGTCCTCACCTTCCTCTTTCTCTCCATGTATTTAGTTTTTCATAAAACCCATTGTTTCATGTTTTGAGTTTTTGAACTTTTAAGTTAAAAATCCTAACTTTGTTGTCCAATGTTGAAGCTTTTGAATTCTTATTATTATAAGTGTTATTCGTAGCCCGAATGGTCTAACATATATGATTTTTACTTGGTTTTGTTAAGAAATTCGTATTTGGGTTTTGGAGGGGTTTTAGGAGGGTTTAGAAGTGAGTTTTAGGGCTGTTTTATGTTCGGAAATGAGGGCTGATGGTTGTATGATAGTTAGGGGTTGTTTTGGAAGCTTTTAGGTGTGTTAAAAGAGTTGGAATCATCGGTTTTGGACTGTGCAAAGGAGCTGCTCGGGAATGGCTTTTTTGGGGGTTGTTCTTGGTTCGAAAAACAAGTGTTTAATGTTTGAATTGTATTCCGGGTTTGCTATGTTGTGTTGTGGACTGATTCGAGGTTAATTCACTTGTGTTGAGGCGATTAGAAGCAAGGAATTGCGTTGGTAAAGCTTTGGGATCGAATCCGGAAGTGAGGAGGCTTGATTTGGCTTTGCTTGTTTTGCTTAAGGAAATGAGGTGAGTGGTTAAAATGTTTGAAATGGCTTTGATCAATTGGTTCGAGCATGTGAATGTGGAAATGTTTTCAAGTAACATTTGGTTCAAAGTTGGTTTTGAAGAAGTTTAGTTTTGAGCTTGAAAAGTCAATCTTAAACTCAAAGAGTAAGTTGATGTGAAATGCCTCTTTAATTTCCCTTTTTATTATTGTTTTCATTACTTGAAAAGATGGTTTGTTAAGCATGAAATTTAAATACTTGAGTAGAATCATGTTGCCTATTTCTATATCGTTAATGATGTATGATGGTATTAATGATGTGGTTGATATGCCTTGTAAGGTGTGAGTAAATTGGTGCAAGTTGTGCACGAAAATGGTGAGTAAGACCATTTGTGATTGGTAAGATTCCAAGTAGTAAGTGATGCCTAATTGTGGATTTTGTTACATCTTGATTTGGTTGTGCATGATATAGTGAGTACGTGTCGTATGGTAGTGATTGTATGTCATGTTGCATGGTTGGTGTCGAACCTCACGTGATGGTTGTCGTTGCTCCGGTGATGTGTAGTCCCGCCGGTAGCGAGTGGTATAAGACTCCGGTGATGTGTAGTCCCACCGGTAGTGACTAGTAGAAGAGTACTTTGATGTGTAGTCCCATTGGAAAACTACTAGTCGAAACGGTGATGTGTAGTCCCACCGTGTGTGTTTTGGTTATGCTTGTGCATGCCATGTATCGTTCATGTTGTATCTCACTATATCATTCTCTTTTATGGTTTTGCTTTAATCTAAGATCATACCTTTATGCATACCATGAAGTGTAATGCCACGATGAATGCCTTATTGTTGACCTTTGGTTGAGCTTGTATGTTAGTAGAAGGATTAGGTCGTTGGATGATTTGTATGCGTTGACCTTTATTTTAAACAAAGCTTTGAACCCTGCATTGTCGTAGTTATGTTTTAAAGCTCCGCTCACTAAGCTTTATGCTTACGCTCTCCTTTTTCCGACAATGCAGATCTTTAGCTTGGAGTTAGCAAGGAGCAAGATATGGGCGTCCAAGCGTGTGGTAGTTTGCTCAAGTATGGTTTAATTAAATAATGTAGTAGTCTAGCAATGGGAAATGCTACGTGTTTTAGGAGCTTGTATCTAGATTCCTTTGTGTTGGCCGCTTGTTGTTAATGTCTTATGTTGATGCTTTGGATTGATTATGGTTTGTAATGCTTGATATGCTATGATGGATGTTGAGTGTGTTGGCATGTCTATTGGTGTTTAGGTTGCCTTGTTAGAGAGGGCCAAACCTCATATGCTTTTCTTGTGCCTTTTAAGACCTTTGAGTTTCATGTATGACTTGTATGCCTAATTGCCTTGTGGGAATGCCAAGTATGTATGCCTTGCTTCATGTTTGAATGCTAAGTTGCTTGTATGATTGAATCATCACCTTGTGTTGAAATGTGTCTTTAGTTTCAAGTTTAAGCATGCCTATACCCTTGGTTTGACATAGGATACATGTTAGTGTGTTGGTTGAGGTTTGAGAGGGATTTAAGGGCCACATGGTGCCTTAAAGCAGCTCAAACCTGTGTTTTCGTAGCAGGGGTATCGATACGGTTAGTCCCGTATCGATACGGCCTTCATGGTTCAGGCCCCGCGTTTCGATACGCGAGGGGGCGTACCGATACTATTTTTGCTACTGGAGCTACTGTCCAGTTCCGTATCGGTACGGGCCTTCATGCGTATCGATACGGTTCCCTTAGCGTTGACCGTGGGAAGTCAACAATTGGGGAGGGTATCGATACACTCCTAGGTGTATCGATACGGTCTCTACGGATTGACTTTGACCAGTTGACATAGTCAAGGGGGTATCGATACACCCCTTAAGTGTATCGATACCGCCTGCAGTTAAAGCTTAAACCTAGTCAAGGGGTATCGATACACCCCTTAGGTGTATCGATACCGCCTGTAGTTTAAGTTTAAAATTGGGCTGTAACAGAATTGTTTGAGTTCGTTCGATTGTTTTGTATATGATGTTCCGTTGTATGATCACTTAGGGTTTAATATCCATTTAGACAAGATTTTAAAATGAAAAAAATAGGGTTGCTAACCGAGAGGGAATCCTTAGGGGTTTTCACTCGGTTTTCCCCGTGTAGCTCACTCGGACCGGTCATCCGGCCAGACCGGGACGAGGGGGTTACACTGGCCCCAGGGCACAGGTAAACTACATAAATGACCATCTGATTGTGAGAGTGGTATCAGTTTGATCACCACACATTCAATTATGTGTACATGACTACTTAGCCATTTAAATGATATCAATCAATTGATTATTAAATATACTTTTAAGCATTTATAAGTTTTTCCCTCATCAAATTATGTGTACATGACCACACATTCACTTATGGTATTTATATTTTTTATTTTCATGACACCTTAATGCCTATGACACACCTAACATATTTAGTTATTTAATTTTGTGGCATTCTTTATAATAACCTTATACATTATACATATGTGCACACAATTACATATTTTGATCCAACAATATCTCACTTAGATAACACCTGTTTAATGAAAAATGTATAATCTTATGAGCTCAAAATTTGCTATTATATAATAGGTATTTAATAATAATTTCATTCATCAACTATATCCACATAAGATCAAAACAATCTTCACCATATTAATCATATGATTAGACTCATCAATGGTCACATATACAAATATAATCAAAATAAAATAAATAATTCTTGGATGTGTATCATGAAAAATTACATGTATGTGAACCGAATATGTTTATTTTCAACTGGTCCTCCATCCAAACTGATGAGCGCTATGGACTTGAGTCCTTTTCTACTATTAATAGAGGTGAAAATGAATCGAGTTTGAACGAATAAAGTTGTGTTCGTGTTTGTTTTTATTTATTTTTAAAAGTGTTCATATTCGATTCGTGTTCGTTTAAATTTTTAATATCATGTTTGTTTCTTTTTAAGGTGTTTGTGTTCGGTTCGTTTAGCATTTGCAAACATGTTTGTTTATATGTTCGCCACCATATTCGCTCAGTGTTTGTAAACATGTTCGTTGAAGAGAAAATGGTAAAATTACGCCACTAATCCTTAAGCTCCTCAAGTTTCAAAATTTAAACTCCAAAGTTTATTTTGTGTTCAATTTAGTCTCTACTTTCACCAACATTTAAAATTAAAAAAAAGATGAATTCCCTCCCTATTTCTTCTCTTCCGGTCCATTTCTTTATTATGTTTGATGTGTAAAAGAGCTTACAAATAGGGATATGAAAAACTGACCCGACCTGGTAACCTGCCTGAAACCCGATCGAGTCAGAACCTGGTTTAACCCGATAACTCAATGACCCGAACCCGACTTGCACCCGACCGAAACGAACCCGAACCCGAATTCGACCTATTATTGTAGTAACCGAACCTGACCTGCACCCAACCGAAACGAACCCGAACCTCGAGACTGACCTGCCAGATAACCGATTTAACCCGACATGTTTGGACCCGACCTGTTTTGAAACCGACATGTTTTGAACCCGACCTGTTCTTGACCTGAACTGATATTGTTATTTGATTTGTTGATAATGATAATTATCTGACATTTGAAGAAGTTATATTTAATGAATTTAAAATTTTAAAATCAATTAAAAATAATAAGTAATTTTTTATATTTAGTAATAATGCCAAGTATTAATAAATTAACTAACTTAACTTTAATTAAAAGATAAATTGAATGAATAAATATCAAGTGGTAATAAATTATCTTTAACTAAAAGATAACTTTAATTAAAAATAATCTTTTAAATTAATAATAAATAACATGAATAAATTTATGCTAAGTTAATAATAAATAATATTAACTTAACTTAAGATTAAAAATAACTTTAATTAACTTGCATTCATTTAAGTTGAATGAATAAACATTATTAAATTAAATTGTATTTTTAATTAACTTAACTTTAATTTTAAGATAACTTGAAAGATAAATTAAATGAAAAACTTTATACTTAATTAACTTAAGTTGATTAAATTTTTTATTAACTTAACAGACTTAATTAACATAAATTAAATAACTTTATAAAAACTTAAATAACTTAAATAACTTAACTAATTTAAGTTGATTAAATCTTTATACTTAACACATTGAATATATAAAAACTTAAATAACTTTATCAAAAATGTTGAATAATTAAGTTAATATGTTTGTGTGTTTAATGCAAATTAAAACAAGGCAAATCCAAAATGATAATTAACTTAACTAACTTAGCAATAATGTTTGTGTTTAGTATTTAATTTTTAGGTTTAGAGTTTATGGTTTAAATGTTTAACGTTTAAGAGTTTAGGGTTTAGGGTTTCTTTGTTTTAGTTTAGGGGTTTGAATTAGGGTTTAGGTTTCATTATTAGTGAACTAAGCTTACCTTTAGGGTTTAGTGTTTAGGGTTTATTGTTAGGGTTTAGGAGTTTACTTTTAATTGCTTTTTATTTTGGGTTTTCTTTTTATGAGTTTAGGGTTTAAGGTTTCTTTCTATAGGTTTAGGATTTTTGTTTTACTTTAGTGTTTTCAATTAGGGTTTGGGGCTTAGGTTTTATTATTAGTGAGCTAAGCTTTCCTTTAGGGTTTAGTGCTTAGGGATTAGGGGTTTACTTTTTATTGACTTTATTTTGGGTTTTCATGTTATGGGTTTAGGGTTTCTTTTCATGATTTTAGGGTTTTGTTTTAGTTTAGTGTTTTGAATTAGTGTTATGGGTTTAGGTTTCATTTTTGGTTTAGGGTTTAAGGTTTTAATTAGGGTTTCATTTTAGAATATATATATATAATATATTAGTATATTATATATTTGTATGTAAAATGTATTTATGTATGTATAAACCCAAAACCATAAAAAATAAAAACCTAAAAAATAAAAACCCTAATCCACATATGTATATATATAATGCATGTAAGTATGTATGCATCAATTTATTAACCCTAAACCTTAATCCATAAACCCTAAACTCTAATCCTTAAACTATAAACTCTAAACACTAATCCATATATGTTTGTATATATATAATGATTGAAAGTATGTATAAATTCAACTGTTGACCTATTTTCACATCCCTAATTACAAATGGAAAGAACATAATATAAATCCAATGATATTAAAGTACTTTTATTATGTGAGAACCACCTTCTACTATTTTTTGCTCGGCAAATAAGATTTTATTTAAGAGGAGAATCATACAATTTTTATACATACATTGTGTGCCTCATTAAAAACCTCTCCAATCTTAATTGGAGGAAAAGAGTACAACACAAGTAAGAAGAAAACTAACCAAGAACAAAGCAAATAAACCATACCCTTCCCATCGAACAAAATGATCATCTAAAAGCAAAATAAATTGCCACAACGCCATATAGTTCTCAACCGGCCACCTTCTACTATTTTGTTTCTCTATTTCATCCTTTATTTATAACCACTTTAGAACAGTTTAATTTTAGATATTACCTCTAAGGATGACTTGCAAAACTATGGTTCGTGTTGGGGTTGAAAAACATGGTCCTTGGCAGTAAGTTGAGCTATGAATTCAATTATGTTGGTTTCTGAGCTTCCACCTTCACTGACTGCCTCCATAGTCAGTTTCTTCCACTTCACTGCATTCCTCCTGATATCTTCACTTCGGTTTTCCTTATACACCTCTCTATCTCTTCTTTTCTGATGATTCCTGCTCCATCCACCTCGGCTTTGATCCCCACCTGCCATACATCAGCGATGAATGCAGCATTTGTCGTTTGATCCATCCATTGCGGCACTGCCACCATCGGCACCCCTAAGCTCAATGCTTCCATGGTCGAGTTCCAACCGCAATGACTCATAAAGCAACCTACTGCCTCATGAGCCAACACTTGTAGTTGAGGACTCCATGCCACCACAAGCCCTTTCTCTGAAGTTTCTTCTATAAACTTGGTCGGAATCTTTTTCTGTTCGGTTTCTCTGACAACCCATAAGAAGTTCTTTTCGCTTCTCTTTAAACCCAATGCTACTTCCTCCATTTGATCTTCTCCTAAGGTTGCCAAGCTTCCAAATGATACGTAAACAACTGAACCAGTTTGCATGGAGTTCAACCATTCGACACAAATGTCCATCTCAGGCTTGAACAAGTGAATGCCATAATCACTGCCATCCTCCACTCTTTTGTCTAAGTACATGGATGGAATCGTGGGTCCAATTGTCTTGATTGGCCTCTGCTTTGACATCCACTTTACAACCTATTCCATAAAGTTACAACCAATTTAGCAGTTAATTGCACTCAACTTTCCAAAAATATTGTCTAGACTTTTAATTAATTATTGATATAATCCCTTAGATTTAAGATGTTCTAATCAAATTCAAGATGTTTTTTTAAAGAAATCCTTAAGATATATTCAAGATTTTATCAAGGATTAAAAACATAGCAAATCCTAAGATAAGATCCTATTAAGAATGTTTAAGAAAATATTTTAATCTAGTCTTTAAAGTAGATTATTAATTGTATCAATTAGGTTCATTCACATTATATTTGAGCTCAAGCTAATGCCCAGGTTGACAAAAGGATCTTATTGACACGATACTAATATTTTATGGACTCAATTAGAAACATTTTGAAGTTTGTGAATCGATCTAGAATCTTGGTCATAGCTGTCGAAATGGTCCTTAAGCCTGATTGGTTTAAAAAACAAACGAGAGTCGTCATAAATATTTTTCGTTTAAGCGTGATTGTATCACCTAAAAATTGAATTATTTAAAAAAGTATATTTTTATAAAATTTATTAAAACAAAGATTTTCAGTCTACTAAATCAGAAAGCGAGTTCGAGAGTCGATTAAATATGCGAAAGAATCAACACCTAACCGCTCAAAATTGGTACATAGTTGATTATGTGTTGTCTTAGTGATAATTGTTACGTATTCGAATTTAATTTAATAAATGATCCATAAATGAATTTCTTTTTGAAAGGAATGGATATTTTGAAAAACAGTTTTAGAGAAATCTTATAGAAATGTCATTCGCTCGTCTTTTTTTTTTATAAGTAATGATATCTTGATTTTATAGAAATGTCATTCACTCAATTCTTTTTAAGAGGATGTCCTTTTATCCCGAACACTAATAAGTATCATATCAATAAGTTTTGCGAATTCTCCATTATGTTCTAGCAAAAGAATATTATCTTGGATTTTATAAAACATTTTCAAAAGTATTGTTGAGGTCAAATATTAGTTCAACAAGTATGAATATGCATGATGATGATGAAATTTATTCAATTTTAAAAGGAAGTTACCTACTTTGGGTGAACGAGAAAATCACATTCCAATTAGAATGTGAATCAAACTAGAGTCTAGGTCATAGTTTAATAGTTTAAGGACATCTAATGGAATTAACCCTAAAAGTTAAACCCCATTAGATTATCGGAACTGATCAGTATATGCAAATTACCTCATTCTCCAAGCTTGTGAAGGTATTAAAGAAAACCCAGTCAGCTTTATTGAAGGTCGAGAACTGATCAGTCAAGAATTGCGTAAATGTGGGATAAGCTTGTATGTCATAAACGAAAGATGGCAACTCACGAGCTTGAAGCAAAGGCAAGCCCGCCATTGACACACAATGGGAAGCTTAAGCAACCCTTCATACACATTGTAGTACACTGTACTCACTGCGCAAGACATGGTGAAGAACTCAGCTCCATAAATGCCCTCTTCTTTAGCTATATCCAGGGCCCATGGTACTAATGAGTCATAAACGAGGCAACTCGCTGGGTTTTCCGACTTAGACATGCCGAGTTTCGCCATAATTTGTGGCAATCTTAAGGTGACAACAGCTTTGAACCGCTTGTAGTAATCGTCGGAGCTTTTTTCTAGAATATTATCGGCTCTGAGGTCGTCGAAAACAGGCTCGAGCTTAACGGAACTGTAGTCTTGGACCTCCATAGGCTTGTTACCACAGAAGGTGACGAGTGAGACGTCGAGCCCTTTGGAAACAAGGCGTTTTGCGAACTGAAGCATTGGGTTAATGTGGCCTTGAGTCGGGAAAGGCAATACCAGAACCTGTGTTTGGCTAACATTTTCTTGCTTCATTTTTTTTTTGATCTGAACTGATGAGCGCTACTGAGTTGAGTCCTCTTTCACTCTGTATTATTGTTTAGATATGTGCACTAATATTTATAATGCGTAAGTATCACAAACCGAATTCAATTTCAAATATGAAATAATTAGAATAAAAAAAACTAAATAAAATAAAAACAGATTGGTCTGAAAAGACAGTGGCATGTGGCAATAATGTTGGATTAAAATCCGTAATTGTGGGCACATATGTAAAATGTATGTTGCTATTATAAAGTATGACACAAAATAAAGTGACCAATTAAGTTAAGCGTGTCATAAGTATTAAAATGTCATGGAAATAAAAGTGTAGATACCATAAGATATATTTATAATTCAATGAGGGGCAAAGTTATAAATATTTAATAGTTTGATTTAATAATCAACTATATAAAGAGGTAGTGGTCCCAAGAAATAGGTTAACTTGTATTACTCTTGTCCCCGTCAGAGAGTTTTTACGGCAAGGGCTAACCTATCTTCTTGGAAGATCACAACCACCTTTTAGGGCGATATTCATCAAATGATTCAAGGTTTTCATCTATCGATTAATTTAGGTACGCTTCCGCATTCAGTTTATTATTCTTGATGATTTAACATGATAGATCCTGAGTTTTAGGTTTCATATCTATTTTTGTTTTAGTTCTAACAAGTGGCATCAGAGCCTCGTCATGTTGAATCATTGAGAATCGATTAATTTTTATTATGGAAAATCGCAATCGTACAATAATTAATTTCTGTATAATTCATGGTATTTATGTTGATGATATTGATGGCTTGAGTTGGGTTCTTTTAACTGTTTGGAGTACAAAGTTTTGATGTCGATATGCTTTCATGTTCGATTGAATTTATACAAATACGATATTCGTTGTTTGTTTTTTGATGATTCGTTAACTTTGATTGCTTCCTATAATAATTTAGGGTTTTAATTCAATTGATTAACATTTTTTTTAATCTTTAATCACCGCATTAAAAAAAAAGTTAATCAATGGATAGATTCGGCGATCCAATGCCATTAAGTTTGCTGTGATCTTTCTTTAACCTATGTTAATTGAATTAAAAGGGCCACGTGAAGTCTGCCATTTTCATATTTGGGCCATTTTTAGGGGGAAATTATGCGTCCAAGTACCCTTATTTTTTAGAATTTTCAGTTTGGTCCTTATGTACTTTGATTAATTCTATCAGTTTAATTAGAAAAAAAGGGGCTAAAGTTCGTTGACTTCATGTAAATTCATATTAGAGGATTGATATTTTATTAATTCTGCTTGGTATTGAATCAGTCTAATGTTTATGTCTGATTATATATTGATTTGATATTTAGTATTTGGATTAAAGATTAGATTTTGAATCAATTAGGTTGTGTGATAATCTTTAATCTATCATCAATCTTATAAGTTCAACCAATCGTCAATCCTCTTATGCCTTAAATTATATTGGTTCAGATGGGCGTGAGTTTTACTTTCACGTTCTCTATTTTGGGTACCAATTGTTAATATATGTCATTAAGTTTATGGAATTCATATTTGATTCTGTTTGATCAAGAATTTTTAATTTTGATTATTTCGGCTATTATGAATATATTAAAGTTTCATGTGATCATTATATGAATTACTCATTTGTATGATACTTCTGATTTTGACTTTTAGTTAAAGATTGGTTGTTTTGAATTCGACTTTAATTTTGGCAAATGCATGCTTAAGAATTTTTTTTTGAGAAACAGTCAAAGATTTCGGTTTATTCGATTTCTGATAGCCCAATTCAGACAACCTTATTTTAGGTTATTTCGGAAAACTCAAGTGTTATCAGAAATTTCAGTTTTGATTGTTACAAAATTTTAAATTTGGATATCGGTATATTTATTGTATATATTTTAAAATAATTTAATTGAAACATTAAGTCACCAAAGTGACCTCTATTGTGAAAATTATTTTATTTTAAAATATAGAAGGTTTTGTGCATGTAAGTCGGATTATGTTAGTATTAATCGGCCCAAAGGAAGGTTAATAATTAACATTATTACATGTGCAACTATGGTAATAAACATGTGATAATTATTCAGTTTTACATGTGAGCAATAAATCGGCCCAAAGGAAGATTTCTGTTTGACATGTTCTTATTATCAATGTTTGATTACTATAACAAGATATCACTTGCAAGTTAATGTTTTGTCCAAGGATGAAATATTAATGAAGTGTTCGATATCTTAATATGAGGTTTACCTTTATTCAAATTTATTATTAATTTGGTTATCTTTTAATTTAATTGAAAGATAAAAAAATTAATTAAGAATTTCTTTTGAAATAAATAAATTCATATTTTGGCTTCAGACATCTAATATTTTAATAGATTAGTTGAAACATAAAGTCACCAAAGTGGCCGCTTTTGTGTAGATTAGTTTATTTAAAATATTAAGATGATTATGGGTTTTTGTAATTCATGCGTTTATTAATTGGCCCAAAGGAAAGTTAATATTTGGCAGAATTACAACGACAACTGTGGCGATAAATGTGTGACAATTATAAGGTATTTTATGTGAGCAATACGTTAGTCCAAAGATTAGCCTATTGTTTGACATAGTTTATTATCAATGTTTGATTGCTACAACAAGAGTACCGCTTACAGTTAATATTACTGTCCAAAGACTTGATATTAATGTTGTGTTTGGTATCTTGAGGGGAACTAGTCATTATTTTGAATTTATTTGTTTATTTATGAATATTTATGTGAGTTTGTTTTATTTTATTTTATTTTTGTTCTATATTTAGGTAATTTATCTTCGTTATCACAATATCTGTTAAATACATTCTACACTCATGTTTAGTGAAACTAATTTCAAGGAATAAGAAAAGACACTTATATATATAGTATTTGGTTGTATGAACTTAGACTTTGCACTAAGGAAAGAACATTTTGCACCTCTCACAGCGGTAAGCACCCATAAAAGGTATTTTGAGAGGTGAGATCGTTCGAATCGTGTGAGTCTAATAATCATAAAGTACAACATTCTAGATGTCTTTAAGAGCACAAATTTAAAGAAACTACTCAAACTAAGGGTTTCCTTGACGAAATTAAGAAATGTTTTACCCAAAACATTAAGGTTAAGATGACATCACTTATGCCTTTTTTGATGTCTATGAAGTATAAGGGTCAAAGAAATATGATGGAGTAGATTATAAAAATTCTTAATATTGCTTAAAAATATAAGGCACATAAGATCAAGCTCTCTAACAATTGTTTGTTCGTATGATTGTGGTACTGCTTCCTATACAGTTTAACCAATTCAAAATCAGTTATAACTGTCAAAAGGAGAAATATACTCTAATTAGGCTCATTTCTCATTGTGTTCAAGAGAAAGAAAAGTTGAAGCATTGTAAGTGTAAAAGTACTTATTTGGTTAGTGCTCATTTAGTTAGTGTCTCTAAGAATAAGGGCAATAAAAGAAAATATTAGAATAAAGTTGCTAAGGGTTCTAGTCAAAAGAAACAACAATAAGTTACAAAGTGTTGATTCTTTTGTATAAGTTAGGACATATGTGAAGTAATTAAACTTCAAAAGTGAGCAACTACTTCGGTTATTTTGAGTGATCTATGGGCCGTAAATTTTATGATCCCACAATTAAAATTATTTTAAGGAGAGTTTATAATTTTTTAGGATGTTGAGTTTGGGGGAGAAATAAGGTTAGATACATTACTATTGAGGAGAAATTGAATTATAATTTAATTCATACTATCACTTTTGATGATGTTTAGGTTTTCACATCTATCATTAATCAAGAAGTGAATCAAGTACCTCAGCAAAATAATGCTGAACAACTCTCATTCAAGATAAGGTAATTGTTTCAAAAGAGCAAACTCAACAACCTTAAAAAAACAAGTGTCTTTAAAGAGGTCCACGAGAGGAAGATAAAATACTATTTCAGATTATTTTATTGTATTTCTTCAAGAAAATAAGGTAACAATGGAATGATAGAAAATGTTCAATCATTTTCTTATCAGACCATAAAAGTTCTAACTCTCAAAAGTGGATTGATGTCATTAAAGAAGAGTATAATTTTATGCAAGACAATAAAGTTTATGAACTTGTCTCATTACATGAAGGTGCAAACCAATTAGTTGTAAAAAGATATTTAAAATCAAGAGGGATGCAAATGATAATGTGGATAAGTATAAGGCATGTCTTGTGTTTAAAGGATACACTCTAGAAGAAGACATTAATTTTGTAGAGACTTTCTCTTCAGTTTTATTGAAAGACTCTTCTACAATAATCATGACGCTTGTTGCTTATTGTAATCTTGGGTTACATAAGATGGATGTTAAGTCTGTATTTTTCAATGGCGACATTGAAGAAATAAATTATATGGTACAATCATAGATTTGTGTCTAATGATACAAAATCAATGATATGTAAATTAAAGAAATTCATCTATGAGCTTAAGTAGGACTCTCATTAATAAAATTATAAATTTCATATTGATTATCTCATTCGGCTTTGAGATAAATTTGGTTGACAATTGTATATACTACAAGTTCAGTGGGAGTAAAACCAAGTGATACTCACATTGCTAAAGAAGACAAATTTAGTCTTACTCAATGCCCTAAAAGTAACCTTGAAATTTAAAAAAAAAATCCAAAAAATTCTCTATACATAAGCTATTGAGAATCTAATTTATGCTTAAGTATGTATGCGTTCGGAAATTGTGTACATTGTTGGAATGTTAGATAGATATTTAAGAAATTCTAGTATGGACTATTGGATAGCAGCCAATAGAGTTATGAGATATCTTTAGAGAACAAAAATTACATGCTCACGTGTCGAAGTTCTGGTAAGTTAGAGATCATTAGGTTTACAGATTTCGATTCTAATAGAATATTGATGCAAACGAATTTTGTCACATAAGCTGCTAATTTTAGATTGAATAAAAAAGACCACTTTAGTTATTTTGTGACAATAAATATACATTCATTTATTCTATACACAATAGGAACACTTTAAACTTGAAGCACATAAATATTATGTTCCTAGTTGTTAAAGAAAATTCAGAGTGTTTGTGTGTTTAAAGAGCATGTTGGTACAAACTCCATAATTGCGCGCATATTAAGAAACTGTCACCCTAGGTCTTTCATGAGCACACTGCTCATGTGGGTGTAATGTTATTTAAGGATATTCGGTTTTAGTGGGAGTTTGTAATTTTGAAAAATGCTCATTCGGTTTAGACACAATTTCAGTTTCTTTAGTTTAAAGTTATTTAAGATTATTTTCTGCAGAAATAAAGTTCTTTTGGTTTATGCACACTCTGAATTCAGTAAAGTTGATCTCACTAAAGTTTAGGAGGACCAGTTGGAAATAGACATGTACGGTTCACATTTCATGTAATTTTCCATGCTACACATTCATGATTGATCTATGTCATTTGACTATATTTGTATACGTGACCATTGATGGGTCCAGTCATGATTGATATGGCGAAGACCGCTTTGATCCTATGTGGATATAGTTGATGGACGAGATTTTTATAGAATACCTATTATATAATAGCAAAATTTTGAGCTCATAAGGTTGTACATTTATCAGGAAACATATGTTGCCCAAGTGGGAGATTGTTGGATTAAAATCCGTAATTGTGGGCACATATGTAAAATGTATGTTGCTATTATAAAGTATGACACAAAATAAAGTGACCAATTAAGTTAAGCGTGTCATAGGTATTAAAATGTCATGGAAATAAAAGTGTAGATACCATAAGATATATTTATAATTCAATGAGGGGCAGAGTTATAAATATTTAATAGTTTGATTTAATAATCAACTATATAAAGAGGTAGTGGTCCCCAAGAAATAGGTTAACTTGTATTACTCTTGTCCCCGTCAGAGAGTTTTTACGGCAAGGGCTAACCTATCTTCTTGGAAGATCACAACCACCTTTTAGGGCGATCTTCATCAAATGATTCAAGGTTTTCATCTATCGATTAATTTAGGTACGGTTCCGCATTCAGTTTATTATTCTTGATGATTTAACATGATAGATCCTGAGTTTTAGGTTTCATATCTATTTTTGTTTTAGTTCTAACAAATAAAACCATCATGTGGTGCACATGCTTAAATATAGTTTTCCGGGAGAGTGACAATTCTGCTTTATGTTTAGGCACTCATTCGTTGTGATTATGAGGTTAGGGTGGTGTTGTTTTCCTGAAAGTAATAAGTTAGTCGATAGTATAACCAAGCTAACATGAAAGTTTCTTTTTGATGAAATGTTGAATACTTTTGGTTTACTCTAACCTTCTAGACTCGTTTATGAATTACCACGAACCCTAAAGAGTCGCATTAAGGTCACAAGAGCGATCCACAGTAAAAATTCATATAAATATATTCTTCCTTTAAACATATAATCATAATTTCAGAAAAATCCAACCATAATTTCATTTAAACATTGACTATTGTTTTAAAATACACTTCCAGAAAATCATTTAAACATATAACCATAATTTCAGAAAGTATTTTACAGACACTGTCATAAAATAATACATGATATGCATGCCCACTAATTGAACCGGTACCGTACTCCAAGAGTGACGCCGAGAGAACTCCAACCACTGATGTCGATCATTACCAACCTGCGGTGGTAAGAACAACATGAGTTTGGGAAAGCTCAGTAATACAAAACTACCAAAAGAAGCTTCATGTCACACGTAAGTATCAGATGTATCAAATCAAAATGGAGGAGCAAGCATTATCAAGTTTTAGATATAGAATACAATTCGTTTAGTTGTTACGCTTGAAAGTAATATATTCATTTCTGATTAATTACCCGATCACCAGACACGATGTCTAACTCAGGTAATTAGAAGGGACATAGATTACGAAAATCCAGCCAGAGAGTTTAAGGTGTTCCAACAGTTACAGATCAAGAATGATAGACAAAATATTTCAGACAACAATAGAGTTTGACTGAGGCTAGAGAGGGAACATGGAAAACTAAGTGTCAACATAACTACCCTCAAACCGTACACCGATATGCAGTTCCCCAGAACTGCATCCATAAGGACTTACCTTAGGCCCGATGAGCATAGGAACCAACCTAAAGGGCTGCCTTAGATCCATAAGAAATTACCCGTGCCAATACAATTGCATTTGCTTTATGTATTGAAAATAAAGGCCCTTATAATGAAACCGAAACCAGCTCTATTGAAAAGTACAAAGACCATAGCCCTAGAAATCTTCCTTTTAGAGAGAATCTTTCATCTTATTGTGTCTTGGTTTGTTCGACCATCGGCTGGAAAAGCATCAACAGTCTGAGAGATTGAATATTGATGGCTAACCAATATCGAAAGGAGGTTGCTCCTAACATTGCCAAAATCATTTTCCTCCAACTAGTATCATTTGTCACTAAGGGCCCTGGAGTCTCAACCTCGCTTCCATATAATTGTGTCTTTTCATACATCTTTACAAAGAATGATGTCGATTTTTCTTTTGACCCACATGTCCTTTTAAAGGAAACGATTGGCATTTATTCGACCCGTAAATGCGGATTGGACTTTCAAAAAAATCGTTGAATTTATAAAGGTGGGGACTCAAAAGATGTCGCCAACTCCCCAAATGAGGAACACCATTTAGCTTTTACTGGCGAAAAAGCTTCTTCTACAAATCGAGATGACATTATGATGAGGCCACTACATGACTACATGGTTAATTGTCGTGACCATATTGATTCGCAGTCGTAACCATGCTGATTTGTAGTTCGCTAAGCTTCAAAATAATGCTAATTCTCAATTTGCTGAGCTTCGTAAGCATGTTGATTCTCAGTTTGTAGAGATTCACAAGAAAATAGCATCCCTTCGCCAAAAATTCAGTACCCACAAGACAGATGACTATACTTTTAATATAATGAAATTTGAAGTTATTAATATTTTATGAAATTTGATGCGTATGAACTTACTGTTTGATGGATTTCATGTTGAATTACATTTATGCAAATTTAAAATTGCAATGCTTTTTATTTTATTTTATTTTATTTTATTTACCAAAATTACATAATGTTCTTATAATTCCTAATTTAGAAACATAATTTTGAAATTCCTAATTAAAAATCCTAACAATTGAGAATTTTTAATCGAAAGCCCTTATTTTTTACGAGATGCTAAATAGAATTTTTATCAAACTTGAAAGCTAATATAAAATTTCTTAAAAGTTTAAGGGCCACATATGAAATTAACCCATTTTTTAAATTTGAATTCTAATTCTCTTAGGTTTCCTACTCAAGCCGTCCCTTTTCTTTTGAAATTATTATTATTATTATTATTATTATTATTATTATTATTATTATTATTATTATTATATTTAAATGTAATTTGTTTAGATTACCACCGCTCAACTATATTATATATATATATACCACTCAACTATATATATATAGTCATAGTTATTACATACATAAATAAACATAAGCTTTAAGTTTTAAAGCGTTGTCGTTCTTAGATATTCTCATATTTTATGAATTTCTCTCGGATTGACGATGCCATCACCTTACATCAAAGCCGCAACCGCCTTTGTTCCTCGTTAGAGCTTTATTGTTGTGAGGTATATTTCATCAAGTGCTATACATAAAATAATTTTTATATGATTTTATACTTTGCTTGATTATGATCTCCATTATGGCTTGTATGGCTGACACCACATGCATACGATTTCAGATTGCGTTTTAATTATGATTTATGAAACATCGGATTTACGGATTTATGGACTATGATTTACGAATTATGTTTATGAAATATAGGATTTATGGAATTAGTTTTTATAAAACTTGAATTTTAAACATCATATATGTATGAGCATGAGTTGAGATTTGTAAGGAGGAAGTTCAGTAGTTTCACCCTTTGGGTTAAATTCCACTTCGGATTGGCGGACGTAGGGAAGAGGTTATGGGAACCTTCCTCATTTATGGCGGACGTAGTTGGGTGCATTGCACTACGCTTGTGATATTGTACCGTTTTTTATGTTTCAAAGAATTTCAAGAAAATAATACTATGTTTTATGATTATTATTTTATACTAAGCTCTTTAGCTTACTCCTCATAGTTTCCTCTTACAAATATCTGTGGACTTTAGGCGATGTGGTACTTGGAGGATCTCACATTTTATTCGGTTATTTTATTATTTAGTACAAAACCATTTTTAATTATTCAGATTATTATTTTATTATATTAGGATATTGATTTAATTTCATACTTGAGAGACTATTTATGTTTTTCTAATTATTTAAGCATTCTTTTACTATAATTTTATTTTAGATATTTTATGTAACAATCAAATATTTTTATGACATTTATGTTTTATTTATTATTATATATCTATTAATTATCGTTACATAGATTTTTTAATTAAAGTGTAATTTCAAAATTGGTTTTCTTGAGGGTTAAGTTTTCAATCGTGGCTTCTTAAATTCGAGAATTTCTTCTAAGCCGGGTTTAGGGGGTTACATTTAGTGGTATCAGAGCTAAGTTCAACCCTCGAACTGTAAGGCTCACTTAAAATTTTAAGCCGAATATGATTTTTGCATGCATATTAAATGTTTTGGGGCAAAATGGGATTTTTTGATAAATTTATTATTTTAAAGAATTAAATATATGTTTTGAATAGAAACTCCAAGTACCAACTTTAATTCTAGGATTGTCCCTTTTGTAGATAGATTAATATACCACCTCGTAGGAGCTCTAAATTAGCAACCGATCGTGATCACACACGTTCCTATAAATTTGAGATTAAAGCTTATTTGAAAACTATGTGTTGTCATTCGTAACCTGATCTAAAATACCTTTTTAAAATTGTTATCAAAACCTCTATTTTTTTTGAAGTATGTCGTTAGTCTGAAAATTTTGAGGAATTTTTTTTAAGGGTGGGAGAGTTGTAACACCCTAAAAATTACGCCTAAATTGTAAATCCTAGATTTGAAAAAATCCCTAATTTAGAAACCTAATTTTGAAATCCCTAATTTAAAACCCAAAAAATTGAGAAATTTTAATCTAAAACCCTATTTTTATGAGGGGCTAAATAGAATGTTTATCAAACTTGAAAGTTAATATGAAATTTCTTAAAAGTATAAGGACTACATATGAAATTAATCCATTTTTTTAGAATTTGAATTCTAGTTCTCTTATGTTTCCTACTCAAGCCGTCCCTTTTCTTTTGAAATTATTATTATTATTATTATTATTATTATTATTATTATTATTATTATTATTATTATATTCTAAACCTAATTTGTTTAGATTACCACCGGTCAACTGCATATATATAGTCATAGTCATTACGTACAGAAATAAACCTAAGCTTTAAGTTTTAAAGTGTGTCGCTCTTAGATATTCCCATGTTTAATGAATTCCTCTCTTTGTTCCTTACATCAAAGCTGTAACTGCCCTTTGTTCCTCGTTAGAGCTTTATTGTTGCGAGGTGTGTTTCTTCCGGTACTATACATAAAATAATTTTTATATGTTTTTATACTTTGCTTGATTATGATCTGCATTATGGCTTGTATGGTTGACATCACATACATACAATTTCATAATGTGTTTTAATTATGACTTATGAAACATCGAATTTACGGTACTATGATTTACGGATTTATGGACTATGATTTACAAATTATGTTTATGGAATATCAGATTTATGAAATTAGGTTTTATGAAACTTGAATTTTAAACATCATATATGTATGAGAATGGGTTGACATTTTTAAGGAGAAAGTTCAGTGGTTTCATCCTTCGGGCTGAATTCCACTTTAGATTGGCGGACGTAGGGAGGAGGTTATGAGAACCTTCCTCATTTCTGACGGACGTAGTTGGGTGCATTGCACTACACTTGTGATATTGTACCATTTTTTATGTTTCAAAGAATTTCAAGAAAATAATACTATGTTTTATGATTAAGGTTTTTCTTGCACTTTAGATACGCACTAAGCTCTTTAGCTTACTCCCCCATAGTTTTCTCTTACAGATATCTTTGGACTTTAGGCGATGTGGTACTTGGAGGATCTCACATTTTATTCGGTTATTTTATTATTTAGTACGAAACCATTTTTAGTTATTTAGATTATTATTTTATTATATTGGGATATTGATGTAATTTCATACTTGAGATACTATTTATGTTTTTCGAATTATTTAAGCATTCTTTTACTATAATTTTATTTTAAAGATTTTATGTAACAATCAAATATTTTTATGACATTTATGTTTTATTTATTATTATATATTTATTAATTATCGTTACATATATTTTTTTTAAATTAAAGTGTAATTTCAAAATTGGTTTTCTTGAGGGTTAAGTTTTCAATCGTGACTTCGTAAATTTGGCAATTTCTTCTATGCCAGGTTTAGGGGGTTACAAAGTCTCTTGAATTCTGTGTTTAAAGTGTTGGCTAAAGTTCTATCTAGTCGGATGCAACGGGAGTTGGGCGAGGTCATTAGTGATACGCAATTTGCGTTTGTTAGGGGAAGACAAAATGTGGATGGTGTGTTGCTTGCTAACGAAGTAATTCACTCGTTGCGGAAGGGTCATTTGACGACGGTGATTTTATACTAAAATTGGACTTTGCAAAGGCGTATGATTGTGTCTGATGGTCGTTTCTGGATGACGTTATGGCTTGGAAGGGCTTTGATCCAGTTTGACGTGGGTGGATTCAAGAATGTGTTAGTACGGCAAGGATGTCAGATTTATTTAATGGCTCAGCTACTAAGGAGTTTGGGATGGGCATGGATTGCGATAGGGTGATCCCCTTTCTCCTATGTGGTTTGTCATCATGGCAGAAGCTCTTCATGTGCTATTAGATAACGCGAAGGTTGTTGGCGTGTTCTGTGGTGTCGGTGTGGCTGAAGGTTTTTCTATTTCGCATCTTCAGTTTGCAGACGACACGATGCTGTTTTTTTTAGGCTTCAATTGACGTGGCAGAGAATATTTAGCGTATTTTTAATTGTTTTAAGGTTTGTTCGGGGTGAAAAATAAAATTTCAAAAGTCATCTTTGTATGCATTTGAGGTTGCTGAAGAGTTATTCAGTGAGGTTGCCTCAGTGTTTAATTGTGACATGGGTGAATTATCATTTAATTGTTTGGGTTTGCCGTTGGGAATGAACCCTAGAAGTAAAGCGATGTGGGATCCTGTGATAGCACAGTTTCATCTAAATTGGCAAGATAGAAGCATTACCGATGTATTATATAGGTCTATTTGTGGTACCGAAGGAAGTAATTGCGAATCTCGATCAAATTCGTCGTATAATCCTTTGGGGTGGTGTTGCGTTGCAGCAGAAGTTGAGTTGAGTGAGTTGGGATGTGATTTGTCGTCTGGGACTTTTTGGTGGGTTGGGGTTGTGGATTTGATGCAAAAGATTCTTCTTCACTTTGGAAATCAGTGATCAAGGCTAAATATGGTGAGGCTGTACCTTCCCGGCAATTGAACATGCGTGGTGTAAAGCACATGTCGCATGTTTGGAGACATGTTATAGTTGTGTTGTGTAGTAGTGAGGTGGGTTCCCATTTGGATATTTTTTTTTGTTTGGAAAATTGGTTATAGTGATTCGGTTTTATTTTGGTTGGATCCTTGGTGTGTCGAAGAGCCTTTGAAGGATGTGTTTCCGCAGTTATTTTCTATTGTTGCAAATAAGCTCGATTTGGTTAAAAAATATACGGTGTTAAGTTCATTTGGGCATGATTGTTGGCAGTCTTTTTTCTGCCAATCGTTACATTCGTTTGAGATGTGGCTGCGTAAATGGATGTGGTCGCTGCTCATTCCGGTGGTGCTGTGTGAGGGGGCTCGGGATACGCTGATATGGAAGCCGGAGCCGAGTGGTTGCTTCTCAGTGAAGGCCTTGATTGAAGGGCTCTTGCTGCATGTTATTGGGGACGATTATGTGGGTGTGTGCTTTGTTTGGAATGTGTTGGTACCACCGAAAGTTCAAGTGTTTCTTTGGTTCATTTTCTTGGATCGATTGCCCACATTGGCTTTTTTGTGTAGTCGGGTGTGCCATTTTCCTGTCAAAATAGAACACAAGGCGTATTGGACAATCAAGGTAGTTAACATGGACTGGAAACATGTTGAGGAAAAGAGACTGCTTAATCTGACCGAAGTGGAAGAATTCCAGCGGGAGGTATACGAGAACGCCAAGTTGTACAAGGAAAAAATAAAATAAAAACGGCACGACAGCAAGATTCAGCAATGATAGTTCTTGCTTGGGCAGCAAGTGCTGCTGTTCAATTCCCGCTTCAGACTGTTTCCTAGAAAGCTAAAATCCAGATGGTCAGGACCCTATGAAGTAGTCGAAACCTTTCTACATGGTGTCGTGATAATAAAATCTGTAAATGAATGAACAGAGTTCAAGGTCAATGAGCAGCGGCTAAAGCACTATACAGGGGTGTTGAGTGCATAAAAGTTCTATATTTTATCCCTTATTTACCCATATTTCTACTTCATTCAAGCATAATTCATTGCATTTAGGATAGAGTTTTGCATATACATCACAATTAGATAAAATGACACAGTTGCTACTGATTTTAGCTACTTTTGTAGGTATCTGTTGCGGCAGACTCGGGGCAGCACATGAACTGAGGTGGATCGCAGAACTAGAGTCGAGAAGCAAACGTTGTTGTGGCTACTGCCGTGGCAGCCATGATGATAGAATGGTGAGGTGGAAAAGTGAAGTGGAGCTCGACAAATAGAGGATTTCAAGTCGGTCTGTCGTGGACCACTCCCATATTTTTCTGAGCCCTGAGGCAGAATGAAGGCCAAGCCCAAAGTTCGAGGAAGAAACTCAAGGCAAGAAAAGAGGACGAATTGAAGGCATCTACTTAGAATATTTAATCTTTAATAGAGTTGTACTTTAGTTCAAACTTTTATTCTTTCCATATTAGAAAACTTGAACCCAATGCCTATATAAAGGCATGTAATTCAACCTAGGGAAGAATATCTCATTCATAGACGTCTTCCCCTAAACCCTTGTCGTTTTCCCTTCTTCACCATGTTCTAAACTCCCCCTAGGGCTAAGGGTTGATTTGTAAATTAGTTGCAAGGATTGTATTGTTTTAGGAATTTTCTGTCAAGTAATAAAAACTTCAAGTTTATTTATTCTAGTTTTTCATATCTTACAAGAGTATCGGGAGAGCATTGTGAGATTATCCATTTGTTTGATATCGGGAGAGTCAAGCATACGAACGGAATAAATATGTGTTTTCCAGTTTATGGTTAAACCATCTTGACTTTGGGATAAGTACGAGGTTAAGTGGCTAAAGAAGAATTCAACAACTTTGGTGTTCACCCTTCGATTCACGCCGGGAGGTATCATCTAAGAAGTTTCCATCAACAGAACTTGGGCCTAGGGATAGGACAAGTCATAGTGGGATTCTTGCCAAGCTTAAAATACAGAGTTGTTGATCGTTGCCGCGACGTCAACAGACCTCTGCCGCGACAGGTGTTGTCGCGATAGGAACAATGACAGAAGACAAAAGTTTCTCTAACAGTGCAACACCTGCACTACTGAGCAAATCAATACCGACCTATTTCTTAAACCTGATTCCTTATTCTTTTACTTTAGTTGTTTATCAAGATTATTTCACCAATCCAATTAAACTATTTCTCTCTCTTGTGCAGCAATTCAAGGATAGAGTTATTTCCAGTCCCTGTGGAGACGATATCTGATACTCCAAGTATCACTTTACTACTTGCGTAGTGTACTTGCACTATTTGCGATAGGACTCTTTTACACGTAACAAGTTTTTGGCGTCGTTGCTGGGGACTGGCAACATATCATTACCCTTTTTATTACTGCACTTTTCTTTTTATTTTTCTATTTTTAGTGGTGTTATTTATCCTGTGCTTTTCACAAGGTTTTCTGTTTGCTTATGCGCAGATCTAGACGAGGTAAAGAACCTGAGTACGAACTAGACCCAGAAATCGAACGCGCGTACCAACTTAGGAACCAAGTCCGACTCTTGATAGCAAGAATTAATTATCTTGAGGAGAGACTAGAAGCAATGGTGAACGGAAGGCGAGATGATGGGATAGATGACCCCAACAACAATAACCAGAGAGTTAATGTTGATCCTCCCCAAGATGCCCGGAACGAACGGCCTGCTGCCGCTGCCGCACGATAGTCATGTCGTGACTACATGGAAAATGACAATGTTGAACTGGAAACTACTCTGCCAGACGTAGAAGCTGATAACTTCGAACTAAAACATGTCATGTTCAGCATGATAAATTCCGCTGGTCAGTTTAGTGGTTCTGCAACCGAGGATGCCTGAGAACATCTTAAAACGTTTAAAGAAATATTTGGTTTGTTCAGACTGCCATGATGAATAAATCCGGAAGTACTGAGGCTCTGGTTATTTCCTCATTCATTGAGAGATAAAGCTAAAACTTGGTGGAACAAATTAACGCCGGGTTCAATAAGAACTTGGGCAGATCTCTCTCGTGAATTTCTTTCTCGTTTTAATCCTTCTCATTTATCTGAAAGATTGCGTAACGAGATTGCTACTTTTCAGCAGAAAGATGATGAACCAATGCATGAGGTGTGGGACAGATTTACAACTCTGTTACGGAACTGCTCGATGCATGGATTCCCCGTGTGGAATCAGGTCGTCAAATTCTACAACGTTGCCAATGCACACACTCGACTGAGAATAGATTCAACAGCGAATGGGCTATTACTGGATAAGGACCTAGACGAGGCAATGATAGTGTTGAAAAAGCTAGCAAAGAACGATGAGCAATTTCCTACAACCATGAAAGGGGGCAAACGAGGAATATTTGTAAAGGATTATGAAGCTGATAATTCAATGAAATCACATGTTGCATACCTCACAAAGATAGTCTAAAATTTGCAGCAGAAAGATTCTAAAGCTGTATATTATGCAGAAGAGATATGTGTAGCCTGTAGTGGAAACCATAGTTCAGAAGAATGTTCTTTACAGCTGGAAGAAGGGATGTATGTTGGGAACTACAACAAACCAATAAATTATGATTCCAACAATTACAATCCCAACTGGAGGAAGGATCCAAAATTTTCTTGGAGCAATCCGAACAATGCACTAAATCCTTCAATGAGAACAATCATAACCAAGAAGTACCTAGGATTCTGTCGCGACAGCAGCAGCCACTGACAGCAACACCAAGTATACTGGAACAGACCTTGGCAACCTTTATGTCACAGGCAAGAGCATACATGGCGAACATGGATCACTTTGTCAAGAAAACTGAGTCATCCATGGACAAGACAGAGATGAGGATGACAAATCATGAGGCTACCCTAAAATCTTTGGAGACACAAATGGGTCAAGTTTCACAGTACATCATGCCGAGGCAGAACATAGGATTCCCTAGTGATACTGAGGTCACTAGAAAACCCACACATGAGCAGTGAGAAACAATTACAAGGGCCAGAGATGAAAGACATACCAAGTGAGGAACCGACCCTAGAAACACCTGTCGTGAACACTGCCCTGGCAGAGGAAAAACAACCTACTGTCAACACATCTGCCGCGACAGCTGAAGGGACAAAGGAGCAGACAAATGATGCTGAAGAATTTAAGCCTCCTCAGATCCAAATTCCATGTGAAGGACGCCTTGAAGACTATCATCCTCCACCTTCTTTCCCACAGCGGCTACAGAAGCAAAACATGAGTACCAGCTTAAGAAGATTTATGATATCTTTAAGCAGGTACACATTAACATACCGTTGTTAGAAGCCATCAATCAGATGCCTGGATATGCTAAGTTTCTCAAGGACGCAATGTCCAAAAGGTCCATACTTGGGGAATTTGAGACAATAAAAATGACAGAAGGATGCATGAGAATCTTGCATAAGCATCCACCTAAAAGAAGAAGGATCTTGGGAGCTTCATCATACGGTGCATAATTGGCGATAAGTTCGTGGGTAAGGCACTTTGTGATCTTGGTGCTAGCATAAATCTAATGCCCAAGTCTGTATTTCAGAAACTAGGTATTGGACAAGAAAGGCCCACGATAGTCATGCTGCAGCTGGCAGACCGCTCTTACGTACAACTAGAAGGGAAACTCGAAGACATTCTAGTAAAAGTGGATAAATTCATTTTTCCTGCTGACTTTCTTGTTTTATATTGTGAAGCAGATGAAAACGCACTGATTATCCTGGGGCGACCCTTCTTAGCCACATGCAGAATTGTGATCGATGTTGAGAAATGAGAACTGACCATGAGAGTGAATGATCAGCAAATTAAACTTAATGTTCTCCACGCAATAAAACAGGTTGATGCAGAAGAAGAGTGTAAGGCAATCTCTGAAGAGTCCTTGACCAACCCTGCATCAGGTCGAACTGCCACGACAGACAGTTTGGTCATTGCCACCGCAGTCACCCGGAAGACTGTCACGGCAGCAATGATGACAGTGACTCCTCAGACACAGAAACATCTGGCACTAAAGGTCCTGATGAGGTAAATTGGATAGGGACACGTCCAGGTAAGTTCTTCGAGCCTTTAAATTATACCTCGAATGAACATATAACCCAGAAACCTTCCATTGAAAAGCCATCTATTCTAGATCTTAAACCTCTACCAGGGCAGCTTAAATATGTTTTCCTTGGTTTAAATGATACGTTGCCCATAATCATCTCTTCCAAGTTGATGCAAGAACATGAACAACATCTGATCAAAATGCTACAGCAGCACAAGAAGGCAATTGGATGGACCATAGCCAATATCCAAGGCATCAGCCCGACAGTGTGTATGCACAAGATCCTTTTGGAGGATGATCATAAGCCGACCATTGATGCCCAAAGACGACTAAATGAGGCTATGAAAGAGGTGGTGCGGAAAGAAATTATCAAATGGCTTGACACCGGAATCATATATGCCATCTCGGATAGCAAGTGGGTGAGCCCGGTGCAGTGTGTGCCCAAAAAGAAAGGCATAACCGTGGTAACCAACGAAGAAAACGAACTAATCCCAACCAGGATTGTGACCGGTTGGAGGGTTTGTATGGATTACCGGAAGCTTAACAAAGCTACTCGAAATGACCACTTCCCCTTACCTTTTATTGATCAAATGCTTGATAGTTTAGCGGGGAAGTCTTACTATTATTTTCTTGATGGTTACTCAGGTTATAATCAAATAGCAATTGCACCGGAGGACCAAGAAAAAACCACTTTCACATGCCCGTACGACACATATGCCTTTCGGAGAATGCCATTTGGGCTCTGCAATGCACCAACAACCTTCCAACGGTGCATGATGGCAAGATTCTCCGAAATGGTGGAGGATTTCCTAGAAATTTTCATGGACGACTTTTCTGTCTTTAGAGACAACTTCGAGAATTGTTTAGGCAATTTACAGAATATTCTTTAGAGATGCGAAGAGGCGAACTTGGTTTTAAACTAGGAAAAATGCCATTTCATGGTGGATGAAGGTATAGTACTGGGCCACAAGGTGAGCTGCCGCGACATAGAAGTGGACAGAGCCAAAATATAGGTTATCGAAAAGCTGTTGCCACCCACCACAGTCAAAGGGATTCAAAGTTTCTTAGGGCATGCAGGGTTTTCTCGACGATTTATAGCCAATTTTTCGAAGATTACCAAGCTCTTATGCCACATATTGGAGAAGAATCTCCCCTTTGATTTTAATGTTGAATGTACTGAAGCATTCATAATACTAAAGGAGAAGCTGGTAACATCCCCGATCGTGCAGCCATCAGACTGGAGTTTGCCCTTTGAAATAATGTGTGATGCTAGTGATTACGTTGTTGGGGCAACATTAAGGCAGAGGAAGGATAAGCTCTTCCATGTGATTTACTATGCCAACAAAACACTAAATGATGCCCAAATCAACTACACCACGACAGAGAATGAGCTATTAGCAGTGGTGTTCTCAATCGACAAGTTTCGTCTATATATACTTGGAACGAAGGTGGTGGTCCACACAGACCATTCAGCACTAAAGTATATGTTCACAATGAAAGATGCAAAACCTAGATTGATACGTTGGATTCTGCTGCTGCAAGAATTTGACATTGATATCAAGGATAAAAAGGGAACAAAGAACCAAGTAGCAGACCACTTGTCAAGGCTGGAGACGGGAAGGAGTCAATCAACAGACAAGACCAACATACTGGAGACCTTCCCAAACGAACAGTTGTTTACTGCCACCAGCACTTCCGCAACAACCATGGCGGTAGGTAAGCTTTCTGAAACCCCTTGGTATGCTGACATTGTTAATTACCTTGTAAGTGAGTTATTACCTCATGGGCTTAACTACCAAGCAAGGAAGAAGTTCCAAAATGATGCAAAACATTATTATCGGGATGAACCTCTTCTCATCAAACACTGTGCAGATCAGATTATCAGGAGATGCGTACCACAGGACGAGCAGAAAGCTGTGCTTCACCACTGCCATGCTTCCCCTTATGGAGGACACCTAGGTGGAAACAAAACCGCTGTCAAGGTTCTACAATCCGATCTCTATTGGCCCACATTGTTCAAGGATGCACAAGCTTTTTACAAGAGCTGTGACAAGTGCCAAAGGACTGGGAATATATCGAGAAGGCATGGGATGCCACTACAGAACATATTGGAAGTCGAAATCTTCGATGTATGGGGAATCGACTTCATGGGACCATTCCCAGCATCTTGTGGGAATTTGTACATCCTACTGGCAGTGGACTATGTGTCAAAGTGGGAAAAAGCAATCGCCACTCAGAAGAATGATGCCAAAGACTGTGCAAAGATTTCTTCACAAGAACATCTTCTCCAGATTTGGCATTCTAAGGATGATAATTAGTGATGAGGGGAGACACTTCGACAATAGGGTAATAGATGATGCCTTAAGGAAATACGGAGTAAAGCATCGAATTGCAACAACATACCACCCTCAAACCAATGGGCAGGCCGAGATATCCAACAGGGAAGTAAAGAATATACTAGAGAAGATGGTTAAACCCACTCGAAAGGATTGGTCTCTACATCTCAATGATGCACTTTGGGCCTACAGAACAACGTTTAAAACACCATTGGGGATGTCACCTTATCAACTCATCAATGGGAAAACCTGTCATTTACCTGTTGAGATAGAACACAGAGCTTACTGGGCTATCAAGACAGTGAATATGGACTGGGATAAGGCAGGACAGAAAAGGCTACTAGACTTGAATGAGATTGAGGAAATTCGAGCAATGGCCTACGAAAATGCCAAGATCTACAAGGACAAAACCAAGAAGTGGCACGGCAGGAAGCTGCTGCCACGACATTTCTGCCCATGGCAGCAGGTGTTGTTATTCAACTCTAGGTTGAAGCTTTTTTCCAGGAAAGCTTAAATCTAGGTGGTCTCGTCCTTTTCAAGTGCTCCAAGTTTTCCCCATGGTGCCATTACAATCAAATCAATGAAGGATGGGCACCAATTCAAGGTCAATGGACAGAGGCTCAAGCATTATCAAGGGACTAAAGCCTCAAGGATGCAGGAAGTAGTTACTTTAGGAGATACCCCTCAAGGCATCCCTAATTTAACTTAATTTTATTTTATTTTATTTATTTAAATTATTTATTTATTAGGAATTAAGATTTTTATTTATTCATTTTAGGAACTAAGATTTTAATCCAGTTTATTTATTTAATTATTTTTAGGAAATAAAGGAAGCAAACCAAAGAGGAGGAATGAACCAGCCTAACACATTCACAACAACCCAAAAAGCCCAACGGACACGCATGTCGTCACAACCTGTCACCAGCTGTCGCGACAAACACGGAGAAGACAGCCTGTCATAGAGCTATTGCAACAGACACGCAAACGCGTAACAAACGCGTAGTAGACACGGAAACACATGACAGACGCGTCAGAAACCGCGTAATAGTTGGCCCTGTTATTCACGGCTGCCGTTACAATCCCAACGGGCAGAAAAACCCTATTCTATATAAACCCCCACTCCATTATTATAGCATACTCGAAATCCTTGATTTCCACAAATACCGGTATGGCCAAAGGTCGTACCAAAGCCTTATTCACGAGTTTGCACCCTTTCCTTGAATTACGATTTTATAACACTTTATTCGATCCCTAAAGCTTATGAAAGTCATTAGGGTTGGTTTACTAACTCATTAAATCAATTGATATTATTATCAGCTTCATAATCATTTACTCGAATATTACATTATTCATCTTTTACACAATTTCCATCGAATACATTAATCTATTTGAACAAGCATACAAGGCATCATGATTATCAATCAACCAAACGATCATCAAGTAATCATACGAGTATCTCAAACAACCCTACATGATCTCTAAAGCCTCCACGAGTCTCAACATATTTACAACATCATCATGCATCTCATAGATATTGAGTCTCATTATACCGGTCTCTACTCATGCTTATTATCGTCTACCTATTTTGGAGATACAAACACACAAAGCAATCACATCTATGATGCTCATGAAGCGATAGGAGTTCGAGGTGTACTATCCTTAAGCCGATATCGCTAAAATCTTTATCTGAGTTTCCCGAATATTCCACTTGACCCGATATCTGATCCCGAATAATCCTTGTATAACAATTAATATCATAAGTATCTCTTAACCATATACTTTAATGAATTTGAAATGTCAAACGCATAAAAAAAAGCTTATTATGTTTGAATTTTGCAAAACAAACTGCGCCAATAGATTCAAAACGTCGAGAACCCCCAGGTATTGCCCCCGAAAAAAGTCAATGTCGGTCAACGACCCTGTCAACTATGGTCAAGGTCCAGTGATCTGGTGCGACGCAGGTGAATGGAAACTGTTATGCACCTGCGGGTGGCGATCCAGTGCGGTAGGGAGCAGCTCCACCCGGGCAGCAGGATCCAGTGTGGCGCGGCACACTGTAGCTGGGTGCACCCGCCAGCTGTTGCGCACACTCACTCTCTTCGGCGGTACGTGGAGGCGCGTTTGGTGCCTTCCGGTGGCTAGACGTCGGCGACGACCTCCAGTCCTGATGTTCTCCAACCGCTGGTTCCAATAGTGGCCTTCGTTTGTGGTGGTGACGGCTAGAACATGTCGAATATGCTTCTCCAAATCTTCTTTTTCTTCACCTCGGTGAACGACAGCTCAGACAGCGACGCAACGACCACCGTCGAACTCATCTCGTATAAGACCTTTCTAATGGTGTCGTGCACGATGACTCCAGTGGCTGTAGATCAAGGCTCAAAGCATCCCCTTCATTTTTTTCTCTTTCCCTCCTTTTTTTCTCTCTCTCTCTCTCAAAATATCTCATTTCTCTTATTCTCTCTCCCCCCAATCAAATCACCAACCACATTTTATTATTCCTCTCACTTTTCTTTTTAAATTAACCTCACACATATTATCTCTCTCAATTTATCACCTAGTCCGATTCCAACTATCCTTGATTTTGGCTTCCAAACATAATGCCCAAATAAATTAGGTTCAAGGCCTAATTTTGCAAAACCCAAAATTCAGATCATTACGGTAACAATCTAGTAAGTATAGAAACAATATTTTGGTTATGAGTGAGAATTTGGACAATTTAGAATTTTTTTAAAGGTCCAACGCATGAATGTTGTTTCGGGAGTTTTAGGGTTCAAACAGGGCAATCGTTGTGATGTTTAATGGTGCTTGAGTTTATTTCTAGTTTTGGGTTAGGTGGTTATGCTAAGGAGAGCAACTTGTACAATTAGAGGTGTGATTTTACGTTGGACTCACTAGTTCGTTTAGTAAGTGCATGTCTTAGTGGTAGATCAAATGAGATTATACTTTGGTAGGGTGCTTTATCGTAGGAGTGATTGTCCAGGTTTCGCTAATCAAAATCGAGTTTTGATTTCAATTTTTCTTTCATTAGGACCCTTGTATCCATTGTACAGTGGTTTATTATTAATAAAATAATTACTTTACAAAAATATATATATTATTAAGTTGTAGAGGATTTTAATGAGGCACACTTTTATTTTAATGAAACTATACATTTGCTGATAAATAAAAACTCATGGATATGATTAAACATACATCGGATATTATTAGATGAATAAGTAATAGGGTGTATTCAAACCTGAAATATATGATTATCAATCACAATATGGATAAAACATAGTTTGAAGATAAAAGTAAATATTTAAATGTTGAGTTGCAAAGCTATGGTTTGAGTTGGGTAAGTTGAGCTATAAATTCAGTTATGTTGTTGTCTGAGCTTCCACCTTCACTGATTGCCTCCATGGCCAGTTTCTTCCACTTGACAGCATTCTTTTTGATATCTTTACTTGGATCTCCTTCCATGATTTCCCTTATACATCTCTCTATCTCTTCTTTTCTGACGATACCTGCTTCATCCACCTTGGCTCTGATCCCCACCTGCCATACATCCACGATGAATTTAGCATTCGTCGGCTGATCTGTCCAATGCGGCACCGCCACCATAGGCACCCCTAAGCTCAATGCTTCCATGGTTGAGTTCCAACCGCAGTGACTCATGAAACACCCCACTGCCTCATGACCCAACACTTGTAGTTGAGGACTCCATGCAACTACAAGCCCTTTCTCTCTAGTTTCTTCTATGAAATTGGCCGGAATTTTTTTCTGTTCACTTTCTCTCACAACCCATAAAAAGTTCCTTTCACTTCTCTTTAAACCCATTGCTAAGTTCTCTATTTGATCTTCTCCCAAGGTTGCCAAGCTTCCAAATGAAACGTAAACAACTGAACCGGTTTGCTTAGAGTTTAGCCATTTGACACAAATTTCGATCTCAGGCTTGAACAACTGAATACTGTAATCATTATCCTCCTGCACTCGTTTGTCTAAGTACATGGATGGAACCGTGGGTCCAATTGTCTTGATTGGTCTCTGGCTTGATATCCAGTTTATAACCTATTCCAGGAAATTAGCAGTTAATTGCACACACCTTGGCTCAAATTATTCTAATTGACACGATACTAATATTTTTTGGACTCGGTTAGAATATTATGCAAATTACGTACCTCATTTTCCAAGCTTGTGAAGGTATTAAAGAAAACCCAGTCAGCATTCTTGAAGCTGGAGAACTGATGAGTCAAGAGTTGAGTAAGTGTGGGAAAAGCTTTTATGTCATAAACCAAAGATGGCAAGTCACGAACTTGAAGCAAAGGCAAGCCCGCCATTGATACACAAGGCTCCACAATGGGAAGCTTAAGCAACCCTTCATACACATTGTAGTACACTGTACTCACTGCGCAAGACATGGTGAAGAACTCAGCTCCATAAACGCCTTGTTCTCTAGCTATATCCAGGGCCCATGGTACTAACGAGTCATAAACTAGGCAACTCGCTGCGTTTTCAGACTTAGACATGCCGAGTTTCGCCATAATTTGTGGCAATCTTAAGGTGACAACAGATTTGAACCGCTTGAGATAATCGTCGGCGCTTTTTTGTAGTAAATCATCGGCTCCGAGGTCGTCGGAAACAGGCTCGAGCTTAACGGGACTGCGGTCGTCGACTTCCATAGGTTTGTTACCGCAGAAGGTAACGAGTGAGACGTCGAGTCCTCTGGAAACAAGGCGTTTAGCGAACTGCAGCATGGGGTTGATTCGGCCTTGAAGTGGGAAGGGCAGTATCAGAACCTTGGTTTGGCTAACATTTTCTGCTTTCATTTTGTTTTCTGATCTGAACCCACGACCGCTATTGAGTTGAGTTTTCTTTTACTCCGTTTTATCGGTTGAGATGTGTGTGCTATGTAAGTATGTATTATATAATTTTTTTAATATATATATATATTATATAAAATTAAATCAAATCAAATCAAATTGATCCGATCTAATTAATAATACAAAGACACTATCATGTGGCAAATAAAATTAAACTTTTAATTTGACTCATAACAAAAAATAATTAATTCATTTTAATTAGAATTATAATTTTATAAATTTGATTTGATTCAAAAACATTCAAATAAAGTTCAGGATAAACTATATTGGTATTTATTAAATTTTTAAGGCACTTTTAATGTGGTCACTGAACTTTTAAAACTTCTATTGAGATTACTCAACTTTTAATTCACTTTTATTACGGTCATTATTGTCACTTGTCGTTAAAAATGTTTATGTGCTTCTTCTTTCTCTTTTTTTCTTCTTCCCATGTCCTTTTCCTCCATGATCGATCTTTTCCCATGAGTTTTACACTACAGCAAAGTTGTTCTTTGTGGCGAATGTTGCGGCATTTGTTAATGAAACGCCACTAAAATTATGCATATTGCGGCGTTTGCAAAACAAAACGCCATAAAAGACACATATCGTGGTGTTTTTCTTACAAACGTCGTAATAGGCTGCCTCTAGTGGCGTTTCTCTTAAAAACGCCGCAATAAGGTCTATACTTTTAGTGGTGTTTCTCTCAAAAACGCCGCAATAAATTGACAGTAGTGGCGTTTCTCTTAAAAACGCCGCAAATTGCTATAACCAAAACACAAAAACTACTGTCGTTTTGACCCCCCACTCACTTAATCGAAACTCAGCCTCTTTTCCCCAAATTGAACCCTATTTTCCCCAAAACTCAGCCAATTGCGTCACCGTCCAACTCCATCTCCTCACGTCTCGCCGGCCATCCAACACCGTCTCTTCGTCGGCCGTCAAACGCTGGTTGTAGCAGGTAAGTCCCCTCTTTCGGCAACATCAAAACGCTGGTCAGAGTTATTTGTTTCATCCTGTATAGATTTTTGATTTGGTATTATATAATTGCAACCATTTTGAAGTTTATGTTGCATCAAATATTGATAACAAGTATGATTAAGTTTCAACTAAAGCACCATTTGTACATAAAATATAGCTTCCGAGTTGAATTGAAACAAGATCTTTATTTCTTGGCGTAAATATATGCATGATGAATTGGTATATGTAGATATATAGTATTTGTTGTTCAAATTATAGATCAATTATTTTCACTACTGTTTACTGAACCATACGGCTCTTCCAAATTGACTAAAATAGTAGTGATGCATCATCAGAATGCAGTGAATTCACACTTGTTCCCTTGTCCCTTACCTGGTTGATACTGAATTGCATTCATTTGAATAATATATAATACAAGACAGGCTGATATATCTCAATCTCTGTCATGTTGTCACACCATTCATAAGAGAATTGCATTTCCACTTTGATGTTTATATCTAGCTATCTTGTCCCTTTATTGTTAAACTTAGCTGTATTATCTTGTATCAAAATTTTGAGTGGTCCAGTTATTTTTCTAATTTTTAAGTGCCATTTTAAAGGGTACAAAAGAATTTTGAGGGAAAGTTGATTGGTGCCGATCGCACTAAAGACATTGCTGTTTTAAAGGTATGTTTTCTTGTGATTTTCCTTGGAACTACTGTCTAAACTGCCTTGATGATTTGATTTGATTGGTTTTTTAAAGAGAAATAAGAAATTGTTTAAACATTTAAACATATTCAGTGCCTACTGACTGAGATTGAGGACACAAAATATACCTCTGTTGCATTTCTATATATAGTTAACATTTCTTCATCTTCTTCATTGGCAATATTATAACTTTCTTATGTTGTCTCTGTACTTCATGAATAGAATTAATCACTTAACATAGACATTACAAATTTTAGGAACTTGCTAATCAATTTTCATCGAACCAACTCTTAATTAATTATCCTTTTTTGTAGGTTTTAGAGTGTCTTAAAGAAAGCTCTGATTTATTTTCGGATATTATGTTTTGTATATCCATTAACTATATCCGGATAAAACAAGCATCTACCAATAGCATGTATGATTTTCAAGTGTTTAGGTTGTGCCACAGGTTACATGTTACTGTTTTTCATGCTGCATCTTAAGGTTAGATTGTTAAATTACTTGGATATGTTGGTTGATATGGTGTCATCATGTCTTATCAACTAAAGAAGGTAAAACAATGAAAAAATCTTCTTCAATAGCTATATGTTTTCTTGTTTATTTAAGATGAAAAATACAGGAGAGAGAGAGAGGAGTACCTGGAGATGGAGCCAAAACCTTGTTTTCTTCCTCAACAAGTTCTTCTCTCTTTTTATTTATAATTACTTCATGTTAATGTTTTGATAATTATATTTTCTAGTGACCCCAAAAATGAAGAAATCTAAGAGGGGACAACACTGCCAACACATAGGGTACATTATTTAAATCATAATTATAAACAAACTGATGTCTCCTTGTCATATCAGAGACAAGGGTCTTCTTATATTTTGCTTAAAGCCCAGCGGCTGAGTTAGGGTGACTTCTATTTTGTTCTTTTCCTTTGTGTTCATATGTATTGATTAGAATATGATTCTAGAGGCTAAGACCATTTTGCTTTCTCGGTTTTTGATATTCACAGTTCTATTTTGTTCTAACTTGTTGCCAGATATTATGTCTAGGAGAAAATTAAGTGATCTGTGAGTTGTTCAAGTTCCGCGAGCAGAGGAAGTAACAAATAATGAAGATTTGTCTGATGTTGGATCTTCACAAGTTTCGGAAACAGTTCCGGAAACAGTTGAGAATGTAGAAATTGAAGGTAATGTTCAACAATTTATTTGAAAGCCAAATGTTTGTTATTATTGACTTTATTTTAAAAATATTACTGAATTATTTTTTATGTAGCTGGAAATGGTCGAAGGCGCAAAATTAGAGGGTGCACGACATTGAATGAATTATACAATCTTCCTGCTGGGGATCGCGTGAAAGTTTCAAAAAATGATGTCGGCCAACTCATTGGGGCAGAAGCAGGTGTTCTAAGTAGTTATTTAGGCATTGTTGCACGCAATACTTTAATTTTGCCGATTAATTATGAGTCATGGCGTCAGATGCCGAATAGTAACAAAACCAGGCTCTGGATCTTGTTAAGGTAATAATAACATTTTAGTAGATAATCCTTTACACAATAGTAATATTGATACTTACTTTGATTGTGTTGTAGGATAAATTTTCTTTGGAGGTCTTAGACGATTATGTGAAGCATGCATTGGGGAAAAATGGAGAGACAATAAGAGCTTTTTGAAAAAGACATATTTCAAAAATAATCTCAGCCTTCAAGAGAAGCTGCAAAATATCCCACCAGGAATTTTCCGATATCAATGGGAAGATGCAGTCAGGTTTTGGAGTTCAACAAAAGGAGAGGTACGATCGATGCATTTTAAAAAATAATATTATGTTATTATAATAGTGACTTTATACATAATGCAAATTTTAAATTGTAGGATCGAGAGCGCGTTGGAGTTACTAGCAGACAGCAACAAAAATTTACTCACACTGTTGGGTCAAAGAGTTTTGCTCGTATAACTAATGACGAGGTACTATTTTTTAATTATTGATTAGTTTATAATGTAGGACTTTTTTGTAAGTATTATTTCTATTATACGTTGTAGCAACTTGCAATTGGCACTAGCGTTGGACGGATAAAGCTCTTCGACATCACACACACAAAAAAGGATGGCTCTCTAATGACTTCCGAAACTGCAGAAATTATGGTATATTTATTGGACAAAAAAAATTAGATTATATTATATTTATATCAATAGTATAACGTTTGAATTAGTTAAATAATTTTGATTGGATTATCAGGCGAAGTTAAGGGAAAAAAGAACGGAGTATGAAGCTACGGCTTCAACTAATGGTTCTGTTAATATGGATGAGATTGAAAATCAAGTTATTGCTGATGTTTTGGGTCCTGAAAGATATGGTCGGGTCGTTGTCAAGGATCATTCGTTACTCTGACAAAATATTTTAGACCTAACTCGTCTCAGTACATGTCATCACAGAGTCAGTCTTCTCAGACAGAAATTAATTGTTTGAAACAACAGTTAACTCAATTTCAAGCCGAGGTAGAAGCGAGAGAAGTTGAGAGAGAAAGGAGAGAAGCTGAAAGAGAAAGAAGAGAAGCAGTGAGAGAGGCTGAGATAGCAACGAGAGAAGCTGAGAGAGAAGCGGCATATCAGAATCTTCAAAGAGAATTTCAAGAAATGATGGCGATGTTAAAACAGAACCAACCAAAGAATCTGTCGTCTTAGGTTCATGTGTTAATTCAAGTGAACAATGTTAAATTACATTTTAATTTATCGTTGAACTATATATTTCACTTTATTGTTAGACTTGAATTTGTTTTTGTTGATACTTAATGCTTGTAATTGGTTTTTAGGATTTGTTGATACAAATTTGGGTAGTTTGTTTATGAAATGTAGAATGGTAGCAAATGAAATGTAGAATGGACAGAAGGCTTAGCGGTGTTTGTCCGCAAAAACGCCGCTACAAGTTAGTAACATATAGTGGTGTTTGTCTAAAAAATTGATGCTAGAGAGGAGTCATTCCCGGCGTTTGAGAAATAAAACGCCGCTAAAGATCAAAATCTATCGCAACGTTTGTCTAAAAAAACGCCGCTAGAGAGGAGGCATTCCCGGCGTTTGATTTCTCAAACGCCGCTAAAGATCAAAATCTATCGCGGCGTTTTTGAAAAAAAAACGCCGCTAACTATTGCGGCGCTGCTTCTGGCGGCGCAGAAAAACGTCGCTATAGGCCTAAAAACGCCGCAAAAAACCTGTTTTGATGTAGTGTTAAGTTCAGACACCAAATAAATATAGAGTTATTTATAATTTTAGAGACAAATTTAGGGACAAGCCTGCTTCACCGGTTGAAGCAAAGAAAAGCATAGCTAAATTTTAAAATAAACAATTTAACCAAATCTAGCCAATGCTTTGTCATCCAAAGGAATTTGCAAAATCCTCACAATAGAATGGACTAACTACCCTTCTCCTTCTTTAACAAATGTCAATGAAGTGAGCCATCAAACATACTAAAATTCAAGAATGTGATTTTTTGGTAACAATGAACAATATTATTCTGGTAATACAAGTAAACTTCAAAAAATGAAGAGATTTAAAATTCAAACTTGAACGACTTCTAAATTTGAAAAATGGGATAAACACTTAAAGTCGAGATGCAAAAACAGTTATTTTGCTGTTTTAATTCAATTCCAAATTCCAAACCGTAATATTACATAGTTGAAGTGCAGGAGAGTAGATGCAAGAAATGTTCCCTGGGCATTCTTGGTCTCTAATTTTTCTGCAGATTTTGACAACCCATCTAGGATATGAAACAATTTCTTACCTTCATTTCAGTACACAATGTCTTAGGCTCTTAGCCATACTTGAAATTTGATTGTTCTTTCCATTAAGGTTGGACACAATTTCATGTAAGAGTCCAATCAATCACTTAACGCCCCCTGCTTAATAATTAACTTCTCCGTATCTTCTTTCGGTGTCACTTTTTATTATACGTTATAAAACGCATACAAGTTAAAAACAGTGCTTTGACTGCAAAAAAAAAAAAAAAAAACTATGTAAAGCCATATATCTTTTTTCGCATGCCTTTGGCTAAACTTGGAATTCATGAGGAAAGACTAGTCACAGAGGAAAAGGACAAGAGAATAAGTAAAAAATAATGCAGTTAATGTGTTACTTCAGCATTTTTAACCGTCGGTGACGGAGTGACCGCAATGAAAGCGAATTAAAAGTTGAGTGATCGTATTAGAATCGCTCTGAAATTTCAAGGACTACCAGTATAGTTTACTCTAAAATTTAAATTATAAAATAGGACTCAAATAACTCAAAAATTTTAATAATTAATGGATCAGTTCTCAAGATCAATTCGAGTCTCCTAACTCTACCTAACGTATGTATATCGCATAATCGCATATGAATAAATATATATTATATATGGATATAGAAAGTCGTTTAAATGTGATGCAATTAGTATCGTTACATTAAAAATATTTACAATTAAGTTTAACACGAACTCAAATAGCTCAACTCAACTAAAATTTGAATTATAAAATAAAACTCGTCAACTTAATTAACTCAAAATAAAATTGACCTGATTTCATTCGACTCGATGAAATATTTACTCACGCATGACATGAGTTTCAATTCATTAACGCATGTTGATTTTAGCATACCACATGTGAGTTGTGATGAGCAATAAAAAAATAAGTTAAGAAATTAATTTTATATATTAATTGATTAATCGATCGTTTGCATTTATATAATATTTTAGTATAGCATATGTTTATTTTATGATCAATGTTCGAGTTTCGTGACTTTTTTTAACAGGTATCATTTTTAAGATTCAAATCAATCATTCATATTTCAATTGAATAAATAAGGCTTAATAGGCAAATTCACAAATAGATGCTCAAATTATGTTCTTTTTTTCAGTTAGGTGCCCAAATTATTTTTTAGGTCGAATAGATGCTTAACATTTCATTTCGTGACTCATTTAAAGTTTTCCGTTAATTCTCGTAGTTAAAAGGCACATGTCATCTCCTAAAAATCTAAAATTATATTACAAAATAAAAATATATCATGAAATTTTAAAATATTCCTAAAATAGTCCCTAAATCCCTAAACCCCTAAATTTGACCACTCTCGCCGGCGTTGGCCGCATTGCCAGTGATGGAATGAAGCGTCCTCCCCTCGCCGAACAACCCACGTGTCAATCGTCGTCTGTCCTGCCTCCATTCGTTGTGAATCGTTTGAAGGAATCATTCGACAATTTCACTGTTTCGTACGGCGTCGGTCGATTTTCGGCGACGGAATGGTGGCGAAAATGGTGGTGATGGTCCGGCGACCAATGTGGTGGGCGGCGGAAGAATCGTCCCAAATCGGGATTTAGGTTTTGGGAGTTAGGGATTTTAGAATTTGAGGGTTGTTTTGTGAAATCTGGAAAATTTAGAGATTTTCTAAAAATCAAGTAATTTTATTTATGGGTTAACTACTAGGATGGCCACTTATGTTTCTTCTCAATACAGAGTTGGTAAGCAATTCTAAAAAACGAACAGTAAGATCACTTACGTTTTTGGGGCGTAAACTTTTGTTCACCTAGCCATTTGTTGTCGTTAACCTTTGACGAGAGGTTGATCTGAAACAAGAAAATAAGGATAAATTACCTAGACAGTCCCTTAACTATTACTTCACTCCTATTTTGACCACCGAAATAAAAAATTTGTATAATTACACATTTAATCCTCCACATTTAAAATTTTTTATTTCTTCTTCATCTAAGTCAATCTCTAAGTTTCTACTATATTAATCCTCAATTCACACCGTATATTATAATCCATCACCGTATATATCCATGTTTCAAATAATGTTTGTAATTCTTAATAGGGTTAACTATTGGAATATTCACTTATGTTTTCCCCAGTACAGAGTTGGTCACTAATTTTGAAAAACGACCAGTAAGGTCACTTACATTTTTGGGCATAAACTTTTGGTCACTCAACCGTTTGTTGTCGTTAAATACTGACAGATTGCTAACCTGGCAATGAAAAAATAAGGATAAATTACTGCAATGGCCATTAAAGTTTATCTCATATACATTTTTGCTCCACAATTTTAAAAAATAAACATTACAGTCACTAATGAAAATGTTTCTTTATAATTTCACCCTTGAATTTTTACAAATTAATTTTTCAACCCTAAAACTTTACAATCAATTAGTATAATAATATTATAAATGCTTAAATGAAAAATAGGTGCCCAAAGTATACCCTTTTTAAATTTAGGTGCTCAAATTGCTCCTATTTAATAACTAAACTTTCAAATTGCTCCTATTTTTTCACTTTGGATTGTTTTTAATATTATTGTAACATGACATGTCATTTTTATTATTGTTAAATTAAAAATAATTTTAAAATAAAATAAAATCATTTTTATTATTATTAAATTTAAAATATATTTTTTAAAAATATTATTTCTTAAAATAATTTAGGTGTTTAAAGTATTTTTTTGTAAAAATAGGTGCCCAAATTTACCATAGTTACAATTTTAGGTGTTCGGCTGTTAAATGAGTGTTAGAAAAATTGTCAACCAATCGATACTTGGCACGTGGCATTAACTTTATTAATTTTTAATGGAAAATACTTAGAACATTCAAATTATTATAAAATCTCAAAATTTGACAAGCTTCACAAAACAATCTCTAAATCCCTAAAAATTCTCAAACTTTCGTCGTCGATTGCCGCCGCTTCCGCCGCCAATTGTCGTCGCTGACCGCACCCACTTGGTCGCCGAACCAAGACGATCATTTTTCCCAATACAACGTCGTCAGAAACGCCCAACAGCGTGCAGCCAAACGTCAAACACAAAATCGACGTTCGCGTTTGAAGTTTGGATGCACACCGTTGGGCGTTTCCGACAAATTCGTGTTGGGGAAAATTGTCGCATTGGCCCGGCGACCAAGTAGATGCGGTCAGCGACGACAACTGGCGGCGGAAGTGGCGACAGTCGACGATGAAAGTTTGGGAATTTTTAGGGATTTAAGGATTGTTTTGTGAAGCTTGTAAAATTTTGAGATTTTATAATAATTTGAAAATTTATAGTATTTTCCATTAAAAAAATTTAAAAATAAAATTAATGCCACGTGTCAAGCACCGATTGGTTAACAATTTTTTAACACCCATTTAACAACCGGGCACCTAAAATTATACCTATAGAAACTTTGGGCACCAATTTTTACAAAAAAAAATACTTTAGACACCTAAATTATTTTAAAAACTAATATTTTTTAAAATATTTTAAATTTAATAATAATAAAAATAATTTTATTTTAAAATTATTTTTAGTTTAAAAATACTAAAAATGACATGACATGGCATGTTATAATAATAATAATAATAATAATTCAGAGTGAAAAAATAGGAACAATTTGAAAGTTTAGTTATTAAATAGAAGCAATTTCGGCACCTAAGTTTAAAAAGGGTATACTTTGGGCACCTATTTTTCATCTAAGCGTTTATAATATTATTGTACTAATTGATTGTAAAGTTTTAGGGTTGAAAATGAATTTTTAAAATTTTTAAGGGTAAAATTATAAAGAAACATTTTTATTAGTGACTATAATGTTTATTTTTTAAAATTGGGGAGTAAAAATGTACATGAGATAAACTTTAATGGTCATTGCAGTAATTTACCCTTATTTTTCATTTCCAGGTCAACAATCCGTCAGTGTTTAACGGCAACAAACGGCTGGGTGACCAAAAGTTTACGCCCCGAAAACGTAAGTGACCTTACTGGTCGTTTTTCAAAATCGGTGACCAACTCTTCACTGAGGGAAAACATAAGCGATTATTCTAGTAGTTAACCCTTCTTAATATGGTTCAATACAAAATAATGCCCAATTTATGTGCAACAATGTTTACATAGCATATTCGAAAGGCTTAAATGAAAACATGTACCTAAAATATATCTTTTTGAACTTTAGGTGCCTAAAGTATTTTTTTTGTAAAAATAGGTGCCCAAAGTTTCAACCGATAAAATTTTAGGTGCCAAACCATTAAAGGGGTGTTAAAAAATTATCAACTAATCATTCTCGACACGTGACACTATTTTTATTTTTTTAAATCAATCTAATGAAAAAAAACTCAAAATTTTTAATCTTTAATCCGTAAATTTTGGAAATTTTACCAAACAATATTCAAATCCCTAAAATTATCAAAACCCAAATCGCCACCGCTTTCGTCATTGATCACCCCCTAACTACACCCCTTTGGTCGCCGGACCATGGCGGTCATTTTTCCCAACACGGCGTCACCGGAAACGGCGAACGGCGTGCAACCAAACGTTGAATGCGAATTTGACGTTTGCGGGGCACACTGTTCACCGTTTCCGGTGACGTCGTGTTGGGGGAAATTACTACCATGCTCCGGCAACCAAAGGGGTGTGGTTAGGGGCGGCGATCGATGGCTGAAGCGGTGGTGATTTAGGGGTTTGGGTTTGGGTAATTTTAGGGATTTGAGGATTGTTTTGTAAAATTTCTAAAATTTACGGATTAAAGATTAAAAATTTTGAGTTTTTTTTATTAAATTGATTTTAAAAAATAAAAATAGTGTCACGTGTCGAGAATGATTAGTTCATAATTTTTTAACACCCCTTTAATGGTCTGACACCTAAAATTTTAACGGTTGAAACTTTGGGCACCTATTTTTACAAAAAAAATACTTTATGCCCCTAAAGTTCAAAAAGTTATATTTTAGGTACATGTTTTCATTTAAGCCTTTCGAATATGCTATGTAAACATTGTTGAACGTAAATTGGGCATTATTTTGTACTGAACTACATTAACAATTACAAACATTATTTGAAACATGGATATATACGGTGATAGATTATAATATACGGTGTGAATTGAGGATTAATATAATAAAAAATTAAAGATTGAGTTAGCTGAAAAAACATATGGAAGTTGGTAAAAGAGAGAAGAAATTAAAAAATATATAGAGAGAGGTGGAAGATTAAATGTTTAATTATACAAATTATTTTTATTACGGTGGTCAAAATAAGAGTGAAGTAATAGTTTAGGGACTGTTTAGGTAATTTATTTTTTATTATTATCTCAGATCAGCCTCCCGTTAACATTTAACGGCAACAAACAGCTGAGTGACCAAAAGTTTACGCTCCGAAAACATAAGTGACCTTACTAGTCGTTTTTCAGAATCGGTGACCAATTCTATACTGGGGGAAAACATAAGTGATCATCCAATAGTTAACGCTTTATTTATTTTTAATATAATTTTAAAAATTTTAAGAAATGATGTGTGTCCTTTAACGGTGGAAATTAACGAAAAACTTTAAATTGATCACGAAATAAAACATTAAGCATATATTTAGCTCAAAATATAATTTAAACACTTAACTCTAAAAAGTACCTATTTAAATGTTAAATCAATAAATGAATTATTATATATACACATTAAAGTTGAGGGTTGAATAAAAAGCATTGAAGCAACCATCCCTTTCAATAAAATGATGTGAGCTTTGGGTCTACCATTATGATATTGGACAACGACATTACATTATTTTAGAAAAAATACTTTCTATCCCAGCAATAATTATACAGTCACACTTCAATGTTTAATCATTGGGTAATGTTCACAAACAGTCCCTTTCGTGGTGTTTGTTCTAGTTTGGTCACCAGATTTCAAAACAGCTTATTGTGGTCCCTTACGTTTATAATCTGTTTTATTTTAGTCACTTTGCCGTCATTCTCCGTTAGAGGAGTAACGGCCGGCTGACATGGCAATTTTAAAATTAAAAAATTCCACGTGTATAATACACGTGTATTATGTTTATACACATGGACTGCACTTCCGCCTTTATACTCTATTTGCAACGCTCTTTATACTCTTGAACCAGCCCCCTTTCTTCTTCAACTTTGAAACACCGACACCCCCACCGTTGACAATCGAATCGGCATTATCTTTGTTACCCTCCTCCACATTCTGCCTTCTCATTAACTCTTGAACGATCGAAGAATACCCGACACAAACCTCGAACTCCTCCATTGTGAACTGTCTCCCCGTCCCAACTTCCTTCAACTTGTTCCACATCCCATCTTCTCTAATCTCATTAACCACAAACTCTTCTCCATTATCAAGGTTCTTGATAGTACACACTTGTTCGCCGCAATCCATCTCATCGTCCACCGTAATGGACTCTCCATCACCAAATGATTTAAAGCCAAGTTCCCCATTCAGACTCTTGCTAATCCGCCCCGTGGGTGGCTTAGATCCATTGCTTTCGCAGCGTCTCAAGTTAGCAGCCACGACATTACTTTGATCGAATTCACTATTGTTGTTGTTATTATTTACATTACCTAAGCCAACAGAACGAATCGAAGAAGATGAATTGGAACGAAGAGATAAAGGCGAAGAAGAAACGGCAACATCATTACAATCACCGTTTGATTTCAATTATACAATTGCAGAAGAACGGGTCTCCTTTTCTCCTCCACGATCTTGCTCTTCCAACTCTTTGTTTACCAGCCGATCCGACGAAACTGATTTTCTTCCGAACTCTCCTCCAGCAGTACCACCACTACCACCACCCAGTTCCCGTCCCACGCCGACATCCGTTTCTGATTCGGGTCTTATCCGGAAAAGACCCGGGTGGCGGTTGAGCCCCATTTCACGGAGCAAATGGGTTCTTCTTTCTGAAATGGATGCGGGTTCAGAGATCCAGATGTCGAACTGGGAAACAACCTTGGGGAATTTAGGGACGGGGTATGGGTGGCGGGTATTGTTAGAACTGGTAATTGGGTCAGAATCCGAGTCAGAAGAAGGAGAAGTGGAGTTGGAACAAGAACAAGAATTAGAAGAAGCAATGCGGTCAAGGGATTCGTAAAAACACTCTTCTTCTTCTTCTTCTTCGACTTCTTCGTTTATTTCAACTACTCCCCCTCTTTCGTTGCTCTTCTTGAGTCAAATCGCCGTCGTTTAACTTGCTGCTGTTGTTACCAATTGGGTTCTTGCTCATGCTTTCTTTACGAGTATTCCCATTTCAATTTGGGAACATACAACCATCAAAAAGAAACTATGGGTTTTGGTTGGATCAAAGTGAATGAAAAAGAGAGAAAATAGTGTTTGGAGGGAAAGAAAAAGAGAGAAAACTCAGATCCAAAGCTGGGGTTTGGTGATGTCTTTGTGTGGGAGAAACGAAGGGAGATTGATTTGATTTTGTTGGCTTTTGCTTCTGGGGGTTTGGGTATTGAAAGGTGCAGTCCATGTGTATAAACATAATACACGTGTATTATACACGTGGAATTTTTTAATTTTAAAATTGCCATGTCAGCCGGATGTTACTCCTCTAACGGAGAATGACGGAAAAGTGACTAAAATAAAACATATTATAAACGTAAGGGACCACAATAAGCTGTTTTGAAATCTGGTGACCAAACTAAAACAAACACCAAACGAAAGGGACTATTTGTGAACATTACCCTTAATCATTTTAGTATTCATCCCCAACTGCACAATATTTTTAAAAGATTCCCTACATGATGTCGAGATCCACCTAAAATCTTAAATTTCGTTTTTTTCCCGAATGGCGTACACATAAATTTCTTTATCATAAATCTCATAATAAAGAATTTTACACTCTCTTGATCATCCATTGAAATTACTTTTATCATGTAAAAAGTATAATTGAAATTTCACAATAAAATCTCATTTGTTGCTTACTATATTAACAAGAACTAAACAAATGGTCCATAAATATAATCTCAAGTTAAACCCCACAAAATAAGCATCCAGAGTAATTCCAGACTTTACTTGCCTTAATTTTTTAAAATTTTGATTAACAGATTAAACTAACCGATGTTAAATCAATTCGATTAAATTGATTGACCGCAACAGTTATTCGGTCACCGACTATAATGTTTGTAAACTTTTAATAATCTTGGACAAAATTTTAAATTCATATCTTGGATTAAACTAAGACATATATATATATATATATATATATATATATATGTTTATATTACATATATACTCGGTCCGGCGCATGAACACTACTAGAATTAATTTAAGAACTCAATTAAAAAAATTATATCATAGGTTTCCCACCACGTCATCCATGAGACTAAACAATAAAATGTATCAATTTTATTAATATTTTTTAAGTCATTTTTTCACCAAGTGAAGATTTACTTAGTAAAAAAAATTAAATTTGATTTACAATAAATGTGAGTAGAAATTCACTTGGTAAAAAGAGAGAGATTTAAAAAATTAATGAAATAGATGTATTTTATTGGTTGGTCCCATAGATGACGTGGTGGGAAAGACCCATAATATAATTTTTCCAATTAAAGTCTTCTCCAAATGCTATTAGTAAAAAATTAATTTCTCAAAAAAGAAGAAAATAACATTTTAAAGCTAAAATAATCGAACCTATCATTTTCCTTTCTCATTGTTCATCAAATAAATCCTTTTATCACGGGTGAGTCTAGAGTGCGGCTAAAAACGACAAATTTCAAAATTTGTCTAAAAATTTAGAATGTTAAGCTTTTTATAATATTTTAGTTTTTTTGTAATTTTTTGACAAGTTTCAATATTTTTTTATAACATTTTAAGTTTTTAAATAAAATATTAAAATTTGTCAAAAATTTCGAAAAAAACTACTTAAAATATTATCTAAAATTCTAACATTTTAAGTCCTTAGACAAATTTCGAAACTTAATTTTTTTTGACGCACCTAGACCTATTGCACTTTAAACTCTCTTTTATCATTGGAAGTAAATTTGGGGCAAACCGTTTTCAAAAAAATAAATTTGGGCCAAACCCAATGCAAAAGTATAAAAAAAAAAAAAAAACTTGTTTTCGCTCAACCCGAGCAAGTTAAATGGATAGTCCAAGTTTAAATTGGATTGTGATTGAAGCTCTTCAGATTTCCTTCTAATTTCTTTAATCATCGAATTTGTTTCCATAATTGATACTTCTCCATTCGTCGGCTTCCATTTGGTATGGTTTTTCCTCTCTCAGCTTTGCAATTCAATTTTTTGTATTGATTCTAGGTTTAACTGCACGTTTATGCAAGTTGATATTTGCTAGGGTTACATTCAAATTTCTTCAATCTTATACGGTATTTGATTTATAAAAGATTTACAATAGGTGTAATCGAGGAGTGGGTAATTGATTTGGCTGATTCGGCTTCCCAAATCTGATTAAAAAATGGCGTTGAAGTTTCTGAACAAGAAAGGATGGCACACTGGAAGCTTGAGGAACATCGAAAACGTGTGGAAAGCGGAACAAAAGCACGAGGCTGAGCAGAAGAAATTGGAAGAGCTTCGCAAGCAGATTCATGAGGAGAGGGAACGTTCTGAGTTTCGTCTTCTCCAGGAACAAGCTGGCCTTGTCCCGTACGTCTATTTCCTTGTTTTCCCCCTTTTTATGATTCAGAATTAGGGTTAGGGTTTTAGTTTGATTTCAATTTTTTATTTAATTCTGCAGGAAGCAGGAGAGGTTGGATTTCCTTTACGATTCCGGGCTTGCTGTTGGGAAAGGCGCCAGTAGCTCCACTGCGGGAGGCAGCGGTGCAGGTTTTAAGGCCCTTGAAGAGGCTCTCCCGTCTTCTAAGGCTACTGATTCTTCTGCCAACCAGTCTTCTTCTGCCCCTGGTGCCTTGTTTGAGGACAAACCTCACTCGGCCAATGATGCCTGGCGCAAGCTCCATTCGGATCCCTTGCTCATGATTCGTCAGCGCGAGCAAGAAGCCCTTGCCCGCATCAAGAACAACCCCGTTCAAATGGCCATGATTCGCAAATCGGTACATCATTAACCTATTCTATTGCTCTTCTTTCTTTTTTGGTAATTAAGAAAAATATGCATTTTCTGATAGATTTCCTTGTGAATATGATTGTATCAATCTTTGCAATAAATTTGTGTGTTGTATAGTTCAATTAGATTAACTATTGCAATTAGTAATCAGACATCCGTTTTCAAATAATGGTTCAACAGGTTGTAGAAAAGAAACAAAAGGAAAAGTCCCCTGATCACAAGGAACACCGTAAGAAGCACAGTCGAAGTAGTTCCAAACATCGTAAGCATTCATCATCTAAACGGAATTCAGATTCTGAAGATGACGCTTCTAAGGAGGATAAAAGAAATAGAATTCACCATCATAAGAGGTCAGATTATGAGGGCCGCAATCTCAGAACGGAGTCAGACTCAGAAGATGAATTAAAGGAAGCAGAAAGTCGAGAGAAGGATCGTCGCAGGCAGAAATATGGATATGATGATGAAGATGGTGTTAAAAGGTACAATGACAAGTATAAGCGTGATAAAGAGGGCCGCTATCACAGAACTGAGTCAGACTTGGAAGATGAATTAAAGGAAACAGAAAGAAGAGAGAAGAGTCGCCACAGACAGAAATATGGATATGATGATCAAAATGATGTTAACAGGAACCATGACAAGTTGAAGCATGATAAATATTCTTCTCAAGCTCCACGAAGTATTGATGCTGATAAAAATCAAGAAAAGAGTAGACCATCTTCTGACCATAGAGGCACTGCACCTCGGGATAACAGACGCCGGGGTGGCACCTCTAAACTTTCTGAAGATGAAAGAGCTGCCAGGCTGCGGGAGATGCAAGAAGACGCTGAGTTGCATGAAGAGCAAAGATGGAAGCGGTTGAAAAAGGCTGAGGAGAATGATGCTCAGGAGGCTACAATTTCCAGCACATCCACTGGCAGAAACTTCTTGGATGCTGCTCATAAAAGCATTTATGGGGCTGAGAAGGGAGGAAGTTCAACAATAGAAGAGAGTGTCCGTCGCAGAGCACATTATTCACAAGGCCGTTATGAATCAGAAAGAAATGCTTTTAGACGTTAATGCTGTTTCTGATAATTCCAGGTATGCACTCCTGCAACTCTATTCATAGGCATGCTTGGTTCAGGCTGTTGTTGATAGTGAATATTAAGCTGAAATAGAGTTTTATGATAAAAAAACTGAATTGTACTTATTATGTTCAATTTTCAGTTCTCAGCGGGCACCAGTAGCAGCGAGGTTTCAGTTCTTGTTGCACCATTGATTCAGCATGGAACAAGACAATGGCAATGGTCTCATTCGAGGACTAAGGGTTTTAACAGTTCCTTTATATCCGAAGCTTATGTGAAAGACTGGTATGTAATTTACCCTAATGTTCAATTATTTAAGCATGTGTTTGGCCTAGTTGGATGAGATCTTTATGTCAAATATATTTTTACATATGACGATATTAATATAGAACATAATGTTGAGATTGTTGAGATGAAACAGCACAAAGGGTAATAGTTGAGATCGTTGAGATGAAACAGCACAAAGGGTAATAGTTGAGATTGTTGTTTAAATATGTAGAACATAATGTATATTTGTGACAAAGGGTAACCAGTTTCATAAATTCCACCTTTATCAAATAAAGGAGGTAATTAGACTGTCATTTGATAGGGGAAGGTTGGGTCAATTCGAGTTTCATAAACTTCAGCTATATCCGTTCTTGATGTACTGAAGTGTTTCCTGATTGTCGTTCCGGAATCGGATCCGTCCTTCGTGGCTTAATTGACGATTACGCAATGAATCTATGGTGCTAACCTCATAGTTAATTCTGAAGGTTTTAGCAAACGGATTATTCCACTCCCTCATGAATTCTTCAACCTAAACCAACAATAATCAAAGCAGATTAGCTTTAAAACATGGAATCAAATTCATTAGAATTATAATTTTTTTGGTCCGACATATAAAACCTGGTGATGTGAGAGTTTCCTTAGAGCTGCAATATCTTTGTTCCTAGCAAGCTCTCTGGCATTGCTCAACAGGCAAACATATTCATCATACAGGCCATTCTGAATCAAGAGATAACCATGGAGGATCAAAATGCAATTTTATCATCGAACTGACTTAGAATTTTATAATTCCTGAAGGGACTTAACTGTAATTGTATTATTTTTTAGAGCCAAGGCAGGGCTGACGCCCTAGCTCGTAAGTCCTTATATTTCTTTGTATACCTAAATAAGCACTTTAACCTTTTAATTTATACTCTGATAAATGCTTAACATTAAACTTGTACTCAAATAAGCCCTTGAACTTAGTAACTTTTTCTAATTTGGTCATTGAACTTTTTTGTCTGTATTAGTCCCTAAACTTGAATTTTTTTTATCATTTTGATTATGTGGCATCTAAAAGTATGCCACAAGGTACAATCTTAAGAGTTCCACTTCATCAAAAGATTAAAAATAGAAAAAGGTTACCAAGTTTAGGAACTAATATTGAGAAAAAAGTTTAGGGATCAAATTAGTAAAAGTTGCCGAATACAAAGACTAGAAGTTGTTCATCCCAAAATCTAAAGATATAGTTGAAACAAACTTAGAGATAGAGTACAATTAATTAGGGTGAAAAATCTGGTACCATCTTAACAGATGTTTGCCTCAGTCTCAAAATGCAACGTTGGGCTGCTTCCTTCCGCTTCACCATCTTCGATCGCCGAGTACGATAAACCGTCGCCTTGTCTTTCATAGGCTTAAGTTGTTTCTCTGAGCATTGGATTGTTGATTTCACTTCATGTTCCTCCTCTCTTAATTCAACTGATATTTCCTTGACAACCTATGAACATTACAATGTATACAAATTAAAATAATCCAAGTATACATGAAAACATAGGATTTTAGGAAGGGATTTACTCTGATTTGCTCCTCTATGGCACTTTTCAAGCTTAAGGGGGTGAAAATGTTGGCAAAATCGGCCACAACTTTCTTTTTTCTGTCTTCAATTTGTTGAAGCTTTTCGAGCATCGGGGTGTACTTGGATTTTTCTGTTTTTCCCCAACTGAAATTCATAATCTGCCATAGCCATCATCAAAATTATGAGAAATTTAGAGAGCAGTGGGTGCAAGTGTTACGTTATGCCATTAATCCTACGTTCGAAAGGAATGGCTGCATATCAGTTTCCTTTAAATAAATTATTGTTATCAACTTACAAATGCTGCTACAGGTGAGTTGCCTAGACCAAGATCATTGACTCTGTTCTGCCTTCTACCCATCTCCTTTATCAGCTTCCTTTCCATTACCAAATTATTACTTCCATGTGAAATCCAGCTTAGAAAGCCCTGCAAACATTACTAAATTAACGATGTCGGCGTATGATCATTCAAGAGTCCTCCGACACAAGTTCTAAATTTCTTCAGGCAACTTACTTGAGTATGATTTGGCTTTCCTGTGTGTTCATGTGGACTAATGGCTGAATCAAGATTGTCTAAAACAAGTTGCAAACCATCCAATACTCGCTTTTGCAACACAAATCGATCAAGAATATTATTTTCTCGATGCCTTAGATGATCAAGTTGTGAGTGTGTATCCATCCATTTTAACTGCCCACAATGGAAACAAAATCAATTTTTTTACCCATTAGATTTTATCAGTTTAGTCGTTTTAGCCCTTCAGTTTTTTGTCATGTCATGACCAAAAGAAACACAATAAAAAAATTTAAGTACTATGATGACTAAACTGATGAAAAGTAGATAATATTTGCACACTCATGTTCCATATAACATCGAACATGAAAGTTTTTTTTAGGAAATTAATCACATAAACATACCTTTAAAAGTGCGAATTCCCGGTCCATTTGATTTAACTTTTGTTCCAAGTTATCAATCAGTTGTCGGGATTTTGAGATTCTGGGTTCTTCATCAGGGTCTTTATATGGCCAAAACTTGGCGAAATACAAGTGATGAACCTTTTTGTTTGGCGTCTGATCGGTTGCAGTCGATTCTCCGTCCTCTTCATCTCCGATAATCGGACTTTGCTTCATTGTGTTAACTTCCGAGCTTTTCGTTTCCATTATTTTTCTGCATATATTTTTCAACTCGGGATAAGAATCCAATAAAGATACATGCAACAGGTGTATGGAAATGGAACAAAGTTTAGGTATTAAAGTGAGAAAACGAGTATAATTCGAAAGTCGAAACCGGTTGAAAAATTAAAGGCTATGGATGATTACCTTGGATATGGTGGATGTGGTGTGGCCTTTCAAACACAAGATGAGTGCTGACTATATATATGTTTGTATGATGGAATTGAGAGGCTTTGAAATCGAAAGGGTTTAATAATTAATTAAGGAGTGGAAAATACTTGCACCCCACGCCAAGTCATGAGTCAACTCTTTTGCCACCACCTTCTTACCAGTTGTTTATGATATTATTTATACAAGAGTTGAGGTTGATGATTAAATATGCAAGCATATGGACAGATGGTAACCAGTTTTCAAATATTTCTTGTTAATGAGGTCAACTTTTTGGTAAGTAATTGGAGAGTTGGATATTGAGAAGATTATTGAAATTAAAAACTGTTGTTATCACCAGGGTTGTAAATGAAACGAGACAAATCATGAGTTATTTGAGGCCGACTCGGTCAAAACTCGATCAATACTTAATTCGATTGAGCTCGACTCGAGCTCAAACTCGGTTTGAGTTCTTAATGAGCTGAGTCGAGCTCAGCACTATTGGACTCGACTCGAGTTCTTAATGAGCTGAGTCGAGCTCAGCATTACTTGAGTTCTTAACAAGATAAGTCGAGCTCAACACTACTCAAACTCGACTCGTTTACACCTCTAGTTATGACTATTAATTTTACTCTTATGGTATCAGATTATATTTATAGTTTCTGTTATTAGGTAGTTATTATACAGTTGTTGCTTTCTTTGTTTTCTTTATTATTATATAAAGACACGTTGTAAATTTTATTATTCATTAATAAAGAATATCAAAAGTTTATTTTTCCTCTCTCATCACCTTTACCAAAATATTCAGCCCTAAATCCCTTTTCATCGTTTATCCGAAATCTTTCTATCGTCTTCTTCAATCTTTCATTAAATCAAGTTTTTGATTCTATCATGGTATCAGTTGATTCTGCTTCTCGTTCTTATGTTTCTAATGACACTCGGTCCTCTTTCCGCAATGACAATCCTAATGAAGATTTTTACATCCTTCCTAATGAGAACCCTGCCCTAGTTCTCGTTTCCTCTTTGCTCGACGGCTCAAACTATCACACCTGGGCTCGCTCTATGAAGATGAGCCTCATCTCCAAAAATAAATTTGAATTTGTGGATGGGTTTATCAAAGAACCTCGACAGAGCGATTCTAAGTTTAGCGCATGGATTAAGTGTAATAACCTAGTTCTCTCTTAGCTTCAGCGAGCAATTTCTCCAGAGATCGGTCAGAGTGTTCTATGAATTGATAGCGCCTCCGATTTGTGGATGGATCTTTACGATCGGTTTCATCAAGAAGATTTGGTCCGCATCTCCGATTTGATGCAATAATTTTTTTCTTTGTAGCAAGGTACTCTTTCTGTCACTAATTTTCATACACAGTTAAAAGTCATTTAGGATGAGTTGTGCAATCTAAGGCTTTTATCATATTGTGAATGTTCTGCTATTAAATATCGAATGCAAAATTTTGTTATTAGGTTTTTGCGTGGTCTGAATGATAGTTTTGCTGTCTCTAAATCACAGTTGCTAATGATGAAGCCCTTTCTTAAGATTAATGCGGTTTTTGTCGTGGTTCTTCAGCATGAACGGTCTATTGCTTCTATTTGTCATAATATTCAAATATCTTGCTGGTAGATAAGTTTCGAAATAATTCTGATGGTTCTAAGCAAGATAATAGGTATAACAGTTCTGGTGCTAAGAAATTCTATGCTACTGGTTCTGTCAATAAGAGGCCTTTATGTGTATATTGTGGCTTAGTTGGACACACAGTCGATAAATTTTACAGAAAACATGGTTTTTTACCAAGCTATAGGCATAGAAATCAGACCACTAGGGCTAATTGTGTTGGGGTCTCTAATCTTGATTCTTCTGGTTCTGGTTATGGTGTTGGTTTTAATGAAAATCATGTCAATACTGGTCATGGTTCTATTAGCTTTACTAAAGAACAATATGATAGTATTCTTAGTCTTTTACACGAAAAGAATAAAATTGTTCAGTCTGCTCCTGAGTCCAAGGTGAACTTACTTACTGCATCTTTTGAAACTAACCAACATGTTGAAACATGTACAATTCTAAATTATGCTCTTCATTGTTCTAATTCTATGCTAACTATAAAACATAGTTTTAACTCATGGATTATTGACTCTGGTGCAACAGACCATATTGCATATTCTCTATATTTGTTTTGTAATTTTCATGTTATTAATAGAAAATATGTTAAATTGTCAAATAATGAAATTGTACATGTTTCCCATAGGCACTGTTAAAATAATTTTTTTTTTAATTTTGCACAATGTATTACATATTTCTAATTTTGGTTTTAATCTTATTTCTGTTTCTCAACTAACTAAGTCATAATATTTTTGTCTAATTTTTAATTCTGGCTCTTGTTGTATACAGGACGTCCATCTCTCGAGGACGATTGGTACAGCTAGAGAAATGCAAGGCTTGTATGAACTTGAAGTTCCAGGTGTTTCTCCTCATGTTTTTAATTCTGTTTGCAACAATAGTGTTTCATCTTCTTTAGCTCTTTGGCACTCTAGATTAAGACATCCATCCTCTCAAAGGATAAAATCTTTTTTCTCTTTTACATTCTTTGATACCTACTGAAAATTTGTTTGAATGTGATGTATGTCATTTGGCAAAACATAAAAGGTTACCTTTTCCAATTAGTGATTCTGTTTCTGAATACATATATGATCTTCTTCATATAGATGTGTGGGGACCATTTCCTGTAAAAAGCATTTATGGTCATTATTTTTTTCTTACTATTGTTGATGATAAGCGTCGTTTTGTTTGGGTTTATCCTATGGTTTCTAAGTCAGAAGTTAGATCCTTAGTTGAAGGTTTTTGTACTATGGTAGAAAGATAATTTTTAAAAAAGTTAAAGTGCATTCGAACTGATAATGCAAAGGAATTTGACATGACTGTTTTCTTTGCAAATAAAGGAATTATTCATCAAAACTGTAGAACTAAGTGTTTTGATATAATATTTGAAAAATGTTTTGGACTAAATTGAAAAGAATTTAAAATATGTTTTTAGTCAAAAACAACTTGAAAATATGTTTAAGGGTTTTACAAGGCTTTGGAATGATTTAAAGTGCATTTAAAGTAGTCAAAACCAAGCTTTTCAAGTTCTCGTACCGATACGGTTTGGTATCGTACCGATACGCCTTAGGGTTTCAACTATAGGAATTTTCTAGTAGCCCAAACCCGTACAGATACGCTTAGCCGTATCGATACGATGTGTTTTGAAACAGCCCAACGGCTAGTCGCGTACCGATACGTCTAACTACCCCAACGGTCATATTTCCCAACAGTTGTTTAATTTGTAGGACCGTACTGATACGCTAGGTAAGCGTATCGATACGCATCAGCTGAAGTGCACAACGACTACTTTCTTATCGAGATCGTATCGATACGGTTTGAAGGGTATTGATACGTTAAGCTGCAGAACTGCATTTATGGTGGGAAATAAAGGCTCCAACGACTCCAATCCAACCCCAACGGCTAGTAACGGCTACAAACTCAATTAGGAGTATAAAATGGACCTCCAAGCATCTAGTAATGGTTAATGCTTCAATTGTTACAACATTATGATGACAAATTGTGTCTAGAGCTTTAATTGTACATTCCTTGCTTAGATAACACTAGTGAGCTAAATATTGTTAAATTTGCTCAAGTGTTAGGTTTTGGGTGAGAGCTTTATAGTGCAAACATATACCTTCTAGAGGGATTTCTAGTTTGCTAAGTCTTTCTTGTGTAAGAGAGTGTTTGATCAAGCTTTGGGTAGAAAGCTTGAGCGTTGTAACGGTTTCCTCCTAATCCGAGAAAAGGGGACGAAATTCTTAGTGAATTTGTTTGGAAATCCTTAGTGGGAAGCTAAGGTAGTGGATGTAGACCTTGGTTAGAAGGTTGAAGCACTATAAATCTTTGTGTAAATTGTCTATCTTTTCATTCCCACAAAAACACCCAAATATCTCACTTCTCCACACTTGGCGAGCAAGAACAGCTGAAGGAATCGCGCACCCTAAATCTCAACAAAAACTCATGCACTTATACACCACAGCAAAATAGTATAGTTGAACGAAAACACCATCACATTCTAACTGTTGTTAGAGCTTTGAGGATTCAAGCTAACTTGTCTCTATTTTTTGGGGTTGACTATATTTTGCATTCTGTTTTTCTAATTAATATAACTCCTACTCCCATTCTTCAAGGAAATACACCTTTTGAGATTTTATTTGATAAACAACCTCAATTTGATAACTTGAAGGTTTTTGGTTGCCTTGCTTATGCATTAATCTTACCAAAACTTAAAACAAAAATGCATTCAAGAGTTACTAAGTGTGTTTTCCTTGGTTTTCCCAAAAAACATTAAGGGTTACAGACTTTTTGATTTAGAGAAGAAACATGTTTTTGTTTCTCTGGATGTTTCGTTTTCTGAAAATATTTTTCCTTTTGAGCATTCCGATTCCTCTTTCAGTCCTGCAAAAGTTCTCCCTATTTGTGATAATAGTCACTTGGTTGATCCTTTCTTATCCTCTACACAACCAGTAGGTACTTGAAATAAAAGGAATAATGTGCATAATGATTCTGCTCATACTAATGATTCTATGCATAATGATTCTGATAATGTTCATTCTGTTAATGTCCATTCTGATAATGGTTCTCATCTTGTTCTTCCAACAGAACAAGAAATTCATTATGGTCTTCTACATATCAATGATTCTGATATCAATTATTCTGATCATGTTGGTGTTTCATGAAATATTCCTCATTCTAATCATACTCAGCATTCTCTTCCCAATTCTGAAGTCTCTCGACCAACTAGACATGTTCGAATGCCACAGAAATACAAAGACTATCATGTTTCTTTACCTAAACCTAGGACATCTCCTCATACTATTTCTCAAGTGTTTTCTTATGATAACATTTATTCCAAACATCATACTTATATTAATAATGTTGATGTTTTAAAAGAGCCAAAAACTTATAAACGGGCCATTTGACATGATTGTTGAAAACATGCCATGAATAAGGAAATTAATGCTCTTGAAAAAAATCATACTTGGGATCTTGTTCCTCTACCTCATGAAAAGCAAGCTATAGGCTGTGAATGGGTATACAAAACTAAGCTTAGGTTTGATGGATCTTTAAAAAGGTATAAGGCTAGGCTTGTAGCAAAGGGATATACTCACCAACCTGGAGTTGATTTTCTTGATACTTTCAGTCTTGTAGCTAAACTTACAACTATTAGGACTTTAATTATTGTTTCTACTGCCAAAAATTGGGCTTTGCAACAATTGGACGTTAACAATGCTTTTTTGCATGATTTTTTAGATGAAGATGTCTATATGCAATTACCTCCTGATTTTAGTAGTCTTAAATCTGATTTAGTTTGTAAACTTAACAAGAGTTTATATGGGTTAAAATAGGAAAGTAGGCAACAGAATGAGAGGTTAATTGTTTCTTTGTTAGAAAAGGGTTTTAAACAAGCAACCTCTGATAATTCACTATTTGTTAAAGGTCAAAATGATACTTTTATTGCTTTGGTTGTTTATGTAGATGATATTGTGCTTGTCAGTCCAAGTATTTCTGAGATAAATTATGTAAAAAAAATTCTTCATAATACTTTTAAAATAAAGGATTTGGGTGATTTAAAATTCTTCATTGGTCTTGAAATTGCACGATCTTCAAAGGGAGTCAATCTTTGCCAAAGGAAATACACTTTAGATTTGTTAATTGATTCTGGTTTTCTTGAATTCAAACTTGTTCCAACACCTACTGTTCCTAACACTAAAATTTCTAAATCCAAAGGCACCCCTTTAGATGATGTTACTTCTTATAGAAGGTTAATAGGCAAACTGTTATATCTCACTCATACTCGGCCTGATATTTCCTTTGTTGTCCAACTATTGTCTCAGTATGTTTCTGCTCCTACATATGTGCATTTAAAAGTTGTTCATCGTGTTCTTAGATATTTGAAGGGAACACCAGGACAAGGCCTTTTCTTTATTGCCTATAATACCTTTGATTTAAATGCTTTCTCTGACTCTGACTAGGCATCTTGCCCTGATTTTAGGAAATCAACTACTGGATTTTGTGTTTTTTTAGGAAAAGCTCTAATATCCTGAAAGTCTAAAAAGCAACCGACCATTTTTTGGTCTTCTAGTGAGGCAGAGTATAGAGCTTTGGCCTCAGTCACTTGTGAATTACAGTGGCTGCACTTTCTCCTGTCTAACTTGCAAATACACTCATCTGTTGCAAAATGTATTCTGTGACAATTTGTCTGCAATTAAAATTGTAGAAAATTCAGTTTTTCATGAAAGGACTAAGCATATAGATATTGACTACCATCTTGTTCGAGAGAAAGTTCAAAGAGGGTTCATTCAGCTTCTACTTGTCTCCAGTCACAATCAACTAGTTGATTGCTTCACAAAGGCTCTTCATCCTTCTTCTTTTTCAAATTCAATATCCAAGTTGGGCATTCAAAATCTGTATGCTCCAACTTGAGGGGGGCTATCAGATTATATTTATAGTTTCTGTTATTAGGTAGTTATTATACGGTTGTTGCTTTCTTTGTTTTCTTTATTATTATATAAAGACACGTTGTAAATTTTATTATTCATTAATAAAGAATATCAAAAGTTTATTTTTCCTCTCTCATCACCTTTACCAAAATACTCAGCCCTAAATCCCTTTTCATCGTTTCCCTGAAATCCTTCTATCGTCTTCTTCAATCTTTCATTAAATCAAGTTTTTGATTCTATCATATGGACCTTACTAGTGTTAAAATCCGAGAAACTATTATATAAAAGAAAAGAGAAGACATTGTGGCACAAATTGGTTTGACATCTTTTGTTATCGCTCTTACACTTAATGATATTTTTGACGATAATTTTAAACACTTAATGATATTTGTGGCGAAATCTATTGTGTTCCATATGGTAGGATTAAGAAACAAAGAATCATCTATTTGTTTTGTGTTTTTAAAGAAGGTATACTATTTGAACTCAACGAGTGGTATTAGTGAAAAAGAGATTGATGTTTATTCTAGAAGATTTGAATCCAATGACATTATCTATAAGGAGAGTGTGTCTTATCAAAAGGTAAAAAAAATATAAATTGATACTACCTTATAATCATCTTAAAATCATTTAAAGACTATTCAAAATAATGTGTAATGGATTGTCCTTTTATTTCAAAAAAAATAATGTGTAATAGAGATTTTTTTTCTTTGTAAGTTTAAATTAAATTACACATTCATCCTCTAGTTTTTTGAGATTTTGGATGCTTCGTCAGGGTCTTTATATAGCCAAAACTTGACGAAATGAGATGAGACAGCTCGTGAGTTACTCGAGTCCGACTCGATCAATACTCGATTTAATTAGACTTAAATTCGGATCGAAATCTTAACGAGTCAAGTTGAGCTCAGCACTACTAGAGTTTAACTCGGCTCGTTTACACCCAGTTATGACTATTGATTTTACTCTTATGGACCTTACTATTGTTAAAATCCAAAAAACTATTGTATAAAAAAGAAAAGGAAGATATTGTGGTACAAATTAGTTCGACATCTTTTTATAGCTCTAAACACTTAGGGGACGTGTAGAACTAATGTTTTGATATAATATTTGAAAAATGTTTTGGACTGATTTAAAAAGATTTCAAAACTATTTCTAAAGTCCAAATAACTTGAAACTATGTTTAGGGGATGTTTTTAAAGGTTTTACAATGTTTTCAAAGCCAAACTTAACAAAACCGTCCAGGTGTATCGAAACACCTTTAGGCTTTTCGATACGGGGTATTCCAGTAGCAAAAACGTTTCGATACGGGTATCGAAACGGGCTTTCCCCTGATGAGAATTTTTCCCAGCGTTTTGATACGCCTACGTGGCATTGACCACAACGGTCATAAACCCCAACAGCTATTTTCCAACTAACTTTTAAATGCAGAGCGTTTCGATATGGTGTCTAGCGTTTCGATACAGGCATTTTGATACGGCCCATGGCGTTTCGATACGGATGCTCATCAGGCTGCAACGGCTCTTTCTACTTAAAGAGCGTATCGAAACGGGTTAGAGCGTTTCGATACGGGTAGCAGCAGAACTGCATTTATGGTGGGAAATAAAGTCCTCAACGGCTCAATTTCAACCCCAACGGCTAGTAACGGCTATAAACTCATCAAGGAGTATAAAAGGGACCTCCAAGCATCAAGATATGGTAAATGCTTCAATTGTCAATCAACAAATGATCAAATATAGTCTTTATACTTAAATTGTCAATTCTTATATAGACAAACACCAGTGAGCCAAAATTGTCAAATTTGCTCAAGTGTTTTAGGTTTTGGGTGAGTGTTTTTATTGTGCAAACAAACACCTATTATAGGGATTTGTGTTTGCTTTTCTTATCTATTGTAAAGAGGATTTGATCAAGGTTTTGGGTAGAAAGCTTGATCGATGTATAAGGGTTTCCTCCTAAGCCTAGAAAAGGGGACGAATCAATAGTGGATTGATTGGAAATCCTTAGTGGGAAGCTAAGGTAGTGGATGTAGACCTTGGTTAGAAGGTTAAACCACTCTAAAATCATTGTGTTCTTTATACTTTAGCTTCCACACCACATCCACCCAAAATTCCACCTCTCCAGCACTTGGTGAGCAACATTGGTTGAAGGAATCGAGCTCATTACAACTCAACAATTGGTATCAGAGCTTGGCTCAATCGAAGAGGATTAACATCTTATTGAGAAGATCCGACAAGCTCGATCATCATTTCACCAACTAGCTCAAATGGCGCAATCCATCGACAAACCGCCTTTCTTCGACAGAACCTACTATGCCCATTGGAAGACCAAGATGAAGTTTTTCATAAAGTCAAGAGATTACAAACTACGGAACATAGTTGAAGATGGTCCATTCGTGCCTCAACGAAGCAAAGCAGAGTGGAGTGCCGACGATCGCAAGAAGATGGAGCTAAATTGCAAAGCCTTGTACATTCTCTTTTGTGCATTTGGCCGAATCATCTATGAGAATATGTCTTCTTGTGATAGTGCCAAGGAGGTATGGGACAAGCTTGAAGTCACATACGAGGGAACCGATGAAGTTAAGGAGACCAAGATTGGGCTCCTCACCTTAGAGTATGAGAACTTCAAGATGGATCCAAAAGAGAACATCGAGAATATGTTTGATAGGTTCTCCACAATCACCAATAGTCTCAAGGGCTATGGAGAAGTCATTACGGAGGAGAAACTTTTCTAAAAGCTCGTCTACTTACTTTCCGAGTCTTGGGACTCAAAGAGGACCGCCATCATCGAAGCAAAGAATTTGAAGACCTTGAAGCTTGATGAACTCATGGGGTCACTCCTTACTCATCAAATCATGAAGAAGAACAAAGAGGATGAGAAGAAGAGGGAAGAAATTAGAGCTATGGGAGAGAAGAAGCTCAAAAGGCTTGGCATCAACACCAATGCCATGGCTCTCAAGTCCTCCACTTGCCATCATGTTTATTCAAGTGAAGAAGAAGAGATAGTTCATCTCTTCAAGAAGTGTGCCCCGTTCATGAAGAAAACCTTGAAAGAGCTTGAACGAGAATCCATGAAAAATGAGAGGGCAAGCACTTCAAGCCATAAGAAGAAGGCACATGTGGCTAATTGGAATGATGAGGACTCCACCGACGATGAACAAGTCAACCTTTGCCTTATGGCCATCGAAGAAGATTCAAGGGTAACTTCTAATTCATCTACTTCATGTTCTTACTCTTTTGATGAATTACAAGATACCTACGATGATTTGGTTTTAGACTTTAAGAATCACATTTTGAAAAACAATAAATTGATTTCAAAATTGAAAATTCAAAATGATTTGATTTCTAAAACCAAACTTGAACTTGAAGCAAAACTCAAGGAGTTTGAACTAAAAGGTTTTGATTTACAAAAATTGCTTCAAAAAGTTCAAGAAGAAAATGATTTTATTTCCAAAGAGCTAGAAAATAAAAACAGTTTTGGAAAATCAAATTTCTATGTAAGACAATTTAGTGCCCCTAGATTTGTAAAAGGAAAATGTTTTAGAAGTGTTTGGGTCCCAAAAGGACTTAGCACTTCAATTAAAAAAGAATGACATTGAAAATGGATTCCAAAGGGGACTAAAATTTGTGCTACTAATGTTCATGGATCCAAAGCAATTTGGATACCAAAAATTACTTGATTGTCTTTTGCTAGGTGTGATGGAGAGTGATCAACAAGTCCAATTAATGAGGGGGAGCTCCATGCACACTAAGGAAGATCACTTGAAGAAGGAAGGCTTCACATCCTCCCTTGAGTTCAAGTGTGGTAAAATCTAGTTGTTTTTGTTCTTATTTTATTTATTTATTTATTTTGTCAACTAGATGATCATATATGTTGGACTAACATTTTTTAATGATGCTTAGAGTTAGGGGAGCCATTTTAAAACCAAAATTCTTAATTTTGTCAATTGTTTTTACCTCTATTGTTATTTTGAACTTAAAAGTCTTTTGAATTCTTTTTGATATAACAAAAAGGGGGGAGCAATGTGGTTTTGAAAAATTTAATTTTCAAATGAATCAGGGGGAGCTTTATTTGATTTCATATCTTTAATCTCATATTCACATTTTTAAACTCAAAGGGGGAGAATCCCAAACAATTTTTCAAGTTAGTTTTATTATATCAAAAAGGGGGAGATTGTAGAACTAATGTTTTGATATAATATTTGAAAAATGTTTTGGACTAATTTAAAAAGAATTCAAAACTATTTCCAAAGTCCAAATAACTTGAAACTATGTTTAAGGGATGTTTTTAAAGGTTTTACAATGTTTTCAAAGCCAAACTTAACAAAACCATCCAGGTGTATCGAAACACCCTTAGGCGTTTCGATACGGGGTATTCCAGTAGCAAAAACGTTTCGATACGGGTATCGAAATGGGCCTTCCCTAGATGAGAATTTTGCCCAGCGTTTCGACACGGGCTATGCCGTTTCGATACGGGCTATGTCGTTTCGATACGCCTACGTGGCATCGACCACAACGGTCATAAACCCCAACTGCTATTTTCCAACTAACTTTTAAATGCAGAGCGTTTCGATACGGTGCCTAGCGTTTTGATACGGGCGTTTTGATACGGCCCATGACGTTTCGATACGGATGCTCATCAGGCTGCAACGGCTCTTTCTACTTAAAGAGTGTCTCGAAACGGGTTCGAGCGTTTCGATACGGGTGGCAGCAGAACTGCATTTATGGTGGGAAATAAAGTCCTCAACGGCTTCAATTCAACCCCAACGGCTAGTAACGGCTATAAACTCATCAAGGAGTATAAAAGGGACCTTCAAGCATCAAGATATGGTAAATGCTTCAATTGTCAATCAACAAATGATCAAATATAGTCTTTGTACTTAAATTGTCAATTCTTGTATAAACAAACACTAGTGAGCCAAAATTGTCAAATTTGCTCAAGTGTTTTAGGTTTTGGGTGAGTGCTTTTACTGTGCAAACAAACACCTATTAGAGGGATTTGAGTTTGCTTTTCTTATCTCTTGTAAAGAGGGTTTGATCAAGGCTTTGGGTATAAAGTTTGATCGATGTATAAGGGTTTCCTCCTAAGCCTAAAAAAGGGGACGAATCAATAGTGGATTGATTGTAAATCCTTAGTGGGAAGCTAAGGTAGTGGATGTAGACCTTCGTTAGAAGGTTGAACCACTCTAAAATCATTGTGTTCTTTATATTTTAGCTTCCACACCAAATCCACCCAAAATTCCACCTCTCCACCACTTGGTGAGCAACATCGGTTGAAGGAATCGAGCTCTTTACAACTCAACAATTGGTATCAGAGCTTGGCTCAATCGAAGAGGATTAACATCCTATTGACAAGATCCGGCAAGCTCGATCATCATTTCACCAGCCGACTCAAATGGCGCATTCCATCGACAAACCGCTTTTCTTCTGCGGAACCTACTATGCCCATTGGAAGATCAAGATGAAGTTTTTCATAAAGTCAAGAGACTACAAACTATGGGACATAGTTGAAGATGGTACGTTCGTGCCTCAACAAAGTAAAGCGGAGTGGAGAGCCGACGATCGCAAGAAGATGGAGCTAAATTGCAAAGCCTTGTACATTCTCTTTTGTGCATTTGGCCCAACCATATATGAGAAGATGTCTTCTTGTGAGGGTGCCAAGAAGGTATGGGACAAGCTTGAAGTCACATACGAGGGAACCGATGAAGTTAAGGAGACCAAGATTGGGCTTCTCGCCTTAGAGTATGAGAACTTTAAGATGGATCCAGAAGAGAACATCGAGAAGATTTTTGATAGGTTCTCCATAATCACCAATGGTCTCAAGGGTTATGGAGAAGCCATTCCAGATGAGAAACTTGTCTAAAAGCTCATCTACTCACTTCCCGAGTCTTGGGACTCAAAGAGGACCGCCATCATCGAAGCAATGAATTTGAAGACCTTGAGGCTTGATGAACTCATGGGGTCACTCCTTACTCTACAAATCATGAAGAAGAACAAAGAGGATGAGAAGAAGAGGGAAGAAATTAGAGCTATGGGAGAGAAGAAGCTCAAAAGGCTTGGCATCAACACCAATGTCATGGCTCTCAAGTCCTCCACTTGCCATCATGTTTATTCAAGTGAAGAAGAAGAGATAGTTCATCTCTTCAAGAAGTGTGCCCCGTTCATGAAGAAAACCTTGAGAGAGCTTGAACGAGAATCCATGAAAAATGAGAGGGCAAGCACTAAGCCATAAGAAGAAGGCACATGTGGCTATTGGAGTGATGAGGACTCCACCGACGATGAACAAGCCAACCTTTGCCTTATGGCCATCGAAGAAGATTCAAGGGTAACTTCTAATTCATCTACTTCATGTTCTTACTCTTTTGATGAATTACAAGATGCCTACAATGATTTGGTTTTAGACTTTAAGAATCACATTTTGAAAAACAATAAATTGATTTCAAAATTGAAAATTCAAAATGATTTGATTTCTAAAACCAAACTTGAACTTGAAGCAAAACTCAAGGAGTTTGAACTAAAAGGTTTTGATTTACAAAAATTGCTTCAAAAAGTTCAAGAAGAAAAGGATTTTATTTCCAAAGAGCTAGAAAATAAAAACAATTTTGGAAAATCAAATTTCTATGTAAGACAATCTAGTGCCCCTAGATTTGGAAAAGAAAAATGTTTTAGAAGTGTTTGGGTCCCAAAAGGACTTAGCACTTCAATTAAAAAGGATGACATTGAAAAATTGATTCCTAAGGGGACTAAAATTTGTGCTACTAATGTTCATGGATCCAAAGCAATTTAGATACCAAAAATTACTTGATTGTCTTTTGCTAGGTGTGATGGAGAGTGATCAACAAGTCCAATTAATGAGGGGGAGCTCCATGCACACTAAGGAAGAACACTTGAAGAAGGAATGCTTCACATCCTCCCTTGAGTTCAAGTGTGGTAAAATTTAGTTGCTTTTGTTCTTATTTTTTTATTTTTTTATCAACTAGATGATCATATATGTTGGACTAACATTTTTTAATGATGCTTAGAGTTAGGGGGAGCCATTTTAAAACCAAAATTCTTAATTTTTTCAATTGTTTTTACCTCTATTGTTATTTTGAACTTAAAAGTCTTTTGAATTCTTTTTGATATAACAAAAAGGGGGAGAAATGTGGTTTTGAAAATTTTAATTTTCAAATGAATGAGTGGGAGCTTTATTTGATTTCATATCTTTAATCTCTTATTCACATTTTTAAACTCAAAAGGGGAAAATCCCAAACAATTTTTCAAGTTAGTTTTATTATATCAAAAAGGGGGAGATTGTAGAACTAATGTTTTGATATAATATTTGAAAAATGTTTTGGACTGTTTTAAAAAGAATTCAAAACTATTTCCAAAGTCCAAATAACTTGAAACTATGTTTAGGGGATGTTTTTAAAGGTTTTACAATGTTTTCAAAGCCAAACTTAACAAAACTGTCCAGGTGTATCGAAACACCCTTAGGCGTTTCGATACGGGGTATTCAAGTAGCAAAAACGTTTCGATACGGGTATCGAAATAGGCCTTCCCTGGATGAGAATTTTGCCCAGCGTTTCGATACAGGCTATGCCGTTTCGATACGCCTACGTGGCATCGACCACAACGGTCATAAACCCCAACGACTATTTTCCAACTAACTTTTAAATGCAGAGCGTTTCGATATGGTGCCTAGCGTTTCAATACGGGCGTTTCGATACGGCCCATGGCGTTTCGATACGGATGTTCATCAGGCTGCAACGGCTCTTTCTACTTAAAGAGCGTATCGAAACGGGTTCGAGCGTTTCGATACGGGTAGCAGTAGAACTGCATTTATGGTGGGAAATAAAGTCCTTAACGGCTCCAATTCAACCCCAACGGCTATAAACTCATCAAGGAGTATAAAAGGGACCTCCAAGCATCAAGATATGGTAAATGTTTCAATTGTCAATCAACAAATGATCAAATATAGTATTTATACTTAAATTGTCAATTCTTGTATAGACAAACACTAGTGAGCCAACATTGTCAAATTTGCTCAAGTGTTTTAGGTTTTGGGTGAGTGTTTTTATTGTGCAAACAAACACCTATTAGAGGGATTTGTGTTTGCTTTTATTACCTCTTGTAAGGAGGGTTTGATCAAGGCTTTGGGTAGAAAGCTTGATCGATGTATAAGGGTTTCCTCCTAAGCCTAGAAAATGGGACAAATCAATAGTGGATTGATTGGAAATCCTTAGTGGGAAGCTAAGGTAGTGGATGTAGACCTTGGTTAGAAGGTTGAACCACTCTAAAATCATTGTGTTCTTTATATTTTAGCTTCCACACCAAATCCATCCAAAATTCCACCTCTCCACCACTTGGTGAGAAACATCGGTTGAAAGAATCGAGCTCCTTACAACTCAACAGGACGTTTGGATCGCGAAAAAGAAGATTATCAAAAAGAAAAAGAATTTTCGAAAATGTCATACCACGTTTGGTTGGGAAGATTCTCACCAAGGGGAATACTTCATTTCCAACAATAGCGTTTTTTGAGGTTTATGTTGAGAATTCTATTCCCTTCCTTTTTTTTGGTATTTGACAATTCCTTGCATTTAGGACTATAATGCCCTTAATAAAATAGAAACGTTTCAGTAACATCCTTCTCTTGGGGTGCTAAATTCCTACTTTAGGTTATTAAATAAGACATAATTACATACCGTAAAAAATAAAAATAAATAAATATTAAAAATAAAACATGAAGTTAAAACATATGATAATAAATAAATATATAGATAATGCCATAAAATATAAATATATGATTTTTTTATAATATAAATTATATATTTTGAACGATTACATCCGAATATATAATTATATTTATATAAAATCATAAAAAATACTTTAAACATATTTTTTTTATTTTATTTTTAAGAATTATTATCATTAATTAATAGCAAAAAAAATAATTTCAACAACTGAAAATATAAATTTATCACATGTTCGATTAATCTAATCTCACAATAAAATGTCAATTTAAATTTTACTTTAGATAATTAAAGGGGAAATGAATCTTATTTTCATTGAAAAAATAAAATTTTTGTGCACTCGATACCACAATTATTTTTTCATACTATATTATATTTTATATATAAATAAATTTAATACTTATGACAATTATTTTAAAATATAATCTCAATATAGTAGTTATATTAAAAATTATTACATATTTTTTCCTCAAAATTTACATAGTACGGAAATAGTTATATGAATTTTCTTGTAAATATTTTCAATTATATATAAGAAATTTAACTTCTTTAAAGGCAAATATATTAAAGGTAATTTGGTCAAATTTATTTTCAGACAATCTTATATTCTCTCAACTAAACATTTTTATCTTATATTTCTGCCAATTAAACTAAATAAGGTAATATAACATCCGCAGTAACCCGTCAGCTAATGTTACATTTCAAAAAATTTATTCCCACAAATAAATTTACATTTCATGATCCAAACACACCTTGATGATATTTTAGATGACAATTTTAAACACTTAATGATACTTTATGGGTCAATCTATTGTGTTTCCTATGGTATGATCAAGAAACAAAGAATAATCTATCTGTTTAGTGTTTTTCAAAAAATGTATATTATTTAAACTCAATGAGTGGTATTACTGAAAAATAAATTTATGTTAATTTTAGAAAATTTAATTTTTAACAGCTTTTTCTGCAAGATATATGTGTCTTATCAAAAGGTTTAAAAAAGTGTGAACATGTATTATCTTAAAATCATGGCTTAACAGTTAAATAAATGCCTAAACTATATTTTTTTCAGATAGATGCTTGAACTAAATTTAGGGGCAAATAGGTGTTTAACGTTTCATTCTGTGATCCATTCAAGGTATTTTCATCAACGATCGTTAAAAAAATTCATTATCCAATCAAAACATGACACATAACCTATTTTTTATATTTTTAATTTCTGAATTTCTTTAAAACTCTAAATTTAAAAAAAAAATCTTAAAAGTTTAAATTTATTTCAATTAAACTTTCAAATCACATCTTCCTCACCTTTCGGCATCTCCACAAGTTGGTGATTCTCCGTCCACCGTCCAAGCATCGTGTACCCCACTGTTTAACATCTGTCATCTTTTACACATCAGTGAGAACTCAATCGACCTCTTTTTTCTTCACTGTTGATGTTCATCGACGCTACAATTAACAGTTTATTCGTCGATTTTTGACTACGAGCTAATGGGGCTTTCTGTAGTGAAAGTTCGATGAAGACAATGGTGGTCGGTGTTGGTTAAATTGGTGGTCAGAGTAGAAGAATTTAGGGTTAGGGTTGAGGTTTTTAAGAAATTAAATATTGTTGGGTTAATTAATATTATTTTATTCTTTTAATTTTTTGATTTTAATTTCAGAAAATGATAACCATGCCATGTGTTCAAATTTTATTGGATAACGAAAAAAATTAACATTCGCCACGAAAAAACTTATGAGTCATGGAATGAAAAGTTAGTTACTTATTTTGCCCAAAATATAATTTAGACTCCTATCTAGAATAAATGATATAATTTGAGCACTTAATTAATTGTTAAGCCTAAAATCATCTAAAGATACTTCAAAAATAATGTGTAACGGAGAATTTGCTTTTTTTTAAGCTTTGACCTTGTATACCTTGTATTCATTGTAGTAACTTCTCATTTACCGACTAAATAAAATTACACATTTATCCTCCGGTTTCTGAGATTTTGGATGCCTCATCAGGGTCTTTATATGGCCAAAATTTGACGAAATAGAACTGATGAATATTTTTAGAACCAATTTATCCACACACAAAAAATATTTTTAGAAGGGAAATCACTTTTCTAGGATTGACATCGTAGAGAACAATAAAACATAGTACAAATTTAGAACAGTAATGGCACATTGCTCTTAGAATTCAACAAACAGAGCAGCTTTCAATGTTTCATTCAGATGTCTAAAATCCTCAAATCCTATTAAACAAATTGATAACAAAAGCAAGGATTCGTAGATTTAACAATCGATTTCTTGATGCAATTGCGAATACTAAGCCCCATCTGCTAATGTCCTCTTTGATGTGCTTATGTAAAGTACTGCATAAATAGAATGCAATTCACCATCAAAGATGTATGAATAATTAAAAGTTTTTAAGGAAACTGTTAAAAAAACTAAGGTTATCCGAGAATAATTACCGTTATTGCCTCGAATAAAAGCGTCACCATATTTGTTTTTCAGCTGTCCATTGACATATTCTTCGGTTTGCTCCATGGCTATGTTCATATACCCGTCTAGGCAAGCTAGAATGCCTGCAAATGAGGGACGGATGTTAAGGGCATAAAAATCCAGGAAAGACAAAGGAAATTTTGTGAATCCGTAAGAGAAAACTATCGGCTATTTTGCTTTTATTTTTCATTTTTCTTAGAGATCCATATCAAAACTCGCGCATGGGGACATGAACCTTCAAAAGATCTATCAAATACATGAAAGAAAAAAAAAACTTATGAGAAGATATTGAACAGACCCACATTGAACGCTTAGTCTGAGTAACATAGGCCATCAGCATGAGAAAAAGTGTAAAACAATGATGTTTATGTGAAAGTAACCGGTACTCGTTCCCCTTAGAGTTTGAGCTAAGCTCTATACATGCTTGAAAGGGAGAACTTCGTAGAGTAAACAAACTCAAACAAGATGTCAATCTCCAAGAACAAACACTTTTGAAGATATTCTATCTTTAACTTAATCCAGCACATTAACAATAAGAATCAAACATAAAAACCCAAAAGCAAATGGACAAAAATTCCAATAGAAAAAAGGAGCAGAAGCACATATAGATGAAACAATCACAAAGCGAAAGAGCAGATGCTGAGAGACCAACCTCTATAATCAACACCGGAATTCAGTTTCACAACAACCGGCCGACCACGAATCGATTTAAGGAAATCAGCAGGTGTTTTAGTAGTTGTTGACCCTTTCTCTCCTGTTGTACTCATCTTCCTAACTGTGATTAGAGAAAAGGATTATTAGAATATAAACCTACAAACAATAAGACAGTTATATTCGATTAAACCAAGCATGCTTATGAATCCAGTGTAAAGAGCAAAATTTCTTATTAACAGGCATTCTCTTTCTTAATAAGACGGTAACAACAAAAGCAGTAAATCAACTTTGACCTGACAACTCACTCGAATATGCAGTTTTTCAGTGTAATAGATAATTGAAATTAAAATTTATACATTACCCTATGAATATAAGGTAAGTAATCCAAAAAAACCCTTTAAATCCACAAAAGTTCATTGGTATGATAACAAATTACCAATTTCTCGCAAAAACAAGGAAAACCCTAAAGCAAGTTTCAATTAACTAGGAAACTGCAAACACCTACAACCATTAAATTTAAATTGCAATTTGCAAGCAAAGGGTGCCCAAATATCAAAACATCAACACTAAAAATCCATATTCTTTTATAATAATAAAAACCCATTATAATCCATAAAAAGCTTGAATCTGAATGGAAAAGAAGAACAATTTACAGCAAAATAGAGCATACCTTGTCGAGTGTGTTGAAAAGTTGGATAGAAATTGGTTGCAAAGGGAATTGGTGAGTAGTATAATTTGGTTTCCAATTGTGGGATCTGGGAATTGTTGCGCGAGCGGGTCTCGTTTAAATTACGAACCCTAGTGTATTGGCTAAATTACATTTACACCCTTCAAAATGTTCATCTTTTGAATTTGAACTATCACCTTCCGAGTTGTATACATAGGCCCAACTCAACCTTGGTTAGGTCCATGAACACTTGTACATACAATTAGACTTTGTTTGCAGGTCAGGTTGTTGTGGCTGCTCTTTTTCTTATTTTATTAAAATATCAAATTTAATAATATGCTTTTTTGAATAAATAGTTGCTTTTATTCATCCACTATACATATAAAATAATACAATCAACCCCCAAGCATACTTACAAACTCAAAAAATCAGCCCCATCCAATGAGTAAACTTGAATTAGAATGAGTTACAAGTAAACAATCTAAAAACAAATATTTTGTTTTACTAAGGACTAAGGAGAAGATAAAAACTCTATCATGATATCTTCTCCTGCTTATGCCCAAGTTTTTCTCAAATCTCCCTTCTTATACAAACCTTTCAACAAGTATTATTCAATCTCAGGTCGGCTTGGGCAGGTACAATAAGGGTGCCCGCCTAGAGCCCATTGTTAAGAGAAATTTAATATTGTATATTTTTTAAATTATATTTAGAGATTTAATTTTTTAATATTTGTTATTAGGCCTATCTTTTAATATTTGGATTTTTTAATATTTATTATTAAATCTACTTTTAATATTCAATTTTTTTTAATAATTATTAGTAGTGGTCTACTTTTAATATTCAATTTTTTAATACTTGTTATTAAGTGCACATTTTTTTAATATTTGTTATTAGGAACTGAGTTTTTTCCGATATTTATTATTAGAAATCTACTCCTAACATTCAATTTTTTTTAGTACTTGTTACTAGAGCTCTAGTTTTTTCCAATATTTGTTATTATAAACATAGTTTTAAAGTAAAATTTTGATATACATGTTGGGTAAAACTAATTTTACAAAAACCTACATATTTACATTATAAAATTCAAATTCTAAATTATAACTCTAACCCTAAAAAGCAAACATTAAACCTTATACCTAAATTTTAAACACTAACCTTAAATTCTAAACCCTACAACCTAAACCCCTACACTTTAAACCCTAAACTAAAACACTAACATCTAAAACTAAAAGGCACATGTAAACAAAAGTTTATATTGCATGTGTATAAAAAAATCATAGTTTTAAAATTTAATTTTTTTTTAGTATTTGTTATTAGATGATCAATTTTTTCAATACTTGTTACGATGGACAAACTTTTAAATTTTAATTTCTTTGATATTACTTGCTATTATGGACAGATTTAAATAGCGTCATGCAACCACAACAACGATCATTATATGACGGTAGTTGCATCATCTAAAACCGCGATACATTTAACCATTATGTCCACAATAGCATATGTTACTAAAAAAATCATAGACGTGATACTCGCAATAAACAAAATAACATCTATTATATCCACAATTATGATAAGCACAACACAGCTAAAAATACGATAGTAACTATAATTACAATTTAAATCTTCAATTTAAGGCAATTTTTTAAACTTGCCTCGGGCCTCCATGTTCAATCCAAACAACCCAAATCCAACCAGATTAGTCATACATAAGTACACAAATAATCGAACTTATGTACATAAAGTCTTATAAAACTAAAATTGATAGAATGTATGATATTCTAATGAACAAAAATTGTACATGTTACTGATAATCGATTATATCATATTAATTAATTTTATTCAAACAATAAGTCCATAATTAAATCAAAATATTTTTTTTATTATTCAAATAGGAAAAATATTTCATGCAGAAGTAGTGAACAAAAAGTTTCTACAAACGGCTTAAATTTATAGTTTAGAAATTTTGTTTGTGGTTTACAGTTTATAATTTAATATTTGTGGTTAAAATTTAAAATATAAAAATTAGAATTTAGGGTAATATAAATAAGGATTTAAGTTTTAATATATAAACTTGGCTTAATGCACAGAATAGCCCCTAAAGTTTACCACTTTTCTCAACTTGGTACTTAACGTTTCATTTGGGACGTTAAGCCCCCTAACGTTTTTACCGTTATCTCATTTTGCCCGAAACCGTTACTTTTGCCGTTATAAAAAAAATTAACCGTTAAAAAAAATTCAACCAATAAGATCACGCCACGTCAACTCCTCTTTGATAGAGTAACCCGTCTGATTTTATTAAAAGGGTAAATGTCATGTCAAGTCTCCTATATTTATTTTTTTATTCAATTTAGTCACTGAAAAATCTATTTTTACCTAAAATTGACCCCTATTTGTTTCTATTTTTTTAATTTAGCCCAATATTTGTTATTAATAATAATATTGTTTTATTTAAATGGTGGATTCATCCGCTCCCAACTTGACGGCCTCTTTGCTTGCTCTTATAAACCGGGAAACAGCTCCCCTCGTGTACTCGTTAGCTTCTTTCACCGTCATTTTCTTGCTCATCTCGTTGAAAAAATTGCTCAAGAAATGGTCGTCGTTAAGAACAGCTGCCAGCTGAACTATTTCACTCTGAAACTCCGAGAGGCCGACATCTTCTTTTGCTTCAGTTGTCCTCAAAGGTACCACATCTGGCAATGTCTCTGCAATTCAAAGGAAACAACTTCATGCTTGGTCTTATAACAAGTTTTTTAGGATTTTTTTGTAATAAAATAAAATACCAGGGCAATCAGTTCTCGGAGAGGTTAACTCCCCAACAACACCCTCAAAAGTGCCAGCCCAAGCATTTCTATGAGTAAACTTTGAAAAGAGAAAAACACACATTATGATCAATGCAATTTATCTTTATTAAAAATATTTTAATTTTAAATTAGTAAAATGTAATTTATATAAAAAAAATTGTTTAATGTTAAATTAGATAAATTAAGAGACTAATTTAATATTAAATTAATATCAAATTATTAATTTAGGACGTATTGGGACTTAATTATAAAATTAATTTATTTTGGGACGTAATTGGAAACTATTTAAGATTAACATTTAATTTATTTTGATGGGTCTAAATTATAAATATAATTTATTTTGGAATTGCAAAAATAATATAATATTAAATTAGTAAGTATTAATTTATCAAAAATTACTAATTTAATATTAAAATATTTAATTTATTTTTTATTAAATAATAACATTTAAATAAAACAATATTATTATCAATAACAAATATTGGGCTAAATTAAAAAAATAAAAACAAATAGGGGTCAATTTTACCTTCAGTTACTAAATTGAATAAAAAAATAAACATAGGAGACTTGACATGACATTTACCCTTTTAATAAAATCAGGCGGGTTACTCTATCAAAGAGGAGTTGACGTGGCGCGATCTTATTGGTTGAAATTTTTTTTAACGGTTGAAAACTTTTTTGTAACGGTAAAAGTAACAGTTTCGGGCAAAATAGGATAACGGTGAAAACGTTAGGGGACTTAACGTCCCAAATGAAACGTTAAGTACCAAGTTAGAAAAAGTGGTAAACTTTAGGGGCTATTCTGTGCATTAATCCTATTAACTTTTAAGTTTTAATCGCGGCCTATAAAAGCGTAATTCTTAAACCTTCACACCAAAACACTTTTGTTTTAGCCACTCAAATAACCAAATTTTGAATTAGATTGGAGTCTATCAGATTTTTATTTTTTGCACCGCCCTCTGCCCTAATTAAAAGATGGTCTCAGCCACATCCCTATCATAATTCATAACATTGATTTGATAGGACATGGCCTTCAACACCTTGTCCCCACTGCCCCCATCTTCCGTACATCAAATATTAATGATCCACTTTAGTTTAACCCTTTGTCCTTCATACCCAAAATAAAACTCTGATTCCAATTTTGCACATCTTGAACATGTAAGATTCTAGACATGGACCATGGCACCTTAAAAAAACACATGTTCTGCTTTGAACATCAACTGAAAGCCACTAGTTTATTTACATGATAGATCCAACATATTTAAATACAAATTACATTATATCATAATGTTAGACATTTTTACTAACAAACACATATAGCAAGATCGGGGGACCTACGATGACGTTTCATCGTCTGAGGAACCATCATGTTGTGTTACGTTGAGTCCGGGGAAAACCGGAAGCAGAGTGGGGGTTGGTAATGGTCGTGCCGAGCTGTATATTGTTCTCTCATTGACCTTTGCGACTTCCTTGCATACTTGATCAAGGATCGAAAGGAAATCTCTTACGACCATGAAGATACGGAACCGATGAGCTTCTTCCTTGGTTGAGTTGCCATGGAAATACTCGGTTATCTCCTTCACCATAGAGAGGGCAACTCTGTCTTGTGCTTGGATCCTCACAATCTCTTCCTCAGCCTTCTTGAGGAACTCGTTCATCGATTCAGAGAACTTGTGGCTACTGTCTTTCAGAGCAATCTCTTCGTTCAGTTTTATAACTTCTCGGATTTTAGATATGCCTGTAGCAAGTTTTGCAACATCGATGCTGAGAACATCCGAGTCCATAGCAGCGGCCTTCTTCACGTTAGTTAGCTCCCCGCTTAGACCGGAAACGACTTGCAGGCCAAGCTTCCTAAACTCAACATCATCCTGAATATCAGACTGCTGTGTTTTCTCAGCTTTCGGAATCTGATTAGCACTGGAAAGACGAGAACCTTCGGCTCGGATGATTTCCTGAACAACAAAATGCAGAAGCGTGGTTTTTCCATCGGTGCCTTTTACATCAACGAGCTTTAAGAGTGTGTCGAGCTTGAACGCTTGGGCATCGCCTCGGTTGGTGCCGACATTCATGCGGTTCCCGGTTTTGAGCACTGCCTCCAAAAGCTTCAGAAACATTTTGCTGTTTCGTAGCTCTCCGCAAGCTGCCTGCAGAGTTTCGAAAAACAGTAAACCAAAACATTTAAATCCATGCATTCAGAACTGATAAAGATCATAATATCAAGACTAACAGTTAAAAAAGGACGGTATTCGTGCGTGTGTGCATGCGGCAAACAGCATGCATCGACCATGAATACAAATATACAATATGAGTACGGACTGGAAATTGAGATTTACCTCTAAAGTTTCAAAAGACCTTTTCAGGTACTCAATTTCAGAGTCAAAATTAGCAATGTAAAGCATTGCATCGACCCTTTTGAAGGCAAAAGGTATGTCGAGCACTGCCTTGAGAAACTTCTCGGCGGGACCTAGCTTAAAAGGGGACTCATCAGTAAAGTCCTTCAACTTACGCTCTTCTTCGTTGGTTGGAGCCATCTTTAATAAGCTTTCCAGTAGCTCGGTCCCAAGAGTGTCTGAATTACCTGTTCACAGAGAAGAAACTCGTAGCAGTTTAGAGATAAAATTAAAGGCGAGGACGGACTATTTACAGCAAAACCCCTAAAGCAATTAGGAACAGCATCGAAAACACAGTTATCTTCTCCACCGGATTCCCATCCACCCTAACCTCATCAAAATAAGTAGAGACAAAACAGACAATAGGCAGCAAGTGAGATGTTAGAAACCTGTCTCAACTCTGAGGATAGATTAGAAAACTAATTCTTATACCAATGCTACACAATGGAGCAGTCTCGATGAGTTATTAGAGTTTGTCTGTTTATTTATGACTATTTTGTTCGAATATCGAACTTGATATCTTCCGGTAGTGGCACAAGTAAATCATTTCAAGCCTGATCTGGTGCATTGGAATGTAATCCTAGACTCTAAGGAGCTATGTTTCCATCATTGTACCGATTCTTCGTATTTGCCATGCATATGAATTGATTACCTTCCATAAGAGCCTCACAGACTTCCTCAATTGTCACATTTAGTGCCCTCAACAAAATAGCAATGTTCTGAGACTTCTTTGGATCAAGCACCCGATTTTCCTGATTAGCAGACGGCAAACTCTGCCGGCGACCGTTATCTTTGACGGGCAAATTTGAATTATTCACCGTAAACAGCGTCTCAATCATTTCCTCATTCAGTCTGCAATCACCATTATAGCATTCTACAACTTAAGCAACACTTAAACAGATACAAAAGCAATTCAATACCAACACATTTAAAAAGCAATGAACATATACTAGATAGGGATGTGAGTATCTCACTGAAAAGAGCTTGATTTTATTTGATCCCACACCATGGCTCGATCCGAACTCGCTCGTACTTTATCCCAATGCAAAGGCTTCAACTTCGGTTTCGGAGTCTCAGACACATTCCTCTCTAAGCCTTCATTATTCTGCAACACAACTGGCCTGGAAGGTGCAACAAGAACCGGAGGTCCACCGGCATTAGTCTCGGGTACGGAGTTCACTGCAGTGGGAACCTCCCAAAAACGCGGCGGAGGGAGCGGTGGAGGTGGCGGTGGAAGCTTCTTAAGCACAACCCTTGATGGGGATTCCCTGTTCTGAGCTGAAAAACTCGAACCTCTATCCGGTGAATACCTTTCCGAAGACGAAGAAGATAATCTGGAAGATGAAGGTGAAGTTGAAGATGGGTTCTTTACTTTCACTGTATAAATGGGAACACCAGTATCTGGAGATCTTTGGCTCAAAGGACTCGAATTCAAGAATGAATTCGAAGGTGAGCATGAGTTCGAATAAGGGTACGAAGCAGTCCTCGAGTTGAAGCTTCGACTGCCATAGATTTCGCCATTAAAGTCCCTTCTCGAGCTCGACTCGATTCTTACTTGTGGTGGACTCTCTTTTCCGTGTGAAGATCCTCTCGGTGAAAAAAACTCGTCTTCTTCGACTTCAACGTTGGTTTGAAAGCTACCCATTGCCGGAACTTGGATGAACTGTTCACCGCTTTGAAAAGTTTGGACCTTTGGCAATGGCGGCAATGGATTCAGATCAGGAGAGCCGAGCTTCTGATACGGAGAAGACGAAACTCCTAGCTTGATACCCACATTGCTAGAAAGGGTTGGCGTTGTTTTAGCAGCGTCTACTCTAGTGTTAACAAGGGTACCCAAGTAGAGAAACTCCGAGCTACGATTCGTCGAGACGTAGCGCGGCGGTTGCTGAGGCGGCGGCGGCGGTGGAGGTGTTTTCTGGGAGGCATCGGAAGGGGGGATGTTGGGAGGGAATAACCGGAGGGAGTCTGAACGGGAAGCTTTGTCGTCGGAGGAAGTGTTTTGGTGGCTGCGGTTACGGAGGAAGAGGGTGAGGGCGGCGAGAGAGAGGATGATGGCAGCGGCGAGGAGGGAAGCAGAGAGGGAGATGAGGAGGATGTGACGGCGGCGGGAGGAAGGGGAAGGAGAGTGCGGTATGAGCAGGGATGAAATGTTGGCGGGAAAAGTAGGGAGGGTCGACGGCAGCAACGGCGGCGGCGGAGCAGGGAAGGAAAGAAAAAATGGAGTTGGAGGGGTGGAAGTCGGGGTAGTGGAGAAAGGATACTTCGGCTGCTGTTTTAGACGGGGCTGAGGTTGCGGCGAGGGAAATGGCGGTGAAGCAGAAGGAGGATAAGTTGGTGGGAGGGAAGTGTGTGGGAAGAAAGGCTGGTGGAGGAGACGGCGGTGGTGGTCCAAAGACCCGGTGGTTGACACGGCGGAGAGAAGGATAAAAAGAAGTGGAAGAAGCTGACTCACCATTTTTGAACGTGAACCACACACAAAAAACGCCTCCTTTGAAAAAAGAAGAAGCTTGCTTGTTCCAACAATGGAGATTTCAACTTATTACAGAGAAATACAACTGAAGAAGAAGAAGAAGGACCAAACCAGAGACAACATCGGAGGCTGCAACAAGGGAATGTTCCAAAAGAAGAAGAATGGTAGTTTAGTTGAAGTTTAGTTGAGAGCTTTTAGACTTATAAACAGACACTATTTTCACCACTTTCTTCACAGACTAAACTGAAACTGAAAAAGATGAAACTTTGAACAACAACAAAAAAAAACCCAATCTTTGAAATGTTTAAATTTTCTTAAAAATTTACTTTTTAACTTTAATCTGTGTCAACAGTGAATTAGAAATTAACCCAAAGTGGAGATTTTATTTTCTTTGGAGAAAAGGATGGAGAAGAGGTTAAAAAATGTCAGACAGACAGACATTGTTCATTATTGGGATTTGCATCAATTATTTATTTTTTTAAATGAAAAAATAGAAACAACTGTGGTGAGATTCTTGCAATTATATATAAAAATACTTTTTTTTCTGGGTGAGGTTAAATGTGAGCTGGTAAACACTGTTTTGCTTGTGAAATTGTGATCACTGATCTTTTGACAAGAGATGAGATGGAGAGGTGGAAAGGAATCCCACACAAAAAATGTTTTACTCATTTTATTTATTTATATGATTTTAACTTAATTAATTTGAATCAATTTACGTCGTATATATTTTGTATATATAAAAATTTAAACTTAATACTTATATAAGTAATATTAGATTGCTTATTATTTGGATCAACTCAGTTGATAAATATTTTTAGTATTTAAAAAAACAAATGTTTTTCTTACTTTTTAATGTTAATTTGTTGGTTAAATTCTCTGATTAGTTCATAAATTGTAGATTTAGTTATTATATTTTATAATTTGATTATTTTCAATTTTGTATTTTTTGAATGTTTATATTTTGATGTAATTGTAGTACTTAAGTCTATTAAATCAAGATATATTATTTGTTATTGTACTATATATATATAAGTTATGCATTTAGTTTGTTTTTTAAATATTGAATTATATTCAAACGTGAAACGAGTACAAAGGAATCACACTACAAAACATTGAAAAAAATCAATGCGTAAAAATTAAACAATAAAATTCTAAGAGGTGTGAAAGATATTAAAAAAACAAAGCATATCACATGCAGAAGAACTTGAACCATCCTCTAAAAGAAATTCAGTAAATAAACTATTTTGGCTAAAAGTGTTCTATGAAGAAAGCAAATCTTTGTGTTACTTTTTTTGGCACCACGTCACAACTACAAAAAGAGATCACAATCATATACATACCAGTCTCTTTCGCTGATAAACGCTCGTTGATACTTGTTGAGTAAATCAGCATTTCAAGTTAGTTAGACACGTCAGCTTGTAGTTGTTAGCAAGTTGTTGAGTCTGTTAAGCTTTAGAGTTGAGTCTGTTAAGCTTTAGAGTTGAGTCTGTTAAGCTTTCAGAAGTGGTTATCTCTTATTGTATTGTGTATATAAAGGATAAGACTCTTGTATTCATTGTATGCTGATTAATAAAGTTGATTTCTTATCTCAAATATCAACATGGTATCATTTGCTTAAAATTCCTGGGTGTGTTTTTCGATGTACTTCTTTTCTTAGGGTTTCTCTTCGTTGTTCTGTGTCTATCGTCGTCTTCAATCATGTCGTCTGAGCTTGATGCTTCTAGTGCTGCTGGCTCGACTGTTGTTCCTGAAGTGTCCGCAAGAACCATGCCTTTGTTCACAAACAAACGAGTGAATCTAGTTCTTGACGAGACACACTTTCTTCTTTGGAAGCAACAAGTCCTGCTTACTGTGCGCAGTCATCGTCTGGAACGGTTTCTGAATGGGACGATGGTTGTACCTCCAAAGGTGGTTCGTGGAACTGATGGTGTTGAGACTCCGAATGAGGATTATGAGGTGTATGTGGCGCAGGACAGCGCGCTTGCTTCTTGGCTGCTATCCACTGTAAATACTCGTTTATTATCTGAGTTTGTGGGTGCTAAGACTGCCTCTTCTGTTTGGAATACGGTGTTACATTTTTTTTGCAAATCAGTCCACAACATCGATTATGAGTCTTCATTGTAAGCTTCGGTCTATTAAGAAGGGTGATGAAAGTATGCGTGCTTATCTTTCTCGTATTAAAGAGGTTTGTGATACCTTAGCGTCGTGTGGGAGTCATGTGTCACAGGTTGAACAGATTGCAAGTATGTTGAATGGTTTATCCAGGGAATATCAGTCGTTCATGGCTGTTCTCACGTCTAGTAAAGAGTTTTTTTCTCGTGATAGAGTCTTTAATCTGTTAATTGATCCAGAAATGCAGTTACAAGGATTTGATCTTTAGTCTGATTCACTTCCTTTGAGTGCTAATGTTGCTCATGTGTCAAAGTCTGGTGAGCAGTCTAGTTCTTTGGGAGAATATAGATCTTAGGCTCCTAATGGTGGTCGAAATGGAGGTCGGGTCATATTGGTGGTCGTGGACGTTCGCGGTTTCAGTGTCAAGTTTGTGGGAAGTCTGGTCACCTTGTTGACAGGTGTTGGCATCGCTTTGATCGCAATTATCCTGGTGTTAATAATTCTTCCAATCAGAATCAATTTCAAGGGGAAACTGGTGTTGTTCATTATACTTCGGTTGAGCATGATGGGTGTCGGTGTTGTTCTGCTGGGAACAAAGTGGCTGAGGTTTCTCCACAGGTGCATGCTGCTTCAGCTCCTGATGATTGCTGGGTTGTAGATTCGGGTGCGACACATCATGTGACACCTAATTCTACTTTAGTGTCTCGTAGTAATGACTACAAGGGACAAGGTAAGCTTGTTGTGGGTAATAATGTTTCTTTAGATATTGCCAAGATTGGTTCTTCTTTTATTTCATCTTCTTCTCGTCATTTGGTTTTGAATAATCTATTGCATGTGCCACAAGTAACGCGAAATCTTCTTTCCGTGTCAAAGTTTGCTAGGGATAATGATGTGTTTTTTGAGTTTCACTCCACTCGCTGCTTGGTTCGAGATGAAGTTTCAAGAGAAGTTTTGCTGTAAGGAAAAGAAATGGGAGGGCTCTATCATTTTACACCTTTGTTAACTAGCAATAAAACTGTTGATGTCTTTAATATGAAAGAAAGTAATCTTGTATTTTCCTTTGATAGTAGTTCGTATGAGCTGTGGCATAGGAGGCTTGGTCATTGTTGAGTTGTGTGGGGCTCGATTCGATCAACCAATATTGCTCACCAAGTGGTGGAGAGATGGATTTTTGGGTGGAAGGGTTGTGGAAGCTAGAAAGAATAAAGACACAATGATTTATAGTGGTTCGGCCTTCTAACAAGCACCTACATCCACTACCTTAGCTTCCCACTAAGGATTTCACAATCAATCCACTAATTGATTCGTCCCCTTTTCTAGGATTAGGAGGAAACCCTTACAACCGATCAAGCTTCTACCCAAAGCCTTGATCAAAACCCTCTTTACAAAGAGAAACAAGAAAGCAAACTTAAACCCTCTAATAGGTGTTTGTTTGCACAATGAAGCACTCACCCAAAACCTAAAACACTTGAGCAAATTTGACAATTTTGGCTCACTAGTGTTTGTCTATACAAGAATTGACAATTTAAGTGCTAAGACATTTTCTTGATCAATTGATGTTTGACAATATGAGCATTAGCCTTCTCTTGATGCTTGGAGATCCCTTTTATACTCCCAATTGAGTTTATAGCCGTTTAGGACCGTTGGGGTTGAAATAGAGTCGTTGGAGCCTTTAATTCCCTCCATAAATACAGTCTGCAGCTCCCCGTTTCGAAACGCTCGAAGCCGTTTCGAAACACCCTCAATATAGAAAGAGCCGTTGCAGTCTGTCAGGGTACCCGTTTCGGAACACCCCCTTGCCGTTTCGGAACGCGTATCGGAACGCTATAAGCCTGTATCGAAACGACCTGCATTTAAAAGTTAGTTGGGAAAGAGCCGTTGGGGTTTATGACCGTTGTGGTCAGTGCCACGTGGGCGTATCGGAACGGCCTAGCCCGTTTCGAAACGCCGGGCAAAAATTCTGTCCATAGAGAGCCCGTTTCGAAACAAGTTTCGAAACGTTTTGGCTACTAGAGGCACCTGTTTCGAAACGCCCTAAGGTGTTTCGAAACACCTGGACATGTTTGAGAAATTTGGCTTTGAAACACATATTAAACCAATATGAAAACATCTCTAAACATATATTTGGACTTGGGAAATGTTTTAAATATTTTTTAAACAGTCCAAAACATTTTTCAATTATTATATCAAAACATTAGTTCTACAATCTCCCCCTTTTTCATATAATAAAACTCTCTTGAAAAATTGTTTGGGATTCTCCCCCTTTAACTTTAAAAATGTGAATAAGAGACTAAAGATATGAAATCAAATAAAGCTCCCCCTTATTCATTTGAAAATTCAATTTTTCAAACCATTTCTCCCCATTTTTGTTATATCAAAAAGAATTTAAAACATTAAGTTCAAAAATAACAATAGAGGTAAAAATTTTACAAAAATAATAATTTGGTTTTAAAATGGCTCCCCCTTACTCAAAGCATCATTGAAATGTTAGTCCAACATATACGATCATCTAGTTGAATAAACTAAAAATAAGACAAATTTAATCAAAACAACTAGAAATTTTACCAACACTTGAACTCAAGGGAGGATGTGAAGCCTTCCTTCTCCAAGTGTTCTTCCTTGTGTGTATGGAGCTCCCCCTCAATGTTTGACTTGTTGAACATCTCCATCACACCTACAAAAGACAATCAAGTAATTTTTGGTATCCAAATTGCTTTGGATCCATAGACGTTAGTTGCACAAAATTTAGTCCCCTTAGGAATCCATTTTTCAATTTCATCCTTTTTAGTTGAAGTGGTTAGTCTTTTTGGGACCCAAACACTTCTAAAACATTTTCCATTCACAAATCTAGGGGCACTAGATTGTCTAACATAAAAATTTGATTTTCCAAAATTGTTTCTCTTTTCAAGTTCTTTGGAAATCAAATCTTTTTCTTCTTGAACTTTTTGAAGCAACTTTTGTAAATCAAAACATTTTAATTCAAACTCTTCAAGTTTTGCTTCAAGTTCAAGTTTGGTTTTAGAAAGCAAATCATTTTGAATTTTTAACTTTGAAACCAATTTATTGTTTTTCAAAATGTGGCTTTTAAAATCTAAAACCAAATCATCATAGGCATCTTGTAATTCATCAAAAGTGTAAGAACATGAAGTAGATGAATTAGAAGTTACCCTTGAATCTTCTTCGATGGCCATAAGGCAAAGGTTGGCTTGTTCATCATCGGTGGAGTCTTCATCACTCCAAGTAGCCACATATGCCTTCTTCTTATGGCTAGAAGTGCTTGCCCTCTCCTTTCTTTTAGGTTCTCGTTCAAGCTCTCTCAAGGCTTTCTTCATGAACGGGGCACACTTCTTGAAGAGATGAACTATCTCTTCATCTTCATCCTCCTCTTCACTTGTGTAGACATGATGGCAAGTGGAGGATTTGAGAGCCATGGCACTTGCATTGATGCCAAGCCCTTTGATTTTCTTCTCTCTCATAGCTCTAATTTCTTCCCTCTTCTTCTCATCCTCTTTGTTCTTCTTCATGATTTGATGAGTAAGGAGTGACCCCATGAGTTCATCAAGCTTCAAAGTCTTCAAATTTTTGACTTCGATGATGGCGGTCCTCTTTGAGTCCCAAGACTCGGGAAGTGAGTAGATGAGCTTTCGAACAAGCTTCTCCTCCGGGATGGCTTCTCCATAACCTTTAAGACCATTGGTGATGGTGGAGAACCTATCAAACATCTTCTCGATGTTCTCTTCCGGATCCATTTTGAAGTTATCATACTCCAAGGTTAGGAGCCCAATCTTGGTCTCCTTGACTTCATTTGTCCCCTCGTATGTGACTTCAAGCTTGTCCCATACCTCCTTGGCACTCTCACAAGAAGACATCTTCTCATAGATGGATGGACCAAATGCACAAAATAGAATGTGCAAGGCTTTGCAATTTAGCTCCATCTTCTTGCGATCGTCGGCACTCCACTCCGCTTTACTTCTTTTAGGCACGAACGGGCCATCTTCAACTACATCCCATAGCTTGTAATCTTTTGATTTGATGAAGAACTTCATCTTTGTCTTCCAATGGGCATAGTGAGCTCCGTCAAAGAAAGGCGGTTTGTCGATTGATTGTACCATTGAGCCGGTTGATGAAAAAGTGATCGAGCTTGCCGGATCTTCTCAATAGGATGTTAATCCTCACCGATTGAGCCAAGCTCTGATACCAATTGTTGAGTTGTGTGGGGCTCGATTCGATCAACCAATATTGCTCACCAAGTGGTGGAGAGATGGATTTTTGGGTGGAAGGGTTGTGGAAGCTAGAAAGAATAAAGACACAATGATTTATAGTGGTTCGGCCTTCTAACAAGCACCTACATCCACTACCTTAGCTTCCCACTAAGGATTTCACAATCAATCCACTAATTGATTCGTCCCCTTTTCTAGGATTAGGAGGAAACCCTTACAACCGATCAACCTTCTACCCAAAGCCTTGATCAAAACCCTCTTTACAAAGAGAAACAAGAAAGCAAACTTAAACCCTCTAATAGGTGTTTGTTTGCACAATGAAGCACTCACCCAAAACCTAAAACACTTGAGAAAATTTGACAATTTTGGCTCACTAGTGTTTGTCTATACAAGAATTGACAATTTAAGTGCTAAGACATTTTCTTGATCAATTGATGTTTGACAATATGAGCATTAGCCTTCTCTTGATGCTTGGAGGTCCCTTTTATACTCCCAATTGAGTTTATAGCCGTTTAGGACCGTTGGGGTTGAAATAGAGTCGTTGGAGCCTTTAATTCCCTCCATAAATGCAGTCTGCAGCTCCCCGTTTCGAAACGCTCGAAGCCGTTTCGAAACACCCTCAATATAGAAAGAGCCGTTGCAGTCTGTCAGGGTACCCGTTTCGGAACACCCCCTTGCCATTTCGGAACGCGTATCGGAACGCTATAAGCCCGTATCGAAACGACCTGCATTTAAAAGTTAGTTGGGAAAGAGCCGTTGGGGTTTATGACCGTTGTGGTCAGTGCCATGTGGGCGTATCGGAACGGCCTAGCCCGTTTCGAAACGCCGGGCAAAAATGCTGTCCATAGAGAGCCCGTTTCGAAACAAGTTTCGAAACGTTTTGGCTACTGGAGGCACCTGTTTCGAAACGCCCTAAGGTGTTTCGAAACACCTGGACAGGTTTGAGAAATTTGGCTTTGAAACACATATTAAACCAATATGAAAACATCCCTAAACATATATTTGGACTTGGGAAATGTTTTAAATATTTTTTAAACAGTCCAAAACATTTTTCAATTATTATATCAAAACATTAGTTCTACAGTCATCCTGCTCAAGAGACTTTCCTCAAATTGTGTAAAAGCTTGAATGTAAAGATTCCACAGAAATTGAATAAAATGTGTGTGGCTTGCCGGATGGGCAAAAGTCATCAACTTCCTTTTCAAACATCTAACACAGTGTACAGTGCTCATTTTCAACTTGTTTATACTGATGTTTGGGGTCCTTCCCATGTTGTTTCGGATGGATTTCGGTATTATGTTAGTTTTGTGGATGTTTTCACAAGGCATACTTGGATTTACTTGCTCAAAGATAAGAGTGAAGCTCTTATGGCTTTTCAATTATTTCAGAAGATGGTTTTAACTCAATTCGACTTACCTATTAAAGAGGTGCAAAGCGATTGGGGTGGTGAGTTTCGTCGTTTGTCTACTTTGTTGGCTACACAAGGAATCAAGCATCGTGTTACTTGCCCGCATACTTCTCAGCAAAACGGGGTGGTTGAGCGTAAGTATCACTATGTGGTTGAGCTGGCTCTTGTTCTGCTTGCTCAGGCGTCGTTACCTTTTAAGTTTTGGTCCTATGCTATTATGGCTGCAGTTCATCTAATTAATCGACTGCCAACTAGGGTTTTGCATGGTTGTTCTCCCTTTGAGAAATTGTATGGAAGAAGTCATGATTGTGTTGACTTACGAGTGTTTGGGTGTAGGTGTTTTCCTCACCTTAGGCCTTTTCAGCGCCATAAGTTGTGTTTTCAATCCCAGACGTGCACATATCTTGGCATCAGTCCCTGTCATAAGGGTTTCTTGTGTTTAGCCAATGATGGTAAAATTTTTACTTCGAGGCATGTAGTTTTTGATGAATTTTTGTTTCCATTTGTAGATTTTAAGGAGGAGTGTTCAAAGCCAAATGTTTATGCTGATAAGCCTCGAGGGGTTCCTCTCGTAGCTGGTGTTGATAGGTTGTGTGTGGATACAGCTCGAGAGGATGCATCTCATAGTCAAGCTCAACATACTGGATCGTTTGTTCCTGAGCAACGACTAGAGTCTTCCTCTTCTGGTGTTAATCTTGATAAGAGGACTGATGATCTTGGTCCTGGTGATTTTTCTTCAGGTGGTGCTGATGGTCAAGATGTGGTTTCGCATGCTACTGTTCCAGTAGAGTCGTCTCCAAATTTAGAGACATGTGATTCTCTTCATGATACATGTGCTACATAAATGTGTGATCATGAGTTACCTGTTGATACTATGGGGGTGCATGATGCTGGTGCTACAGGGGTACATGATGCTACATTACCTACAAATGTTCCAGGAGTCCATGATGGTGATTTCCCTGTTGGGTCTTCCTCTGATAGTGTTCTCGATGGTTATGTGTCTTCTAGTTCCAGACATGCTGAGCATTTTACAAATGAGGTCGGTACGAGTGTAAATCGACATGCCATGGTTACACAAAGAAAGAATGGTATATTTAAGCCAAAGAGTTATGTGGCTACATGCAGTACTGATGTTGTAGAACCAACAACAATTCGTCAGGCTCTTCAATCCCCAAAATGGAAGGAAGCTGTTTTAGCTGAGCTTCATGCTTTGCATAGGAATGAGACTTGGTCCTTGGTTGAATTGCCTGACGGTAGAAGTCTAGTGGGTTGTAAGTGGGTGTTCAAGTTGAAACGTAATCCAGATGGTTCTATTCTGAAGCACAAGGCACGTTTGGTTGCCAAGGGATACTCTTAGATTCTTGGGAAAGATTTTCGAGATACTTTTAGTCCTGTAATTAAAGCCTCTACATTTAATGTTGTGCTTTCTGTTGAAGTTATGAATGGATGGAAGCTGAGACAAGTGGACGTAAATAATGCGTTTTTAAATGGCGATCTGGAGGAGAATGTGTTCATGGTTCAACCTCCAGGTTTTGAGCAAGTTGGGAGTAATGGCTCACGTCTGGTGTGCAAGCTTCGAAAAGCTTTATACGGTCTGAAGTAGGCTCCACGCAATTGGCATGAGAAACTGAAACATTTTCTTCATCAAATTGGTTTCAAGTGTTCTCGTGCAGATACAAGTCTGTTTGTTCGATCATAGAATGAGGTGTTTACTTATATGCTAGTGTATGTGGATGATATCATCATCACTGGAATGTCTTCTAGTGAGATTGAAGATGTGGTGCAATTGTTGAATGAAAAATTTTCTTTAAAAGACCTAGGTAATCTTTCTTTTTTTCTTGGGATTGAGGTCACAAGGTCTGGTAATGAGCTGATCCTCAGCCAAAGAAGATACATAGGTGATTTGTTGGCTCGAGTCAAGATGGAAAATGCTAATCCATGTCCTACTCCAATGGTGCTCACGTCAAAGCTCATGTAAGATGCAGGGAGAGTATTAGCATACCCTACTAAATATCGCAGTGTGGTTGGAGGATTGTTGTATGCGTGTCATATCAGACCGAATATCACCTTTAGTGTGAATCGTGTAGCACAATTTATGAATTCTCCTTACGAGCAACATTGGGTCGCAGTAAAACGAATTTTGCGGTATCTTGCTGGTACGTTAGATTATGGATTGAATTTTCAATCCAGTGAATCACAGCATGTTGTCACAGCATTTGCTGATGCTGACTGGGCTGGAAGTGTTAGTGATAGTCGGTCCATCACATGAAACTGTGTATATGTTGGCAGCAACCTCGTGTCTTGGGTCTCAAGGAAGCAAAAGAGCGTGTCACGGTCTACTTCTGAAGCGGAATATCGAAGTTTTGCAGACGTGTCTTTTAAGGTTACTTGGGTTGTTGCCTTGTTAAGAGATATGGGCATGCAACATGTTGAGCCTCCAGTTGTGTGGTGTGATAATTCAAGTGCGATAGCAATGTGTGCAAATCCAGTGTATCATGCAAAATCAAAGCATGTTGAGCTGGATATACATTTTGTACGAGAGAAGGTCACTGCTAAACAACTTCAGGTCAATTACGTCCCAGCCAATCATCAAATAGCAGATGGACTTACCAAAGCTTTGTCCAGATTGCAGTTTCATGACTTCAGGCCCAAGGTCAATGTTATCTCTGTTGAAGAAATGAAGAACGAGAGAAGTAGGGAGAATGTTGAGTAAAACAGCATTTCAAGTTAGTTAGACACGTCAGCTTGTAGTTGTTAGCAAGCTGTTGAGTCTGTTAAGCTTTAGAGTTGAGTCTGTTAAGCTTTCAGAGGTGGTTATCTCTCATTGTATTGTGTATATAAAGGATAAGACTCTTGTATTCATTGTATGTTGATTAATAAAGTTGATTTCTTATCTCAAATATCAACAATACTCGTCATCTGAACGTAAAACTATGAAAAGATAGACAACTGTTATAAAGACAGACTATAACTGCTATAAAAGCAGACAAAAGGACTGTCATAAAAGCAAACAAAAGAACTGCAAAAAAGCAGATGTAATATGAATCTGAAAAGACAAAGCAAAAAAAGAAGAAATTTAAAAAGTAAAACATTCATTAGCAAAAGGTGTATTTTATTTATCTACAAAATTAGTAAAACGACCAAATATATTGTTGATAAAAAAGAAAGTCAACAAAAAAATTAAAAATTTTATTTTAACCACCTCGTAGCAATTAGAGAAGTATAATCACAATAATAATAATAATGAGGAGGAGGAGGAGATGGTATGCATTTAGTTATAATTCTTCAATTTGATTCGTTTAATTTAATCGTATTGTCTTTTAACGTTTGAGACATGATTGGGAATTTAAAATTCATAACGTATATATATTAAAATTGATTAACTATAGTACACAGATTAAATTTACGTGTTACACATAATACATAGACTAATGATAAAAATGTTACCTAAAATGAATGTTGTAAAGCATGAGTTCGACCGATAAAACTCGGCTTGACTTAAAAGGGTTGGAATATTTTTTATTTTTTCGAGTTAGGTGAATCGTATTAATCGATTTTTCAATTGAGTTATTGAATCTTACGAAACGAATAAAATGAAGAAAAAATGTGCAAATACTACTTAAAAGCCTTAAAAAATTGAAAATATGTAAATTGATCCTTTCAAAAATAAATAGATTTATATATTTTATAGACATATAAAATTCCTTAAAAGAATCTATAAAAATGTTATTTAATTTTTTTCTCTCTAAGAATGATGATTTTAATACCTCAAACAAATAAAAAATTAAATATAAGGTATCTTGTTTTATTTTGACATATCAAATAGTTTAAGAAGAGTTTGTAATTGCAAAATGTATGTGAGATTCACTAATTGGTTTAAAGTTAAGAATGTTTATTTTTATTTAATTTTATATAAGTTCGAATCTCGGCATAAAAAGGTAATAATTTTATATTAATTTAAGAAATTGTGAATATATCTGTCTCAGGTGCGTGAGTGGATAATTTGCAATTGGGGGAGTTGAAGACAGCACAGCAACAGCAGGAGCATGGATGTTAGAAATTAGAATTGGACATGCATACATAGTCATAGGGTGCCGTATCTTTGTCCTAATAATATCTAAATCTATTGAATAATCTCGGAATTTGGATTTTGGACATTCCATATATTCCCATTGTTTTCTATATATACACATATGACTTGTACCAATGTAAATTAAAATAAGGGAAATGTTTGACGTTCAAATTTTCTTTGATTTACTTATTAACCCCATTTAAATCTACTTATTATTAATTATTAAATATATCCTATCAAATTAAATTTTATATGTTGACAGAAATTATTTAATGAACTCTCATTGGTCATTATCGTATCATTTATGGTCTCAACTAAAAAAAATTTGATACTCATGAAAGAAGCATGAGATATTTGTATTGTTGCTAGATTTAGGTAATATCGATCGGCTGGATCTGTTTTGATTTTAATTCATAACTAGTTGTATGTACTATTTTTCTTTATTTATGTTTAAAAAAATTAATTAAGTCTTCAATGTAAGTTTTGAATTTGTATACCTTAAACCCTTTAATAAAAAGTCATTATCATTATTTTACCTATTTGAAATCAAAACAAATGATCAAATTTAGACAATTGTGATAATTTTCATTTATCTTAGTGTAATAAATTTGAGTCGAACTTAAGCGATTAAAAGTTCGACATTAACTCGAGATTTAAGTCTTGAAATTCGAACTAACTAGATTGAATTTCACTTTTAAATTCAAGCTTGATCCAAGAAAAATAAAAGGGGGTCAAATTGTTGGATTAGATACAATTAGGCTCGTCTAGTTAATAAAAAAGAGCTCAACCCCCCTTTTACTCGAATCAAGCATTGGTGTTCTTGAAATTCACTTGCTCTATAGTTTGAGCTATTCAAGTTTGAACTTAACTTAAATACGACTGAACCTAAACATGGAGTTTATTTATTTAAATTTGAATGTACTTATTAGTACAACTCTTGGATTTGATGATTTAAAAATTCAAATTTTACGTTAGTGATTTAGGGCTAGTTTAGCATTGTTTTTAAAAATACAGTGAAAAAGTTAATTTAAAAATAGTTTTTAAAAGTGCTTATGAATTTTTGAATTTAAATTTAAGTGTTTAGTATTGTTGTTAAAAAGTGCTTTTAAGAAGATAAATGACCGTTTTAGACATGATATTGTAAGTTACATATATATATATATATATAATGATATTTTAATTCTTTAATGTTATAATATATCAACTTTAATTATTATAAAAATATTTTTATTAATAATTACATTTTTAAAAATTGTACGTGTTCCATAAAAATATAATAAATTTTAAATATTTTATTTAAAAAACTTGACATGAAAGAATATATATTATTTTTAAATTAAAAAATAATTATTAATTATATCTTCGTAAAAGAATATAAATTTATAAATTGTAAATAAACACAATAACAAATGAAAGTTAAAATTGTAATTTAGTTTTTAAAACACTTTTATAACTGCAAAAGTTAAAAAAAAGTAACTTGTGTTCAAGTTAAAATACTTTTCAAAAATAATTTTTTTTTAAAAGTTAGTTGTTTAGATTTTGGAGATTATTTTAAAATACAACTATTTATGTGAAAAAATAGTAGTATAACAATCACCGAATTTTTTATCGGACGAACACTCATCAATATAAATAAATTATTAATAAGAAAACTCAGAGCGAAATAGCAAAAACCAAAAAGAGAAGTCGTCGGTGAAAACTAATCCAATCTAAACACAAAATGCGTACATTTCTCAAGAAAGAGCATGCAAACTCGTGAACCTCGTGGAAAACGACACGTGACAGTTTCTTGATCCTCGTCTTGCACTATTCACGCTTTTACCATATTACCCCTGCAATTTGGATTTAAATTATCCTTTTAGCAAAAATAATGGATTTATATTCAATACAGGTATAAATTTTTAGTTTCTATAAATCCTTTAATTTTAGGGTTTAAGGATTTAGGTGTATGATTTTAAAATTTAAGAATAATTGTTAGAATTTAAGGGATATGGTAAAAATTTAAGGTTTAAAGGTTAGAGTTTAGGTTTTACTCTTTATTTTTTTGTTGCTTTTACCAACACAAACGCATTTTTTAAGCAAAAACAACAAAAAAACACTTTACTTTTGAGTGTCAAAACTTTGGTTTGCCCACCATTTTAGCTTCTCAAATCTTGGTTTGCCAAAAGCTAGTTTTTCTAGCTTTTGTAAAATCTTGGTTTGCCTCAAACCTTGATTGCCCACCACAACAAAAAATAAAGCCTTAGTGTAATATGTTTATGATTTAAGTTTTAACCTATAAAACCTAAATTCTATTCACGATCCTTAATTTCTAAACTATTAAACTTAAACCCTTAAACTCTACACCCTAAATTGAGTCCATAACCCAAAATTAAGGCATTTGTAGAAATTTAGTTTTCACTGTTGGTGTATAAACAATTATTCAAAAATAATATCAATAATAATTTATAGATAAATATTCTATGCACAGGCGGTGGAAACTGAAAGTTTTCACAAGCGCCTTAGTTTTAGGGTATAGGGAGTTAATTTATGGTATATGGTTTAGGGGTTTAGGTGTAGGGGGTTAGAATTTAGGGGTAGTTGTTTCAATTTAAGGTTTAGGGTTATAATTTAGGATTTATAGGTTAAAACCTAAATCCTCACCATATTGCCATAAAAACTAAGCCATACCCTATAAACCCTAAATTATAATCTTAAACCTTAAATTAAAACAACTATCCTTAAATTCTAAACCTCTGCACCTAAACCCCTAAACCTTATACCCTAAACTAACTACCTATACCCTAAAACTATGGCGCTTGTGGAAAATTTTCTTTTCCATCGCCAGTATATAAGATATTAATCCATAATTTATTGGTTCAATAATTAATAGTATGAAACACAAAGTCGTTTAAGGAATATTAAATATTCGATTTTTAATATTATAAATATAATAAATTATGTTGAGAGTATTTTTATTAAAATAAATTTATAAAATATTGTTGTGAATAAAATAAAGAAGAACAAGAATAAGAACAAGAAGAACAAAGAGATGAGAGAAAGAGGGAGATTTGTATTATTCTCAAAATATAGAATTGTATACAATGCCTTCAATGAATCATCTATTTATAGGCATAAGAAGTACATAATACATTAAACTCTAATTCATAGAGATAATATTCCTAATAATAAATAAATCAAACTCCTTTGATAAAGTTCTAATCATGATAGACATCCACATAAATAAATATTCATAACACTCCCCCTTGGATGTCTATGAAGATAATGTGCCTCGTTAAAACCTTACTAAGATAAAAACCCAGTGGGAAAAAAATCTTTAGTGAAGGAAAAAGAGTACACACATCTTTGATACGCATAACTTGTTGCCTCATTAAAAACCTTACCAAGAAAACCCATTAGGACAAAATCTCGGTTAAGGGAAAAAGAGTGCAACGCGTATTTACTCCCCCTCATGAAAACATCACAGAAGATCTTTGAATCTTCATAATTTAATCTTGAATATCATTTTCTAAAGATCGCGATGGATGAAACTTTGGAGTAATATGTTCCAAGATGTATCAACTTTCAAACTGAGATATACATCTTGCTTTATCTTCACACAAGATAGCTTTTATCATATCTTGTAAAAGTAAATCCACATACCCAATAGTCTTAGCCAAACACATTTTTTTGGCTTGCCTCGTGCATAACAATTATTTCTACGACATTTGAGGAGACATCAACGAATGTTTGAAGATCTAAATGTAATGATCTTTGTATATTCATAGATATTTCTTGACCAACTAATATATAGTGCTTCAAGACTAAGAAAAGATATAATTATCTTTATTCATATCCAACAATCTTACAACTATTGGGATACTCAATAGATATGCTCTATTCATATTGAATCTTCTTTAAGATTCTTTCAGCTTATGTCTATTCATAGACAAAAGAAATATATAAAAATGCTCGATCTTCAGGTCGAGATAAACTTGATGTCAAGATTCAAGTACTTGTATTGAAAGTACTTCATGAGTTTCCAATTTGAAGCTCTTTAGGAGTTCTAAAATTATCATAATGGATCTTGATCCAAACTCCTTTATAAAATACATAAGAAAATCTGATCATTCTTATAGTATTTTCTCAATTAGTATTCACTACGACAATTATACCAATTGCGCCAAAATATTCATGAGACATGTCTAAATAAATTTCCTCAGAAATTTCCAAATGCTTATAGCATTTTAGATCCTTCAAGGATAAATATGGATCCACAAATAATTAGACGCATGTAAAATTTTCAAAACTGCCAAAGTAATTGCATCCACTATGAAGTAATTAAAACTTTTCATAAATCATAGTTCAAGTCGTATTTACGACTACTTATTTGTGCCTCACTTGCATTACACCTTTAGGTGTTTGGACTGCTTGTCCAAATACTTCTACTTTAAAAGTTCAAAGCGTCTTTCAACATTGGCCAATTCAATATCTATACTTCCGGATAGATTTTATACAAGATCCTCGATTTCTTTCTTTACTTCTATAGAAGTATTTTATGTAAAATTGTTTGTAAAATCGTTGTCGACAACTTTCCAATTTTATGGTTCCACTCTCGTAATGACATAACTCATCGAGATCTCTTCAAGATTTTAATCTTTATTCTAGGTACCTGAAACTCTTATATAGTTTTATTATTTGTTATGTCTTGGGTCTCTTCAGGAGCACCCGCCTCCAATATATGACCATCTCATATTACTTTCTATTTACGAGAATTTTGATCATTGGAACCATTTCAACTATCATGCTTCAGGCATGATTTACATTCTCTCGCTCTAACATGTAATTTAAACTTAGAGCATTTCAGCTGGTATATGAGACTTAATTACTCTCATTGGGTCAGTAAATATGTTTGGCAGTTGACATGTAATAACATGAATTATCTTATGAAATTCTAGTTCATATACGAGGATCTAGATAATGATAATTCATTTTCCTCTATCCAGCTGATTATTGTCTCCCCCTGATGTTGAGAAAAATCATGTCATAAATGATTCTCCAATTAATGTTTAAGAATTTAAACATAAAAGGAGACTCATACTCAATATATATTCTCAACCCTTTTTATTTACCCATTTTGTGCGTTGTGGTGGAGCAATTCATATCGCACATTCAAAAATCATAAAATGGGAAATGTATGGTTTCTGACCAAAAACCAATCATAACGGGGAGTTTATTATAACTCGTTGGCTTGATGCGTATAAGTGTTGCTATATGGAAACAACATCTAAATAATAACTCTTTTGTTCTCATAGTTTAGCTATTAAATAGGAGGCATCCAATTGAAATTTTGCTAAACTATATTTTTCATAATCAATAGGCTTTGTAACAACTGATATAGCCTAAAATATAAACCCACTAGCTTTTCAAGACGAATAGTCTAACTGCATAATCTGAATATTTTTAGAATCAATCTCACAAACTTCTGGTTGTAAGTCGATAAAACAATGTAGATGCATCTACTAAAATCATATAAAACTTTCCACATTTGTGGATATATGGGCCCATATTTCGTTCAGATATGCAAGACATACAGTCTCAACTTCAATACAAGAACTTTAAGTTCTAATTCTTTTGGTAAGTGGGATCATCTATATCCTTTGAGAACAAACAACACAAGAACTTCAGGTTCTTTTGGTAAGTGGAATTTAATCAATTCCTTTAAGCAACACAAGAACTTCACGTTCTTTAATAAGTGGAATTTAATACATTCCTTTGAGAATAAGCACCACAAGAACTACAGGTTCTTTTAATACATGTGCATGTAAATCTCAATAATTTCTGCACCATTATTGATCAGGATGGTCTAACCGATCATGCCAACTATATATATGTGTGTATATATCTCTGAATTTGTAAACTCCTTGTTTACCATAACATGTAATTCAATCTCACTCGTACATGTCTAGTACGGCCATCAAAATTGTTCCTTTAAATAGGAATATATTTAGCTCTTTCGTAGCTTTCAATTGAAATTATCTTTTGGTAGCAATATATAGCTCTTCTAGAGCTTTCAACTGACTTTTTGACTACCAGAACTTATATCCATATTAGCTTATTCAAATGTCAATTGATAACATATGTTATCTATAATTCCCAAAGGGATAGTTTGCGAACTCATATTGCTCTCTTTATAACTTTGACGAGTATAACGCACTGTGAATATGGAATAAAGTTCCATTTGACAATAACATATTTGCTCAACCAGAGCCTTTTGTGATATTAGTACTTTCGGATATAGTACTCACATTATTTCATTGCATTTTAATCGAGTAATGCATAATTGTGCACCTTTCAAAATGTGCTTTGTTTCATTTACTTCAGGTAATGAAAATATGTACTTTGTATCATTCACTTCGAGGAATGAAAAATATAAAATATAGCACATCATATCAAGTCGATTATCTATCAGAGATAAACTTTCAAGTGCTCTTCCGAAGTATTGATATTTTAGTACTTTGAGAAATACTACTCATATTTTCCCTTGCATTTAAATGGGAAAAATATTTCTTATGCTTAAGTACAATATAAGTACTTGCATTATCTGCTAGGCATAAATAGCCACAATTCTAGGCATAAATAGCCACAATTCATTGTATATTTTATTCTGGAAGTAATCATATTCTTCAAATAATAAATTAACATACAACGTAAATAAATAATATGTGAAATAAATAAACATAAAGCAAACTAACATATAAATAATAATAAATAAAACGAATTAACATAAAAAAAATAATAAAAACCAATTATTCCTGTTAGAGGTTATAAGGGAAATAAAATAAATGATAAATTATTCCCTTCAAGGGTTATGAGAAAATTAACAATATCCAATTGAGTTGGACCAATAACGCCATAATTATTTTCGCCATAAACAAATTTTGTTTATATTTTATTTCATTTATCATTCATGATTATGGATAAAGTCCATAATACTTTGGCATTTGACAAGTACGAAACCAATGGTTTATAACATCACATTGGTAAAAGGATTTCACTTCCTTAGAATGATCTTTATCACTCTTGTCATCCTTATAACTTCGCTACCAGCGGGTAGAAGTATTCTTAAAACGATTATATTTTTCATGTGTATATTCATAGCCTCGACCACGACCACAACTTTTAATGTGATTTTTTATTCCTTCCATAATATAATCTCACATTCACTTCAGGGAATGGAGTAGAGCCAGAGGGCCTTTAAAACCTTTTTCACATATCCTTATTACAGAGAACAAAGATTTAATCCTCGTACGCGGCATTGTTAAACCTGTCCACAAGGTCCTTTAAAAACCTCCTTTGAGACCAGTAGCCTCGCAGAACGGGATGTCCAGCCAATTATACTTGGATTATATCGAAATTATGTCTCTAATTGAATAATGATTTACCATGTTTGAATTCACTTCAGGGAATGAAACAGATCGAATAATTGCATGGAATAAACATCATGCTTGCATTCACTTCAGGGAATGCCCCATCATTGATAATTGCATGGAATAAACATCATGCTTGCATTCACTTCAGGGAATGCCCCATCATTGATAATCGCATGGAATAAACATCATGCTTTGCATTCACTTCAAGGAATGCCTCCCATAAAACTTTTTGGATCAAGACGAATTTTCGTTACTTGAAATTGGGAGAAGTCTATGGTCGAGTTTTTCGACGAAGAAGAAATATTGCTTTCAAGCAAATATAGACTTTATAATAATCTTCTTGTAAATCCAAAATCATCATGATTTATCGTACTTTAAAATTGTATTTTAAAAGATAAAAATAAAATAGAGTTTACCGATATTAAATTTCGTCTCAAAGACAATGATGACGTAGCAAATGAACCAAGGCATCTTCTCATAATCTTTTTTTACACCATGTCTCTTTCCAACTCATTTGAATACATGTAAAACTCAAAACACGGTTAAAAGCATCGACTTTTATCAATAGAATAAAAAAAATTATTTGAGACTAGATCAAAAAGTATAAAAGTAGTCATAGATCAAGTTGAATAACATAACTATAATTGATGTGATCAAATTATAAACAACCATAGTTAAAATCAAGCGACATTTGATGAATATATAAACACATCAAAGTAACGTATTCCTTTTGCCTTTGATTCACATACAAAGTAATTGATACAAATAATAAAGTTGTTTTATATCTCGAATTTATTCATATAAATTACCATAATAATAATAATAATGATAAAACAAATATATAACAATCACATGACAACACAATCCTTGAATTGAATCAATTATAAATTAGAATGGAATAATAAAAACTTTGAATAAAACTAATATACTGTGTGATAAAATGTTCCAATTTGTGCGCCCAATAGCATTTAGCCGAAATCCTTGAGGACTTTAATTTGGTTTGCTTTATCAATCCATCTAATGAAGTAAGACGATAATTTTAATTTTCGTTAATTCAAGAGTTACTTCAAGTATGAATAAAATAATAATAAATTAAAATAATAACCAAATAATAGATATGAATATACTAACTTTTGGAGAATGATAAATCAATCATTATATTAGTATATAAATAAGTAAAACATACCATACTTTCCAAGGGAAGCTGAATATATGATAGATGTAGTCACCAATATCAAATTGAAATTCTTTTCGAGAACCACCAACAATAATCACAGTAATTGAGCGAGCGAGATCGTGCTGATAACGTGTTGTGAATAAAATAAAGAAGAACAAGAATAAGAACAAGAAGAACAAAGAGATGAGAGAAAGAGAGAGATTTGTATTATTCTCAAAATATAGAATTGTATACAATGCCTTCAATGAATCATCTATTTATAGGCATAAGAAGTACATAATACATTAAAAATCTAATTCATAGAGATAATATTCCTAATAATAAATAAATCAAACTCCTTTGATAAAGTTCTAATCATGATAGACATCCACATAAATAAATATTCATAACAATATCTAAATTATTCGATTAATAAATTGTCTCAATGATAATTACTAAAGAAACAGAATATTCATAGCATACCATTGTTGATCTAAAAGATTATTTAGAAAACAAAGAGTAAAAAGCAGGGGGGTCAATATTTTATTTAATTCTCTTTTTTGTTGCTAAAAAGAACGTGAAAGGTCAACTTTTATGCCAGAAATAAGAAAAGGCATATCAGCAGTCCAGCACTACCTGCTCATGCAATGGTGGTGGTGGAATGGTGGGATTATTTTATTAATTTTTATTTAAGAAAAGTTAATTCAAATTTTATTTTCTTAAGACTAAATTATAAGAGATTAAATTGTTTTGTTTATTTTGAGAGGATCCAATTTGTTCATTATCAAATTTGAAAGGGACTTCACAGTTCTTTTAAAAAAATTAATGAAAAGAGTTGTTACTATTTGTTTCATTAAAAAAAATAGTTTTACGGGCTGAAATTGATCATAATGGGTGTAATATTTGGAAGCAGCTCCAGCAGTATATGGGACCTCAACGGATCCGTTTATTTTTGTGATTGTTATGTAAAGGTCGAGTTTTGACTAACATTGAACGTGCTCGACGGCACCTTGCGGACACGGCAGCGTGCTTGGCGTGTTGATATAGTGACGAAACAATCGATCATGTGTTTCGCCATTGTCCCATTGTAAAGAGCCTTTGGTTGCGACTGATTCCGATCGCTAACCAAAGGTGGTTTTTCAGCTGCTCGACCAAAGCTTGGATTGCTGCGAATCCGCAGCCAGGTGCTAATGTGTGCAGTGGAGTGGAGGAATGGGGGCTGCTGTTTGGTTCAATTTTATGGCAGCTTTGGCTGGCAAGAAATAGATTGGTTTTAGCAACATTTTTCCGAATGTGGATGAGGTGTTGGAGAAAAGTCGATGCTTGGTGCAAGAGGCGAGTCGAGCATTAGCGAGTCGACATGCAGTGGTGCGACGTGGTGCTGGGGACGACACGCAGGCTGGTGCGCAGGGTTGGAGTCCACCACTCGAAAGCTTTTGGAAGCTTAATGTTGATGGTTCGTGTGATCGATATGAGGGACGTGCATCCTATGGGGGGAGTTATTCGCGATTCTACGGGGAATTATTTTGGTGGTTTTTCGAAATTTATAGGTCGATGTAATGCGCTTGAGGCGGAACTTTGGGCGATACATGAGGGTTTGTTATATGCGCTAAAGTGTAATGTTGGGGCGGTGATAATTGAGACCGATTGTCTTGAGGTGGCTCGCCTATTGCGAAGGGAGAATGGTAGCGTTGGTCAGTTGTCTTTGTTGGGTGCTATTCGTCGTTTATTAGCGAGAATTAGTGCGTATGAGATTCGTCATATATCTCGAACCGCGAACCGCGTTGCAAATGCTCTAGTTAAATTGGGTCCTTGGAATGGGTATGAGGCGATCTATTTTAGTGGCCCGCCAGATGCGGTGATTGTTTTGTTACATGATGACTTACCTAATCATTTGGTTTAGTTTTGGTTTTTTGTGCCGGGGCGTTCCCGCTTTTCTGTAATGCTATGGTAGGTACTCTTTTCTTCCATTTAGGTTAGAGAGATTTTTAACGAGGCTTACTATAGTATCCTTTATTAATAAAAAATAATTTTAATAGGAAGAAAAAAAGTACATGAAAATCTTACAAGACCAAATATATATATATATATATAGTTTTTTACTTTGTGTGTTTACTTAAATAATCAATATTATATATATTTTAAAAAATTATTTTTGGTGGTCAATTAATTCACTAATTGAAATAACGTTTGCCTAATCCGTGACACCAAATTTATTCAAAGAAGTTACATTAGTATAAATAAATGATGAATTGTCAAAACATTACTATCATGAAAATCATTACTAATTGAAATAACGTTTGCTTAATCCGTGAAATAACATTTCTTTTCATGAAATCATTACTATTATCAAATAAAATATAAAAAAACATTACTATTGTGAAAAGCAGACGTTAATTCAATAATTATGGAGTATTTGACATACTGAATTACTGACAGTGAAATGAGAAAAATATCACAAACAGACACTTTAATATTGTCATGTGCCACACATATGTTTTATTTTTTATATTATTGATATATAATTAAATGATAGTTTAGAGTAAGGCTTAGTTTGTAGTTGCTTTTAAAAAGTGCGGTGAAAAAAGTGATTTTCAAACTAGCTGTTGAAAAGTAGTTTTGAAAAGCTAGTTAGTGTTTGTTATTGATGTTAAAAATTGATTTTGAGGAGATAAAATGTCTATTTTAGACATGATATTAAAAAATAAAAGTAAATTTAGGTGATTGTTCAAATTAATTAATGTTGTGATTTATGAAATAAATCAATTTCAATTATAATAAAAAAATATTTTTTATAAAATTTAATTTGAAAATATAAATTACATTCTAGATTATATACGGGCATACCACTTACACATTAATAATAAATATAAAATAAAGTACAAATAAAACAATTTTATTTTCAATATAAATATTATAAAATATGTATTATTTTACAATTATGTATGCATAAATGTTATTTTAACAATAAATTATAATTAAATAATAAAGGTAAAAAAATAATTTTATTTTCAAACTAGCTTTTCCACCCAAGAAGCTATAAAATCCAGCTTCTTGGTTTGGGTGGTAAAGCTAGTTTTAAAAGCAACAAAAAACAGCCTGTTTTAACTAAAAGCACTTAAAAAAGTGATTTTTGGTTGCAAAACGCAACCAAAAACAGGCCCTAAGTCTAGTCGTGCGCTTTCATTAACCTAATTGCACTCCTTTAAATCTTTATCGCCTATAATTTTGATTTTTTCTTCTTCTTTTGATTGATGGTTGGTAATTACTCCTAGTATTAGTTGTCGATCACGAGTTTTTTATTTTATATTTTAATAAGAATCTTTACCTTTGTGACATGTGTTTTCTATGTCATTGTAACATATTTTTTTATTTTTGTGGTTCATTTCATTTGTCTTTGTGGCATGATTTCAGCATACCTTAACAATCGGATGATGCTCGCATAGAGATCTTCGTGACGCTAATATTTGATTATGGTTCTTTCGGTGTTTTTAGAAAGATGGATTCCCACTCGGTTGATAGTTGGTTCCCGATGTAATCAGACTTGGGTAGCGGAACAATCTGTCTGATAGCTTGGTTCGTTCACCACTCTTTTTTTTACCCATAAAGTGTCTCGTTTGGATAGAGACAAAGAGATTTAAGAAAGTTTCTAGATTTTGATATGCTAATATTGATAGTAGTGTTTTTTACACTATTGTAAGAAATTTTTAGTGGACTTATTTTTTCTCTCTTTTTAATGTATTATATTATATTACTTTTTATGGTGATTAATAAAATTATGTCATTGTTAAAAAAATATTCAACGTTAAATCTAAATTGTTTGAGGATTCTTTTAATTGGGCTTGTTTCATTATTATTAGGGTAAACTATCTGTTTGACCACCAAACTATTGTGAAAGTTTTAAAATGACCACAAAAAAAAACGCGCCATTTCAGTACCCAAACTATTAAAATGGTATTATTTTGGCCACCTGTCGTTAAGAGGCTAACGGCAGAGCTGACGTGGACAGGTGGGCTGTATGAGCTGTGATTATTTTTTCCACGTTGGAGTGAGGAGCCATCCACGTCAACCTTCCACCTAAGCAAATAAAAAAAACGTTTATAAATGAAACCCAAACTTGACCCTAAAAACAAGTTTTCTTCAGTATATCGTGAAGAAGAAGAAGAAGAAATCAGGTGGTTTTGGTGTAAAAGAAAATGGCAGCAGAGATGAATCGTGATTGCTATTGTGAGGTTCGTTCGAAGCTGGCAACAAGTTGGACTTATGAAAATCCAGGTAGGAGGTTTTGGGGTTGTGGAAAATTTCGAAATGGGGTTAGGGCTTGCAATTTTTTTTCTTGGTTTGATCCACCAATGACCGATAGGTCAAAAAGAGTAATTGTTGGTCTGCTTAAAAAAATTGATTCGATGGAGGAAGAAAGAAAGAAGCAAAGAATTGTTGCAAGTTTGCTTGTTGTTGTTGCTGTTTTGGTTGGATTTATTTTGGGGAAACATTTCTTCTAGGTTAGGGCTGTTATTGTGGTGGGTTTAGGGTTTTGTGTTGGTGAAGGAAGAAAGGAAGAACAGTGATGAGGAAGAAAGGATTTTGTCCCTGATATTTTGGGTATGGCAGGGCTGTTATTTTGTGACTGTTTTTGAAATGTATTGTAAGGATTATGTATTTGGGGAAGAACATTCAGGGAGGAAGAATTATGTAATGTATTTAGGGTTTATCTTATTGAAATGAAATGTAGTTTTTGTTTGTTTATGATAATTGATCCATATGTTATCTTACAAATTGAATCTACAAGACATAAAATAAAGGAAAGATGATAAAATAAGCAAAATATAATATTTCATTTGATAATTTCATAATAGTATTGCATACATATGTTTGACCAATACATGTGATACTTAATGTTTGTAATGACAACATGTTATACTTTGGTCAAACTCAACCCTAAATATGACAACATGGTGTCATACAAATGTTTGACCAATACATAACAAAAGACAAATATCTTCCCCTAAACATTGATCCCCAAAAGCAAGTCAAAACAAAATGTGATATTCATGTATGCAACACACATTCACTATACAAAATGACCACCTAAGTCTTCAACAGAATTCAAGATGGATTGTAGGAGCTCTCTTGAGTTGTAGGAACTCTTGGTGTAGGCATCCATCTCATAGTGGTGACTTCTGAAGGCTGAGATGGTGTTGGACTTGGTCCTTGACTGGTTCCAGCACCACCAGTTGTAGGCATCCATCTCACAGTGGTGGGTTGTGAAGGCTGAGATGGTGTTGGACTTGGTCCTTGACTGGTTCCAGCACCACCAGTTGTAGGCATCCATCTCACAGTGGTGGGTTGTGAAGGCTGAGATGGTGTTGGACTTGGTCCTTGACTGGTTCCAGCACCACCAGTTGTAGGCATCCATCTCACAGTGGTGGGTTGTGAAGGATGGACTGGTTCAGGTCTTCTAACCTGCACAACAAAAAAGCAAACAACAGTTTATTATATATGAATTAAACAAACAAGTAACAAAGAAGCTGGTGGATGTAACTTACTGGAAGTTTTGGAGTTCTAGGATTTTTCCTGGCAGCAACACCACTGTATGCCTGTCCATGTCTTCTCGGATTGGCACCAACCTTTCCCTTGCACGTTCTGATATTATGGCCACTCGAATTGCATCTTTTACAAACGATTTTGATACCCCTTCTTGACAATCGACCAGCCTGAGATGGTGTTTCATCACTTTCCTTGCGTCTTTTCTTGTGTGGTCGTCCCGGAGGTCTTCTAAAGACTGGTGGCAGAACAGGCTCTAGTGTGTCAACAGGCTCCCATTGTTTCTCACCCCTCACAGGACATATCAAATGAGAATAGATTGCTCTTTGGGTTGAGCTGAAGTAGCACGAGTCAACTTATCTTTCTGGCCTATCTTCAATGGATAAAATCACAGAAATTGCATGAACACATGGGATCCCTAAACAAAAAAAATATTTGTTAGTTAAAAAACAAGTTAACAATAATTGAAAGTGTAATACCCTAAACTTATTTCCATGCAATACCTGTTAGTTGCCATTTCCTGCATGTGCATGTCCACTGTTGGATGTTAACAGAATGCTGGGTTGATGGACCACATGAAACCTGGTACATGTGTCCACCAGCATAAAGAGGCCAACAACTAGCATAAAACAACAACAAAAATTCAATTTTACAGTTCACAGTTCACAGTTACAATGAAAACACAAAAATAGTAAAAAGATGGTCAAAATACCTATGTACTGATGATGTGGCATGTTCTAACTTCTTCTGAATTTTAGGGCAAAGAAGGCCTGTCCACTTTTCAGCCTCATCCTTCTTTTTGGCAAGTCTTTGCATCAGCTTTGATCTGATGGATTCCAGGCATGTTATTATTGGTTTGTCTCTGGCTTCAAGTATAAGCTGTCAGCATTCAAAGATTAGTGATTAGCACTATTATTAGTCAAACATTCACATAAACACTAAGTTGGAAAGTAATTTAGATAAGTTAGAAAGTGAACCTTATTAAAACATTCGCAATTATTATTAAGGAGCATGTCAGACTTGCATCCAAAAGAGAAGTGAGACTTTGACCAGTTGGTGGGATCCTTAGGTGAGAGCCATTTCCATGCAGTTTCTGATAATACCTACAAAAAATGCAGTGGTCAAATTAAAACTTTAAATAATCGATAGTGGTCAAATTAAAACTTTAACTATTCGACAGTGGTCAAATTAAAACTTAACAGAAAAGATAGTGGTCAAATTGAAACTCGACAAAACTTTAAAAACATGAGATCACCTTTAATTCATCCATGCAAGATTGGAATTCTCTCGGATATGTAGCCCTTGCAGCTTTCCAAAGCTGGTCCTTCACTGCTTTTCCTCCAAAAGTTCCACTACTCTTAGCATTTGAGTACAAGTGCCTCACACATGTCCTATGTGCTGCATGGGGGAACACTTCTGACACAGCTTCCATTAATCCCTACACATACAAAAAAATAAAATAAATTAATTAACAGTTCACAGTTAGCAAAAAAAATCCAGGCCAAAATGTTAAAGAATTTTACTTATACCTTCTGTCTATCAGTCATAAAGGTATAGCTGTGAGAATTTTCCATCTCCAAATCAGTGGCAAGTAATTCCAAAAACCAGAACCATGATGCCTGGTTTTCACTCTCCACAACTGCAAAGGTTATAGGATAGATTGCATCATTTGCATCTATTCCTACAGCTGCCAAAAGATGACCTTTGTAGTACCCCTTCAAGTGACAACCATCTAGACCTACAATGGGCCTACAGCCTGCTTTGAAGCCATCTTTCAATGCTTGCATGCAGATATAAACCCTCTCAAACTTTCTTTCATCCAACTTACAAACAGTTGTTGTCCCTGGATTAGAGTGCCTCAATTCCCCTAAGTAAGCATACAGATTTGCATACTGCTCATTGTAGTTACCATTCAAGTTCTCAAGAGCCACATTTTTTGCCCTAATGCATTTACCCTTATCTACAACTAATCCCCAATCCTTGTGGACAGCTTCTTTTAGGGATGCACTAGAGAAATTAGGGTCAACAAAAAAACTACTAAAGTAGTTTTTAGCTAGCCACTTGGCAGTACAATTGGAATTTTTGAACTCCCTAAGACAACTATGTTCACCAATTATAGACCTAATCTGCCATGTACCAGTAGAAGGATCTTCACCATGTATAGGGGCTGCCCATAACATCCATTGACACTCTCCTTTACATTTTGCTTGAATCCTTTTATCATTTCTCTTTAACTTAACACTGTACCTATTCTTAATACCATACATCTTAATGGCATCCTTAAGTATGTCTTTGCTTGCAAACAATTGACCAACCTTCAACTTAGGGTTCATTAAGTCTGACTCAGAATTAAATTCAGGAAATCTAGGTTGTTTTGGACCCTCTGAATCTGACTCATCTACACTGTGTAGTGAGTCAGATTTTCCACTGTCATTGTCAGATTCATATTGTACTTGATCACTGCCCAAACCTAAATTCCCACTACACCTTTCAGTTTCAGAGCTAAGAACTTCTGTTTCACTGTCACTAAAATCAGAATTATGACTGGATGAGTCTGACTCCACAAGAAACTCCTCATCTTCTGAGTTAGAATCTGAATCTAACCTAGTTTCAGAATGTACCCTACTTTCAGCATCTCCCCTAGTTTCAGATTCTACCCTAGTTTCAGCATCTCCCCTAGTTTCAAATTCTACCCTAGTTTCAGGTTCTACCCTAGTTTCAGAATGTACACTCATCTCAGGCTCATTGTGCACTCCTATTTCCCTTAAGTGTACATGCATGTAATGATCTGTAGGTAAATGCCCTACCATCTCAAGTACATCATAATCAGTTATCAACTTCTTCAGTTCTAATGGTCTATCTGAAACCTTCCAAAAGACAGTAACAACAGTAGTAATACCTAACCGTTCTACCATATTAACAATCTCAAACATGGACATAGTATCCACATTACAGTAATCGAAATAATCAAGTCTTTGTCCATGATGTACAACAAGACTAAACTCATCTGAATCAGCCCCTGTCAAATAACACAACACTAACCATTAATGCTTTCACAGTGCAACAAACAAAGTATAACAAACAAATAATAAATACCCCACCCACCATTGCAATACCCTAAATATTGATATCAACCCACGTCAAACTTTAAGTGTATTTTATTGTTAAAAGTATATCTTATTAACAAACAAAGTATATCTTATTAACCCTAACAAAAAAGACAAAAAAAAATGTATTTTATTGCAATACCCTAATTTCTGAGATTAGTGTATTCTTTTAACCCTAACAAGCAGACAAAACCAACAACAAGCAGACAAAAGCGAAGAATCAAACTTTAAGTGTAATCTATAAACCCTAATCGCAAATTTTTATTAACCCTAATTTCTGAGATTAGTGTAAACCCTAACCCTAATAGCAAATTTTAAGTGTAATATGAAATCCCTAATCTTGTATTAACCCTAATATCAATTATTTAACCCTAATCTGAAATCCCTAATCTCGTTTTAGCCCTAATCGTTTTAACCCTAATCTGAAATTTCACCCCTAAACCCCAGAACAAGAATCAAACTTACCGTATCGCGGAGAAGGATCCCCTTTTTCGCGTAGAAGTCCGACCATCTCCTCTCTATCTCCAACAAGAATCACAGATCGTCGAGAATTTTTTTGGGTTTTCAGACACAGTTGAGAGAATATTGGGTTTTTTTTTTCGTGTCGAAGTAAAGAAAAAAAAACGAGACCTTTTGTTTTCTAATAAGCTGAGTTGGCTTTTTCCTTCTTCTTTTTTTCCACCTAAGCGTCACCGTTTGTTTTAACGGTCCACGTCAGCTCTACCGTTAGCCTCTTAACGGCAGGTGGCCAAAATAATACCATTTTAATAGTTTGGGTACTGAAATGGCGCGTTTTTTTTTTGTGGTCATTTTAAAACTTTCACAATAGTTTAGTGGTCAAACAGATAGTTTACCCTTATTATTAAGCGAAAGAGCATGTTTTTTTTAATGGAGCTCGCTTCTTTATTTATTCTTTTTCATGAAAAGAAACTACATAAATAAATATACATAGTTTGGTGAAAATTTTATGATTGACAGGAGCATAACCCTCAAGGCTCTTGGCCTTAAAATTCGATAAATTAACTTTTAATTTTTAATTTTTTTTTAAAATATTATTATATTTCAAAAAATTAAATATTCTTGATTAAGTTTCTTTCTAAAATTTTAAACTTTTTCATTAAGTTTGATTTTTTTTAAAATTAATTAAACATCTAAAAATTTTAAATAGAACAATCAATTTAGATTGTCAAAATCCACCTATGAATGCTAGATAAGCCGACAAAATTGAAATGTTTATTTGCAAATTCAAATTAGCATTATCAAATTTGTAAAATATAATATAATTTCTTTTGTAAAATAAAAAAAAAATCATTTTTTGATATATTGATAATACAAAAATCAAATTTGTAATTCATTCCACTGTATTTATGTATGCAAAAAAAGAGTTAATATTTCCAAAGATCCTTGACATCCACCCACTTGTGAAAGTAAAGACCAAGCAAATTAGTCAGAAAATTATTACAAAATAACAATTTCTCAGAATCTTTTCTCGTCAATGTCCCTACATGCCTTATCAAATTCAAATCTACCATTCACATTCACCGTGTATAAATGATTTTAAAAGAAAAAGAAAAACAAGTCATTTTTTTTTTTTACTTTTTACCATCGTTTGTTCTGTACTTTATGCATTTAGATTTAGTACCTGTATTGAGGGGTGGAGCTCCCTTGGGCCCGACTCTTGTTATAAATGTAATTATTTTATAATTTTAGTTTAAAAATAATTTTGTTCCTATAAAAGATAATTATTCAAATTAAAAATTAAGAGTTTATTAAATATATAATCAAGTAGGGTTGAATAGGGGTACAAATAAATCAAGCTTGAAAGAATAAGGTTTTGTCCATGTTCGTGTTTTGTTCGTTTAAATTTTAATATTATGTTTGTGTTAGTTTATCTATTTTTGATAGTGTTTGTGTTTGTTTGTTTAACGTTCACTAACATATTTGTTTAACGATCGTGAACATATTCGGGTAATGTTCGCGAACATGTTCTTTTATATGACCACTAACATGTTCATTTATATGTGTCGTCAACATGGTAGAATTACACCGCTAGTCTTTATGCTCATTAGCCTTCACAGTTTGAACTAAAAAGTTCACCACGTGTTCAATTTAGTCTATACATTCACCCATATTTCACATGTAAAAAAATAAAAAGAAAAGAGAAACCAAGTAATTGAGCTTATAAACGAGCTTGTTCGTGAACATAAACGAATGGAATACACATTTGTTCGTGTTCGTTCGTTTATTAAGCGGACATAAAAATTTGTTCATACTCGTTAATTTAGCTTAATATACGAACGGTTCACTAACAATTCGCCGAACGCTCTGTCCATTTACACCTCCAAGTTGAACTAAAGAAGAATGAGCATGTATCCTCAATTTTTTTGGTCCAATAACAATTTAGGTTCTTATAAATTTAAATATTAGACAAATTAGGTCTTGCCCATGAATTGCGTTTAAATACGTAATAAGCCTTGCATTTTTTTAAATTGGCTTTGCCGTCAAATAGGTACCCAAATTATGTCATTTTTCCAGTTAAGTGCCCAAACTATTTTTTGAGCCAAATTAGGACCTAAATTTTCATTATATGACCCATTTAAGGTTCACCGTTAATTTCCACAGTTAAATGTCACATGTCACTTTCATAAAATCCAAAATTATATTAAAATAAATTAAATTAATTAATTTTCAAAAAATCTCTAAATTTTCTAGATTTTACAAAATAGCCCCCAAATTCTCAAATTCCAAAATCCTTAAACCCCAAAACCTAAATCCTAAATTGGGATGGTTCCAACGCTGATTGCTACACTGCCGCCCACCACATCGGTCGTCGGACCATCACGACCATTTCCTCCACCATCCCATTGTCGAAAATCGACTGACGTTGTGCGAATCGACGAAATTGTCGAATGATTCTTTTGAGCGAAACGACGTGTGGGTTGTTCGGCGAGGGGAGTGCGCTTCATCCTGTCACCGGTAACGTGGTCGCCGCCGGCGGGAGTGGTTGGATTTGGGGACTGTTTTGGGAATATTTGAAAATTTCAGGATATATTTTTATTTTGTTGTATTTTTTTAATTTTTAATATAATTTTTAGAATTTTCAGGAGATGACATGTGTCCTTTAACGGAAATAATTAAAGGCAAACCTTAAATGGATCACGAAATGAAACTTTAGGTCCTAATTTGGCCCGAAAAATAGTTTGGGCACCTAACTGAAAAAAAGACAGTTTGGAATCTTATTTGCCTATTAAGCCTTTTAAATTCAATATTTTGCCCCCTGTCAATATTCGATCATGGCTCCGCCCCTGCCTGTATTTTAATATTTTCATTTTAATTTAGATACTCCTATATTCTGAAATTTTAATTTTTACTCAAGCATTAGCTATTAAATATGGACAAAGTCACGGAACTATGAGTACTCAAGTTAATTAATTTTAAAATAAATAAGTTTTAACAAGTAATTAAACCGTAAAAAATAATGAGTTAATATTTATTCTCACTAACTTTAAAATTGAAAGGTCTTATAAAGTAATTAAATTAAAAAAATTTAGGTCAAGGTTTATTTTCATTAATTTTATCTGACATAGTCTAAAAAAATAAACCAAATAATTTTGAGAGGGACAAAGACTTAATTACAATAATTTCATGTGGCTTAAAATATAATTAAACCATTAATTTGAGCCCCCACTATATAGGTTTGTCCCTGCTAACAAATACGTTAAGTTGAATTTCATTATTAATTCTCATGCTATGTTATCCGTTTTGATCGTCTTAATCACCAAAAATTTAAGGGTAAATTACTCTAGTGACCACCAAATTTTAGGGGCGTACCTATTTTGACCTCTGAACTATTAAATATGTCAATCAGACCACTAAACTTATTAAATTGACCTATTTTGACCACCGCCATTGAAAAACTAACGGATGGGTGATGGCGGGGTGACGTGACGGTTAACGAAAATTTGTAAAATTACACATTTAGTCCTTGTTATTTACATATTATATCAATTTGATTCTAATTTTAGTTTAATTAAATAAAATTAACGAACCAATCAAATGACAACATGTGCCCTATCTATTTTTAAGTTTTAATTTATTTAATTTAATAAATTTAATCAACCAACAAGATGATGACACATGTCACCATCAGATTGGCCGTAAAGAATTGGAAGAAATAAAATGGAAGGGAGTTTGCTCCCGCGTCACTGGCATGGAAAACCCATGCTACAGCCGCTGAGCCAAGATCACCAATCTGACATGAGATACTAACATATTTTACTAAATCATTATTTTGTTGGTAAAAACTAAAAGAAATTTAAAGAAGAAAGAAAGTATGAGAATTTTTTTGGTGAAAACTAAAGGAAATTTAAAGGAAAAAGAAGGTATGGGAATGGGGATTCAAACTTGGGACCAAGACAAGAAATTCTAATGCCTTTACCTTTGCACCAAGCTACTTTTATTGATATATATTGCACACTTTTATATACGTATCTTATAATGCAGTTAGGAAAAAATAAAAATGGTTGAAAGGGGATTCGAACCTAGATCACTTGAGATGTGTCTAATTACACAAACATTCGATTTAATTTAAATCTAAAAATTATTAAATATTTGATTTAATATATTCGAATAATTTTTCATATTTAAATTAAATCAAATTTATTAAAATATTAAATCTTCGATTTAAAGATTATTTGATTTAAAAGAAAAGAAATTTGATTTTAAAAAATATTCAAATATTTTAAATCGAACTTAAAATATTTTAAGTATTCGATTTAATATTTTAAATTAATTTTTTCTTTTAAATCTAATAATTTTAAATCAAATATTTAATATTTTAATAATTATTTGATTTTATTTAAATATGAAAAAATATTCGAATATTTAATAATTTTTAGATTTAAATTAAATCGAATGTTTGTGTGATTAGACACGTCCCAAGTGATCTAGGTTCGAGTCCCCTTTCAACCATTTTTACTTTTTTTCCTAACTGCATTATAAGATAAGTATATAAAAGTGTGCAATATATATCATTAAAAGTAGCTTGGTGTAATAGTAAAGGCATGAAAATTTCTTGCCTTGGTCCTAGGTTCAAATCCTCATTCCCATACTTTTTTTATTTTTTAAATTTCCTTTAGTTTTCACAAACAAAATAATGATTTAATAAAATATGTTAGTATCTCATGTTAGATTGATGAGCTTGGCTCAACAGTTGGAGCATGATTTTCCACGCTAGTGACGCGAGAGCAAACTACCTTCCATTTTATTTTTTCTAATTCTTTACAGCCAATCAGATGGTGACTCGCCATCTGATTAATTAAATTTATTAAATTAAAACTTAAATATAGATGGGACACGTGTCGTCATTTGATTGATTCGTTAATTTTATTTAATTAAATTAAAATTATGATTAAATTGATATAATAGGTAAACAACAAGGACTAAATGTATAATTTTACAAATTTCTGTTAACTGTCACGTCACCCCGCCGTTTGTTTTTTAACGGCGGTTGTCAAAATAGGTCAATTTAATAAGTTTGGTGGTCTGATTAACGTGTTTGATAGTTCGGTGGTCAAAATAGATACGCCAAGTTCAGTGGTACTGGAGTAGTTTACCCAAAATTTAATTAGGCAAAATGACAAAAGATGCCCCCAACGTTTGCATGTTTTGTCATTTGACCCCCTATTCTTTTTTTTGGTCCAAATATGCCTCCAACGTTTGATTGTTTTGTCATTTGGCCCCCTATTCTTTCTTTTGGTCCAAATATGCCCCCAACGTTTTATTCGTAGTCCAAATATACCCCCAACGTTTCAATTTGGTCCAAATATGCCCCATGTTAGATGGAAACTGTCAGTCAACTGACGTTCAACAACTGATGCTGACTGGACTTGCCACGTATTAAGATCTGCTGATGCCACGTCAAAAAAATTTATAAGCTGTTGAGCGTCGGTTGATTGACAGTTTACATCCAACAGGGGTATATTTGGACTATGAATGAAATGTTAGGGGCATATTTGGACCAAAAGAAAGAATAGGGGGCCAAATGACAAAACAAGCAAACGTTGGGGGCATATTTGGACCAAAAAAAAGAATAGGGGGTCAAATGACAAAACATGCAAACGTTGGGGGCATCTTTTGTCATTTTGCCATTTAATTATATCGTGCATGTATCGTTTGATTCAAGGCTGAATTCAAAATTCCAAAAAGTACAGTCTAAAATTGATTAAATTAGAGCATAAAAACTAAATCTGTAATATATATAATCTATTGTTTTAAGATATCCATGCAAAGTTAGCATTCATTGCAAATGACATGAAGAAACATATTGGAGGAGAAAAGTTGGTATGCATGATTATGGTAACATTCAATAATTCAACACTTTTGAGGTTTTTTGTTATTAATTTGTATTTTAAAATTTAAAGTGGTATGCAGTACTTTTGCCTTCCATTATATAGTAATTATATAACAATTATAATCATATTAATTAGTATTTTGATTTCATTTAACCAAATTTGGTGGGCTCCTTTTTGCTTATTCTTTGGCATTGTTTTCTGATTTTAAAAGCATGATTATATGTATATTATTTTCTTTTTGAACTTTCCTTTACTCTCTCAATAAGATTAGGTTAAAATATTATATCTATTCAATATAAAATTTTAATATTTTCTTTCAGTTACTTTTCCGATTTTTCAGAGTTTGTCCCGATTAAAATTTCTTAACGTGATATGTTAATAACACAATTTATTATTTATATTATTTTTTCATTTCTTTCATACAATGCTATTCAAATTTGAATCACCAAAAAATTACTTTATTCAAACGTGACCACTTTTTTAGAGTAAAAAATGGAAGATATAAATGAAAGGTTAATTTAGCTGAATATTTCCTTTTAGAAATTTATTGGAAAAAATACTCACCTAAATAACATTTGAAAAAATGGCCCACATTCAGGCTACGTAGGGTGCAGTCTCGTTTTGCAAAACACCACTTTAAAAGTTGCGTTTTACAAAACGCGACTTCTTTGTTGAATGGATAGGTAAGGAAAAAACTGATTTATCAGGTTTTTACTACACATAAGTATCGTTTTACAAAACACGACTTTAAAAATTGCGTTTTGTAAAACGCGACTTCGCCCTACGTGGCCTGAATGATAAGTTTTTTTTCTTCAAAATTATCTAAAAAAGAGTATTTTTCTTAATAGATTCCCAAAAGAAAATATTCAGCCAAATTACCCAAAAATAAATACTATTATTGTTGGAGTTTGTAACTCAATTTCTATTTTGACAGGTCTAATTTATAAAGATATAAAAGTATTGTAAAATTGGAAATCTGTTGGGACGGAGGAAGCTGGCCGAAGGAGACAAGTTCCTTCGTTTACAAGACTTTGATTTATAGCTGGAAACCTACTTTTATTAGATTTCTTGTTACGCAAGAATTATTTGTAAACAAGTTACTTACTATGTAAATATGCAATATGATTTTTTTAATAGATATATAATATGATTTAGAGTTAAGCATGCCGTCTCAAAATTTTTATAAGCCCAATTTTCTGTATTTATTTCGATATTATAATGAATTTTCTTCTTTTCTATTAATATTTTTACCGAAAAAATTAACGTAAAAATTTAATAATTTTATATTTTCTTGTGCAATTATATATTAGCTATTATCATCTCGTATTCGTAACTTTTTTTTGATAGATCGTATTCACAACTATCATAATAGACATATAAGGTTATATATTATTAATATCTATACTCTATACCATTAAGGGGAATATATATAGCTGAGATTTGTGCGAAACTTAGGAAATTGTCGCCACTAATGTCTTGTCGCATTTCATGTTAGGCAGACATTAACATATGCCTATATTCTTTCCTATAATCTTCAAGTTTTCATCAATAATTGATGTTTTTTTATTTTGGGGTGTAAATGAATAAAGCGTTCGACGAACTGTTCGTGAACCGTTCGTATAACGTTCGTTTATGTTCGTTTATTAAGCTAAATAAACGAGTATGAACAAAAAATTTACGTTCGTTTAATAAACGAACGAACACGAACAAAGGTATGATCAGCTCGTTTATGTTCACGAAAAGCTCGTTTATAGGCTCGTTTATGTGCTCATGTATAAGCTCGTTTATAGACTCGTTTATAGTCTTATTTATAAGCTTGTTTATAGGCTCGTTTACATGCTTGTTTATAAGCTCGTTTATAGAATGAAAATATTTGTGGATGTATCTAAATACTATTTTTGTTATTGCTAAGGATATTATATTAAGTTCATGTTTAAATGTAAGTTTTAATTTGTTGCTTTTTATTTATTTATTGTTAATTTAGTTAACATTTCTTAAAATATAAACAAACATGTTCGCGAGCGAATAAACGAACACGTTCGTGAACACTTAAACGAACACGTTCGCGAACACTTAAACGAACACGTTCGCGAACACTTAACAAACGAACACGAACATCTTCAAAAATAAATAAACGAACACAGACACAATATTAAAAATTTAAACGAACACGAACTGAACTTGAACACCATTAAAATTAAACAAATGAACATGAACATAGACTTGTTCGTTCAAGCTCAGTTCATTTACACCCCTAGTATTTCTTTTACATAAAAGAGAAATTATGACCTTGATTTTTACCAAAAAAAAAAAACATCTATAAGTCTACAATTAAAAAGTTAATTTCTTTTACTAGTTTTGTAACATATAGACATTGTTAACTTTTATACTTAATCTCGACAATAACGGTTAAGTTTGTTAGGTGAGATTCTACCATTAGTCTTTGTATTTAGGGATGATCATTCAACCAGAACTCGACGAATTTTGACTTGATTTGTCTTTATAAGGTCGTTTTATTTATTTTTTGAAAATTTGGGTTAGGTTTATCGAGGATAAAATTGGATAAGATTAGAGTTTAGTGTGAAAAATATCTGAGTTGAGATAATTGTATAGTTTTATTCTAAATATTTAAAGATACTTGTTATAATGTCCATCTCTATTTTTAGAAATAACTTCCTTATTTACTGAATAAAAATAAAAAATAAAATTTTAATTTGTGTCGAGTTGGGTCGGAGACAACTTTTTACTCTAAATTTTGACTTGAATTCAGATGAGGTGAAACATCATCAAACGTTGAGTCAAGCCAAATTTAAATAAAAGTTTTAACTTTTTGGGTCCGCCAAAAACTCAACTCGTACTATAACCATCACTATTTTGTATCATATGTGAAATTAAAATTTAGTTCACATTCCTCAATCTAATATATCCACTAGTGTTATAAAATCATTTTTGCTTAAATTTAATATTTTAAAAGTATTTTATAAAATTATTCCTAGAAAGGAAAAGAAATCCAATTATAGAATTCCATTCCATGGTCATTGAAGAGCGTGACTGAAGGGTCCCTCGAGAATTCAAACGAAAGATGCGTTTGTCTTTCTGAATATGATTCCCAGGTTGTCTTCCTTTAATCTCAGTGCATGCAACCATTAATATTTTTATAACCATAATCATATTATATTATATTTAAAATGTTACAGTTAAATACTTAAAAAAAAAACTACTTTGAAAATAATAATTCAAACAAGGATTTGGGGAATTGGGACAATGCCTAAAGGGGCCAAAACCAGCTGCAATCAACTTGTGTACTTTTTTTTTGATTCAAAACGGCCGGTTGTGTTTTATTAAATAGAAATAAAAGAAGTCTCTAGAAACACAATGCTTGGAAAATGAAACGGCAAACAATCCAGCCAAAAAACCCCGATACTCGACGACGGGGAAATTGGGGAAAAAATAAAGATAAACCCCATTCAAAGAATTTCTGGGCGATCAAAGGCTACGGAGGAATGATAAAGCGCCGATCTTCTGCTGCATGGCCCTCTACGGACGCCGGAGCCTCTTCTATCCAAGATTCATCCGTCGATGCTTCAAATCCCAGTTGCGCTAGGCTATGGGCCGCCTTATTTGCACTCCGGTGGACGAAATGACACCCGCATTGGGAGAAGCTTTCCTTCAACAGTTTCGCTCGGTGGATTATCGGGGCAATTTCCGATGTGTCCTGCAAAGCCGATTCTATCCGATGAATGACAGATCTCGAATCGCTTTCAACGACGACCATGTGAAAACCCAGATCCGCTGCAAAAATCAAACCATCTACGACCGCGAAAGCCTCTGCTGCGAACGCCGACTGGATCCGCTCCTTTCGCCGATGGCATGCGCCCAACAGGTAACCCTCTGAATCTCTAATAACAACCCCTGAACTCGATCTTTTCTGAGCTTTTGAATACGCCGCATCCACATTAATTTTTATCGTTGGTGCGAGGGGGGGTTTCCACCGTTCCGCAACTGGAGAAGACGACTCACGATGAATCCGATGGGTTCCTTCGATTTCCAGCAGAAAACCCTGAACAAAGGTAACTAACTCTTCTTCTCTTTGACGGAGACCTTCGTGCCATAGTTTATTTCGAGATTGCCAGATGGCCCATAATGTAATAGCTATCTCTGTTCTCTTCCTCATGCAATTTTTATCGAATAACCAAGATAACCAGTCTTTAAAGCTGATAGATGAAACTTCGGTAGACCAACTAATCTGCAATTTCCTCCATATATTAGAAGCATAGGAACAATCACGAAATAGGTGCTCGCAATTTTCCACTCCGTTATTGCACCTGAAACACGACGGATCTGTAGCCACACGTTTAATGCACAGATTATGCTTAGTAGGGATAAAATTATGCACAAATTTCCAAATACCAATTCGAATTTTAGAAGGGCATTTGATCCCCCAAATCTGCTTATAGAGTGAGACCTGGGAACCTGGATTAATGGTTCCTTGCTGAAGGAGACGGTAGCCACTCCTAACGGAGTACTCACCGGAATGCTCGCCTGACCAAACCTGTACGTCCGGCCTAGGGTGGGGGAAGGTGGGAATAGCCAAAATATTCTCAGCATCGTTCGAGGTGAAGTGGGCTAGGATACGATCTGCATCCCATTCTGTAGAATTAGGAAGCATGAGCTCCGAGACCCAATTAAGGCCCATAATTCTTTGGGTTTGAATTTTCCTCGGTGGGTGTCCCGGTAGCCAGACGTCGTCCCAAATAGAAATGCCTTGGCCTGACCCGACTTGCCATCTCAAGCCCAGTTCTAAGAGACCTCGTGAAGACCATATACTACGCCATATGGCCGATGGTTGAGAGCCCAACCTAGCCTGCATGAAAGACGAACTGGGAAAATACTTCGCCCGCATGATCCTCGCAACTAGCGAATTAGGCCTCGTCACAAGTCTCCAACCCTGTTTGGCAAGCAATGCAATATTAAACTTGCATAGATCCCTGAAACCCATTCCTCCATCTTCCTTAAGGTCACATAGGGAAACCCAATCACACCAGTGTATGCCTCGTTTAGCTTTATCCTTCTGCCACCAAAATCTGGCTTCCTTAGCTTCAAGAGCCTTGCAAAAAGTCTTAGGAAGAAGAAAGCAGGACATGGTATAGGACGGTATAGCTTGGAGAACGGATTTGATGAAGACTTCCTTGCCACCGGCTGAAAGAGGTCTGGTGGCCCAATTATCAATCCGCCCATCAACCTTGTCATAAAGCGAAGAGAAGGCCTGCTTTTTATTTCTACCCATCAACTTGTGTACTTTTCAATTTGCAATGCCTTCATTCATATATATAATATGAGTTTGTAATCTAACGTATATTAATAAATATTTAATATATGAATTTTGATTTTGATCATATTTTCGTCGGAAAGGTAATTCTACTCGAAAATGAAACCAATGATATTATAAGAGTTTTTACGGTAAAGTCTGTGAGTCAAACTTCCATCAAAGATTAATGAGTTATATATCCAACATTTTGTGGTGTTCAGTTTGCTTCGACGAAGACCGAAGCTAGCCCGGACCGAATACATGTTTTCGATTTTGATTGTCGTTTTTGCAGTGAAGTAGTATGTTTATTTAGGGGTTTGTTCTTAAATAGGGTTTTCCAAACTATAGTACTAAATCTAAAGCAGTCCACTTGGAACACAAGTACACAACCCTAATAAAACCTAATTAGGGTTCTTATATCATAAATTTTTGAAAGTCAATAGAAGAGAGAATATCTTAAGACAGTAAGCTCTATGAAATTGAGGAAGGTGAATAGGGTTATGTCATGCTCATGCCAATTTGGTCATATCATATGCAAGCTTATTACTTTCTCGATACACATATTAAACATTGACAATCCAATTATGTCTCAACATAGAGTTCATGTGACAATCTCCAATGTATGCGAGTTGATCATATTAACAATTTCCATATAATCTCCACTTTCAATTTTTACGTACAACATATATACAACATCATTTTCTCTCTATTATAAATAACAAACTTAATCTATTCAAATCTAAGAAGATCAAATATATCTTAAATTTAACTAAAATTAAAGAAAATAACCTTTAATTAGGCTCGAGGTGTAAAAATTGATAAACAAAATTTGATTTATAGTTAATTGTATTTTGATCCAGCCTAAAGTTTAAAAAGTAATATTCAGCTTGAGTTGAATTGAGTTCAAGATTATCCCTCCTTAATCACAAATTAATAGTAGAGCTTAATTTTATAAGCAAAAATGATCACATTTTCAACAAATTAAACCCCCAAAGCAAATCAACAATTTGAATCCGAATCACAAACAATACAAGAATAGAAAATCAAAAGCAGAGCTTTACAATACTTTTTTAGAAAAAATCTTGAAATTATCATTTCTTTAAACTTGAACTTTCCCGTTCCTCTGATACGACGGTTGTCCGCCATTAACGACCCCTTGATGACCTTCGACGAAAGCATAATACCTCAACACGAAACCAAGTCCCAACACAAGCCATTCCAAGCAAAAAACCGCCACACAAAGCCCGCCGGCCAACTTCAGTATCAAAACCCCGTCGTCTTCATTCACGTAGGATTTCAAGTAGCCCAAGAAATCAGAGGCTCGGGTCAAGATGAGAACCGAAACGGAGCCTTGGAATATCGACGTTAGCACCATGACCACCATGTGAGCGGCGTACCACCTGTTGGACCCGGAGACGGCAACAGAGCAGCCGGTGACGGCGCCAGCGATGGTGATGGCGTGGAGGAGGATGAGGAAGAAGCCGCATAAGGAAGGGAATAAGCGGAGGGAGAGGGTGAGGAAGATGCAACTGGAGGCTGTTCCCACGAGGAAATAGTTGCTGATAAGGAAGATTTTGTGAGTTGGGGTGTGGGATTGTGTTACTGAGTTTTCGACCGATAAACCCATTGATGAGACCTTGGATTTGAACTCCTTCGAATCGGAATCGGAATCGGAGGTTTCTGAAACAGAGGTTATGACTTATGAGGGTTTTGTTGTGGAAGAAAGGAAGGAGATGAAGCGTATTTAAAATCTTTGGGGTTTAACGTTCGAATTTGCACTGTGTGTTTTGGAACTTTAAAGTTAACGGCTAGATTCTGCTGAATGCCAGCTTAGAAAGTACTGTGAACAATTATATAAAACAGAGAACCTAGGATCCTGTGTTTTTTAAGGACAAAATTATTACAACCTTAAGAATGTATACAACTCAAGGTTGAACATGTGAAATAAACAACACATTTGTTTTAAAATTCAAATCCATATGTACACCATCCTATTTCATCGAAATTGAGTTGGTGGCCTTGGAAAACCTTTACGCAGCATATCCCATATGCAGAGTTCACAATTTATATTGCAAATTTGAAGAAAATCTAACAACAATGCTTAAAATAACATCACAACTAAACTTATCAGAAGTCAACAACAACATAAACACAAATGAAGATAAAATTCTTACACAAAACCAGAGCATAATTGTACAACACAAACTTTGCTCACTGGGTCCATCTCAAATTTCATAATAACAATCTGATTTCCATTCAAAATTCATAACTCTACCATTCTATGAATTCCAATGCCATAAATGAATATCAACAAAATGTTTATGTTTATTTGATAAAGGAATGAACACGACGAACAAACGCATTTATCGTTTATTCGGTCCCCCTTTTCTTATTATTTTTTACATTTTAAATATTGATAAAGTTATGGACTAAATTGAATACATGTGGTTTTTGGTTCAAACTATAAAGTTTGAGGAGCTTAGGAACAATAGCATAATTTCACCATTTTCTTCGATGAACATGTTTGCGAAGTTAAGCAAACACTAAATGTGCAAACACTAAACGAATAAATACGAATAACTTAAAAAAATAAAATAAACGGACATGACCATAATATTAAATTTTTTAAATGAACACGAACAAGACATGAACAACTTAAAAAATATATAAACAAATATATACATAGTCTTGATTGTACAAACTTAGTTCATTTACACCTTTAAAGTTAAGGAAAAAAAATGGGAAAACATATATATATATATATATATATATGCTATTTTAAATAGATTTATAATAGGGAAACTATATATTTAGTACCCTAATTATGTTCACGTTATTGTTTTGATACCCTAACTATTATTTTAGTCCAAAACACTTATATATATATATATTATCAATTTAAAACATTTCTTAATTTTGATAGAATTTTGTCTCATCCCTTTCTCACCCCTTCGTATTCTCGTCGGTATCTTGATCGTGGAGTTTAGATCCTCTAATAGACCCCACATTAGCCGCTTATCCTCAAATCTTAAAGTTTTGATTATTTCTAGCGTGCTTTTTAAATTTCAAACTAAAAAAAATGCTCGACTAAAAGAAGAAGAAAAATAAGAAATTTACAATGTTAATCCGAAAATTAAAGTAATGTTTAAATTGATAAAATTGCAAACTAAATTAATATATTGCATAAGTTTTTAGACTAAAACTGTTATTAACCCAAGCCACGCCACTATTTTTGTTAATTTTAAACAGCAGAGATATCAAAACTATTGAGTTGTGAGGAGCTCGATTCGTTCAACCGATATGACTCACCAAGTGGTGGAGAGGTGGATTTTTGGGTGGAGGTGGTATGGAAGCTAAAATGTAAATTGACACAATGATTTATAGTGGTTCAACCTTCTAACCAAGGTCTACATCCACTACCTTAGCTCCACACTAAGGATTTCCAATCAATTCACTATTGATTCGTCCCCTTTTCTAGGCTTAGGAGGAAACCCTTTACACCGATCAAGCTTTCTACCCAAAGCCTTGATCAAACCCTCTTTTACAAAGAGATAAACAAAGCAAACACAAATCCCTCTAATAGGTATTTGTTTGCACAATTAAAGCACTCACCCAAAACCTAAAACACTTGAGCAAATTTGACAATTTTGGCTCACTAGTGTTTGTCTATACAATAAATGACAATTTAAGCTCTAAGACAATTCTTGATCATTTGTTGATTGACAATATGAGCATTAGCCTTTACTTGATGCTTGGAGGTCCCTTTTATACTCTTTGATGAGTTTGTAGCCGTTACTAGCCGTTGGGATTGAATTAGAGCCGTTGAGGACTTTAATTCCCACCATAAATGCAGTTATGCAGCTCACCGTTTCGAAATGCTCGAACCTGTTTCGAAACACCCTTTAAGTAGAAAGAGCCGTTGCAGTCTGACAAGGCACCCATTTCGGAACCCGTATCGAAACGCCTAGACCCGTATCGAAACGCCCTGCATTTAAATGTTAGTTGGGAAATAGCCGTTGGGGTTTTATGACCGTTGTGGTCGAAGCCACGTAGGCGTATCGAAACGACATAGCCCGTTTCGAAACGCTGGGCAAAAACCTCATCCAGGGAAAGCCCGTTTCGATACTAGTATCGAAACGTTTTAGCTACTGGAATGCACCGTATCGAAACACCCTAAGGTGTTTCGAAACGCCTGGACAATTTTGTGAAGTTTGGCTTTGAAAAACATGTAAAACCTTTTAAAAACATCCCTAAACATAGTTTCAAGTTATTTGGACTTTGGAAATTGTCCAAAACATTTTTCAATTATTATATCAAAACATTAGTTCTACAAAAACAGAACAAAAACGTAACATTACGTACTATTTTGCCAAAAATAATAGTTAAGTACAAAAATAATAGGGTAAAGTACACAGACGGTCACTGAACTTTGATAAAAAACAAAATGGTAACCAAACTTTCAAAAATCACGAAGTAGCAATTAAACTTTAGATTTTGAAACAAAACGGTAACTGGGGCGTTAAACCCCGTTAACCCCTAACGGAAATCTGACTGGGTATGCCACATCCCCACCCAGTTTTCTACCTCATATCTAAAAAATAATAAAAATATATTACACGTCATATTTAAAAATTAAAAATAAATCATTTTTAATCACAATTAAAAAAAAACAAAAAAAAAACCCAAATAACCAGGGTTAGTGTTAATCACATTCAAAACTCAAATCCCCATTCTCTGTCGTGGACGGCGGTTTGGTCATGAACGACCCCATTGTCGTTGCCGCTGCCCCACCATCCTTTCGTTCCCCACTCCGTTTGCCTGCACGTTACAGTCCGTCAAGGCGTCAATTGTGGTCGATAATAATTAAAAGTATCGTTGAAATCTGTTTGGATTCCGAGAAATGTGAGGAAATTTTCCTTAAGAACCAAACAGAGAACCGAAGGGAATATAAGAAAAGAAAGTTAACGATATGCATACCTGAATTCGAACGTAGTCGGTACGGTTCCAACAGAAAGCGTTCCCCGACATCTGGTCCACCGTTTCTGAGACTCCGTCGAGCACAATGTCAACGGCGGAAGAAGTTGAGCATTCACCGTTACTACGGACCTTTGATCTTTCGCAAGATGGACTGTAACCCCCTCGTCCCAGTCCGGACTCTTGACCGATCCGAGTGGGCAACACGGGGATAACCGATGCGAAACCCATTAAGGCTCCACTTCGGTTACCGACCCAAGGAAAAACTTTTCATTTATTATCTTGTCTAGATGCGTTAAATAAACATATGCGTGAAACGACAGCGGAAACAAGGCTCATGTAACACCCCAATTTTGGGCTTAGAAGTTTAGGGTCTGAACCGGACCGGTCTGATTTTTGGTTCGAGTATAAGGGAGGTTTTGGGGAAAGCCTAGTTCGGGATGCTTTAAAAATATGGAAAAATATCTAAAAATCACCTTTTAATATATATAAGAGAGTGGTGAAATCAATTTTACAAAATAAGGTTTGGAAGTACAACATTTTGGAATAGTGACTAAAATGCGATTTTTGAAAAGTTCAGTGGTGACTGTTTTGTAAAGATTGAAACTTTGAATATTTAAGGAGCTAATTTACCCAAAAAGGATTTCTCCAGATTTTTCCTTAATTCAAGTGATTTAATTAATGTTTAATTAATTAAATGAAAAAGAGAAAAACCACTTTTTAGATTTTCATAACTAACTTTTCCTAAAATTTTCTCATCTCTTTTTCTCTCAAAATTCCATCAGTCAAACACTTTTCTCCAGAAACTTTTCCATTGATTTACATTTCAATTGATGAGATTTCAATCATCAATTAGTTCCTAATCCATCTTACATCAAATCCTTTTGATTTGCTTATTGGATTTTCAAGAAAATTGGCTCAAATCAAGGAGAAATCACCATTTAGAGGTAAGGTTGTTCTTGTCCTCTATATACTCAGTTCTTTACTGAAATTCCCAAGTTATCAATCCTTAAATTGAGTTTTATAAATGGTTTTAATGTTATGAATTTGATTTTGGCTTAAAACTCAAGATTTGGAGGAAATCTTGAAGAATTTCGTTGTGATTGTTTGGGCTCTGTTTTGAGATGATTCTTAAATGTATTTTGGATGTCTAATGATGTATAAATGAGGTTTTATTAATGCAATCCTGAATATGTTGCGTTTCCTAAGTTTTTGCTTATGAAAATGATGGTTTTTGGGTGATCTTGGTGTTTTGTTAATGCTGGAGGTATAAGGACGAGTTTAGGTTCATTTTGGATGTTAATTTATGTTTAGAAATGGTTAGAAGTGTTGGATCTTGGCTGGGTTATGTTTTGGAAGAGTTTGGAGGCGATTTCGGTTGTGTTTGGTAGCCGAAATGTTAGATTTATGTAGAGCAGCGAGTTTAGGCGTGTTGGCTGAAGATTTTAATGCATGATGATGCATTAATCCTCTGTTTTTATGTGTTTAAAACATGAGAGAATGATCCGGAAGCAATAGAGGTGGCGTTGGAAGTTTCGGATGCTTAGAAGGCTTGTCGGCTAGCATAGTTTTGTGTATCGGTGAGTGGAGATGGTTTTCCAGCTTTGAAACGATTATTTGAAGGTTTTGGGAGCTTAGCTTAAGTCTAATCAACTTATCTAAGCTCAAGAGTAAGTTTTCAGAAAAACTCCCTCGGATGTGCTATGAAGTGGTTTGATGCATTGGTTATAAATTGCATGATTAAATTCTGTTTTGAAAGCATGTTTTAGCATGGTTAATGCTGGTTTTGAAAGCTATGTGTTGAAGGATGCTCAAGGTAAGAGATCATTGTTTTGGCATGTTGTTAAATTGGCAGTGGTGCATGGTGTTTAATGGCTTTGTTTAATGCTTTAAAACAGTGAATTGATGATGGTATTTGATGTATATTGGCAAGTGAAGAGAGTGGTTTTTGGTTACTTTAATCGGATATAGTTAGCCGGCTATAGGATTGGGTGCACCGTGAATAAATTCGCCTTAGATGTTGAGGGGTTGCGATTGTACCGTAAACTCCATCCAAGTATCCTAACGAGAGAGGTAAGATCACAACGGTGGTTAAAAGTCCGTGTGTGGATCTTGGTAAGCTCACAACAGTGGTTAAAAGTCTGTGTGAGGATTTTGGTAAGATCTCAACGGTGGTTAAAAGTCTGTGTGTGGATCTTGTTAAGGTCACAACGGTGGTTAAAAGTTCGTTTGTGGATTTTGTGTTATGTTTCCCGTACTCTCGTTAGTAGATTATACAACTACCGATGATTGATGTTGAGGGGTTGTGATTGTACCGTTAAACTCCATCACGGGTGTTGAGGGGTTGTGATTGTACCGTTAAACTCCACCTTATGTTGTTCGGTAGTGTGTATGAAGCGTGTGGGACAACGCTTGTAATTCGCATATTCAATTGTGTCTTGAGTTGAAATGGTTTGTGAACTATCACTTGAAAGCCAATATAATGTATTTGAATGTAATGAAGCAAGAGATGCTTGAAAATGATGCAAGTGTATATCTTCTATTGTGAGTGGTGCATATGTGCTTAGAATCTCTCTAGTGCATTGAAGTCTTGTGAAGGCTTGTTGGAAAAGGCATGTAATGCAAATGTTGCTTTTGTAGTTCATGTGTTTTGCATTTGTTGAATGTATGAGATAGTTAGAAGGATCAAATGGTTTTCAAAAGGTATTTTGCTTTGAAATGATCATCAAGCATGAGGAAAGTATGCTGTGAAGTGGAAGTGTTTTCCAAGGAATTTGAGTTTAACTTTGCATGAAGTGTTCATGCATGAAAGGGTTTAAATGATAGTTTTTGCAAGAATGTGGTTTGGGGTGAGTTGTTTAGCATTTCAAGTTAAGGGTTGGTTTTCATGTTGAGCAATGCATGATTGAAAGAAATGTTGTTTCAAAAGAGGTTTTCAAACAATGATTTGGTTTATTGAATTGTATCTACTTTTAAAGAAGGTTTTATGATTCGCTGCATTGATGGTGTTTTGCTTTTGAGCTTTCCTCACTAAGCATTATGTGCTTACGCTCCTATTTGTCCATCAATGCAGATATTTGAAGTTGGGACAGCAAGAAGCAAGAGATTCAAGAAGAGCTCCACTTGAGAAGTATGTTTTGGTTTATAGCTATAGATAATAAAGGCAATGGGGGGAGAGTCTTTTATATTGATGTGTAATGAGATTGTGTATGTTGACCATGTTCGGTTTATGGTTTGAACTTTGTTGTTGATCGCTTTGCCATATTTGAATCATCTTCTTCATAATTTGTTATGTTAGGCTCTTCGATCAAAAGCAAGATCATGTGTTGGATGTGTTGAATGAGTTGGTGCACCTAAGGTTTGATTTGTATCTAGTTTTTAATGCAATTTGGTAGTTATGATGCTTGGCATGTTGTTGATATGTTGATGAATGGTTTAAAGTATGTTTGTTGGTGTTTGGATGTGTAAAATCAGAATTTTTTGCTGTTTCTGGGCAGGGTGTATCGAAACACCCTTGGCTGTTTCGAAACGGGTGCATGAATTGGCCTGGGCGTTTCGAAACGGCTAGAGGTGTTTCGAAACACTTTGGCTACTGGAGGTGTCCGTTTCTGAACTAGTTTCGGAACATACCCGCGTTTCGAAACGGTCAACACCGTTTCGATACGGGCGTACGACACGGGTGTTTCTATACGGGTGTCGGTGTTTCGAAACGGGTGACCGTTGGACAGCTTTTGCATGCTTTACATTTTAGTCCTAAAAGTTGTAATTGCAATTGCTTGAGCTTGAAATGTCTTTTTAAGATGAAATTTGGCAGAGAGGCTCATAATATGATTAATTGAGGTTTGGTAAAACTAAAATCTTGGAAATCCTTTTATTTTCCAAAATTTACATTTTGGTCCCTAAAAGTGTATTTCTTGCAATTGAGTTCTTAAACGTTTCCGATCGCTGTGTTTTTCTCTTCCGAGGTTCTTGGGCTTTCACATAGGTTTAATACGCATCTAGAGAAGTTTAAAAAAAGAAAAAAAGGTCGTTAATCAAGGTTGACTTTCGGGTTGACTTTGGTTTTCCCCGTGTGATCTTCGTAGTTCGGGTCTAGAGTCTAGGCCGGGCTAATAGGTTTACAGCTCACGAGAAGCCTAACAACAAACAGGGCCTAAGCCCAACCCTTGAGACCCTTTAGAGATGTCAAAAAGCCCATTTACAAGCCTGTGTTTCGAAACAGACATCACCCGTTTCGAAACACAGGCTCCAGTTTAAAAAGCCAGACACTCGTACCGAAACGCATCCATCCCGTTTTGGAACAGGGTCCCATTTCGCCTAGGCGTTCCGATACCCATTTCGGAACATGCAATTACAGTAGCCAAAATGTTTCGAAACTCATATCGGAACAGGGGCTCACAGTAGCCAAACCGTACCGAAATGCGTTTCGATACGGGGGCCCTTGAACCACACCCGTTCCGAAACACCTGCAATCTGTGAATTCCCAAAATCAGTTTTAAACATCTCTAAATGATCCCAAACGCCCTTAACGACCCCAAGAGAATACACGACATACGAACACACTCTAGAGGCATGCACCCTATTGCAAACATACTCAAGACACAAAAGGATACAAGATATGTGCATCCATTTAAAAGATCATACATGGAATTCAAGACTCATGCTTCACAAGAACATACACTTAGAAATTCAAGGTAGGCAAGTCAAACATGGTTTACAAGCAATCCAAGGCAACCAAAAGCCAACCAACAACATGATAAAGAAGAGTCTAACATGCTCCTAAACAAAACCAACATCAACATACTTCAAAAGCTCAAAGCAACTAATACATGTCCCATTGCTTGACTATTACTTCCTTTAACTAAAATATTCATATTTGATAGCTAAGATAGCACCACAAAGCACATGTTGAGTTGATCACACAATTGCAAATGGCCAAGAGGGGGGTGAATTGGCAATAAAAATTTTGGTGGGAGGAATGAGTGAAAAATAAAAGATGACACAAGTAGTTAGAGTGGTTCAAGTTCTCCAAATAAACTCTACACCCACTACCTTAGTTCCCACTAAGGATTTTCAACCAATTCACTACTTGAATTCTTCCCCTTTTCTTGGATGAGGAGGTAACCTTACAAATTTGATTAAGCTTTCTACCCAAAGCTTAATCCACTAAATTTACAAAGAGAAGGTTTTGGCAAACTCAAATAATTCCTCGCAAAGGATAAATGTATACCCAAATACAATTTCAATCACCCCAAACTCACAATACAAGATAACAATCAAAATACTAGAGATGGGTACAAGAATTTGACTTTGAAGAGCACAAGGGTTTGGATTTTTGCTTTGATGATGCTTGTAGGTTGAATAGTTGTTGCTGGCCTTCAAAGGACTTCAATTTATACCTCCTCTATTAATTCTAGCCGTTTGGGTGGTTGAGGACTTGAATAGAGCCGTTGGAACCCTCTCTTACCACCATAAATGCACTCTTGCAGCTATCCGTATCGGTACTCGGGGAGCCGTATCGATACTTGTCTCAAAAAAGAAAGAGTCGTTGTACATAATAAATAGGGGGTATCGAAACGCATGTAGGCGTATCGATACGGGGTATCGAAACGGAGGAGATCGTATTGATACCTTTTTCTCGACTTAGCTCACTGAAAGTTTCCGTTTCGATACGAGGGTTTACCGTATCGATACGAGTCAACTACCAATTTAAAATTTGGTTACCTAACAACTGACACCAATGGTCGAAACATTTAAAACGATCTGAATTAAAAATTCCTTAAAACCATATCGATACGGGTGGAGTCGTATCGGTACACCATTCAAACTCTTTTAGACTTTACAAAGGAGCGTATCAATACAAATTGAATCTGTTTCGATACGTTGTTTCGATACGGTTAAAAGCGTATCGAAACGAATTCCTCCAGTAGCCAACTTTGTAAAAAAGGTATCGATACGGCTGGAAGCGTATCGATACACCTGGACGGTTTTCAATGGTTTGGCATTGGAACACTTAGAAAATATTTTGAGTTTGAGTTTTTCAAATCAGTTTTAAAGTGTTGGTGATTTAAAACTTATTAAGGGACTTATAAAACAATTTTAAGTTTTTCAATTTGATCCTTAAAGATTTAATTATATCAAAATCAAACATAGGTTTCACAATCTCCCCCTTCTTGATATAACAAAACTTAAACTTAAAATTTTTGACACTTTGAAAAACTTTGCAAAATTAACTCCCCCTTAATATGGGCTAGGTAACTTTTAAGTTGAAAATCAAAATTTTTAAGTGTTGTGAGCTTCCCTCTCCCCCTTTTTGTTAGATCAAAAATATTGAGACAAAGTAAAGTGCATAACATAGGCAAAGGTATAAATAGGCAACATAAATATCATTAAGTTCAAAATAAAGCATAACATCAACTTAAAAATCCAACAACACAGAAAATCAAATCATAGGTTGAAAATAAAGCAAACTTAGTTCTAAGAACATGAAACAAAAGTGCATAAATAGAAATATCCTAAATGAGATGCATGAAATGCAAGGAGAAGCTACTAGGCATCATTATCGCCTTTTTCATCATCTTCCTCTTCATCTACAATTGGATCATCATTCCTCATGCTATTACGCCACTCATCATGGAAAGCGGAGAGGGAAATATTCAAGGATTTATGACTGCTTTCAAGAGAGGTTAGACGATTCTCCATGTTTGTCATCCTTGTGTCAAAGCTTGTGTAACGCCCCGGTTTAGGGGTCAGGTGAAAAATAATAATTTAATATTATTTCTAGGTCCGGTTTTGTAATTAAAAATAATTTTGGGCCTCGGGTTTTAAGACAACAAAAATTTAATTGAACTATTTTCTAAACAAGCCCAATTGGGCATGGATGTCATTCATTGTAATTCCCTTGTTTCATTAAGGGCATTTAAGTCTTTTAACCCTTTTTAATTTCAAACAACCTAAAATAATGCTAGAGTCATCTTCTTCCTCTAACTCCACTATCTCACCATCGTTAAAACACCCCCCCTCCCCTTGGATACTATTCCAATCAAAAGCTTGCTCATTTTTGAAGGTTTTGCAAAGGTAACTTCGTTTTTGACTTACCCTCTTTATCCTCTACAAGTTGATGTCTTTTATTTCTCATTTCCACACATGTTATGAAACTTGGATTTTGGAGGGTTTTGAATTAAAAATGTTGTTTTTGAGGTCTTTGATTCTAGTTTTTGATTTGTTGAGGTTCAATGAGTAATCTACAACCAAAAAGGGCCAACCAAAATGATTTTTACAAGGTTTTGGGGATTCTCCCGAAATGGGGTTTTGGGGAGGTTTTTGGGAGGTTTAGGATTGAAATATGAGGGTGTTCTATGTAGAAATGAGAGGGCCAATGGTTAGGGTATATGAAAGCTTTGTTTTGGAAGCTTTAGGGAGTAGTTTGAAGGTTGAAATCAATGGTTTTAAGGGGTGCTTGAGGGCTGCTCGGATTTTTGAATTTTGGGCTTGTTCTCCATGTGAAAATTGATATCTTGTAATTGGTTTGTAATCCGGGTTGAGCATTTTAGAACATGGACTGACTTGAGATTGTTTGCTTGGTGTTGGTTTGGCTAGAGGCGAGAATTTTGGTCGGAGAAGCTTCGGGGTCAAATCCGGGGAATTCGGAGTCTTGAGCTTGGTCTTCGATCTTCTCTTGGGTAGCAACGGTGAGTAGATTCATTGGTTTTTACTTTGTGCTTGATATGGACTCCTTTGGGGTTTGGGTAGAACCTTGAGAGGTTGCCTAAACCCGTGTGTAAGTCTCCCTACTCATAAGTTGTTGTGACAAGTTGATTGTATATACATTGTGACCATTGAATGCATTTTAAGTTGTCAATGTTGTAGTCGTGTTGAGTTCGTGCCTCACGTGATGGTGGTCTAAACTACGGTGATGTGTAGTCCCACCGGTAGTGACTAGTAGGGTAGTACTTTGATGTGTAGTCCCATTGGACATCCACTAGTCGAAACGGTGATGTGTAGTCCCACCGTAAGTGTTTGTTGGTTGTGCTTGAGCAAACCAAGAGTAGTGGTTGAGTTAGACCCTTGTGCATCCATAGTTTTCTTGCATACAATTCGTATTTTGAAAAACTGCATGTTGTGAATTGTAGAGCCTCTCTCACTAAGCTAGTTGCTTATGCTCTTTGTTTCCAACGTGCAGATCGTTAGAGTTCGGGAGGCGAGCGGGCGAAGGAGGAGCTTTTGGAGTTCTCAAGCAAGTTTAAGTATAGTTTGCTTTTGTAATAATGCCTAGACAATGGGGTATAGAGTGTTAGGAGTTGGGGTCAAACTCCTTAGGAAGTTATGTTTGAAATTGTTAAACCTATGTTGTGTTATGATTTGCTTCTTGGATTATGCTCTATGATACTTGTGGATTATTTGCTTATGCCTGATTTTGTATGAGGATTGGTCTATGCATGCCTTAAGTTTGTCAACCATGTGTATGATGCCTATGCTTGTTAAGTGGTTTCTTATGATATTGCTTGAAGTCTAGATAAGTGTGATTGTTGTTATATTCAATGCTTGTAAGCTAAAATCCAACTGTGATTGTTGTATGTATGCTTGTTGGAATGGTCGTATGTGCGAGCCTTGTAGTCGTTGAATCATGCTTTTGGTCTTTTTAAGCTTCTATACATGATCTTAACGTTTTTCTTGGGTAGGAAGTCCTTAAGTTGGGCAGTAGGTGACCCCCTGCACTAAGGTTTCGAAACCATGGGTAAGGTTTCGAAACCTTTGCAGAAATTTTGGTTCCAGGGGTCACTGCCAGCCAAAGTTTCGAAACCTTTGGGGTAGGTTTCGAAACTATGGTCAAAGGTTTCGAAACTTTCCCCAAGGTTTCGAAACCTTTGGAAGATTTTGGGTTCCAGGGCATTCTGCCAACCAAAAGTTTCGAGACCTTGGGAAAGGTTTCGAAACCTTCCCTAAGGTTTCGAAACTTTGGGTGAGAAATGGGTTCCAGGGGTTTCTGTCAGCAAAAGTTTCGAAACCCTTGGTAAAGGTTTCGAAACTTCTGCTTAAAATTGTACTGTTTTGACTTGTTGACCTTTTTAATGGGATAAATACATAGGTTTTAATGTGCCTTTAGTCAAGATTGGGTTTTGGTCGTTTGATTGTGGTTTGGGGTTCGAATATGACAAGTCTAAAATGAAAAAAAATTCTAGGGTTGCTAACCGAGGAGGAACCCTTTGGGTTTCGCTTCGGTTTTCCCCGTGTGGCCCACTCGGACCGGTCATCCGGCCAGACCGGGACGAGGGGGTTACAGCTTGTTTCAAGAGCGGTGAGACGATTTCCCATATCCGTGCGCAACCCCGTGAATTGCTCATTAAGGAAGGTCATAAGAGCATCCATGGAAGGTTGAGGAGGAGGTGGAGGAGCTTGATCACCTTGAGGATTTTCCAATTCTGCCGTGGCCTCGGGTGGTAGCTCGGAAAGACGTAACCAACTACCATTAAAATAATGGAACTTACCCCGTGCAAGAGAGCGTTCATCGATAGGATCGGTGATGGGAGTTGGGAAGTCAAACGAGCAATCAATATCCTTTTTCAAAAAGAAATAGCTTAGGGCCGTACCATAGGTGAAGGAGGTGACAAGAGTGGTGTGGCGATGTTGCACAAGATAAACAATCTCCGCAAACATGATACGAGCAAGGTTTGGACGTTTTCTCTCACGGAAGCAATGAATCCAAAAGTCATCCACTTGACGGATGGTAGAGTACTTTCCTCCGGAAGGCCCAAACCACCAAGAGACCATCAAATGAAGGACCCGATCTTGAGCATTGAGGGCGGTGACGGAACCACTAAGAACATGGCCTAAAGCATTCTCATCATCAAGGCCTTCATCCTCCAACTTAAAAACTTCACATATAAATTTTACATCAATGAGGATTTTCTTGCCCGTGAGATAGGAACTAACTCCGGTAACAACCCCATTACGATTTGCACAACATTTGGCATTAGTATAAAAGATCAAAACCAAAAGACGGAAGTAAAACCCGGGAATGGAGAGAAAATCCATAAAATTCCAAAGTTGAAGCAAAGGGAGATATTCAAATTTGAATCGCTCCGAGTTAAGAAAAGGAATAGATATTACCCTTTCCGGACGAATCTTGTAGTTTTTGAATTGACGAAAATATGTGAGAGCTCCGGGGGTTTCAAAGGAATGTTCATAGATTTGGGTGTAATTTGGACGATCAACCTCTCCGGGATTAGATGATTCACCGGTTTGAGAAACACGAGATCTCTTCCTAGATTCCTTGGGTGCCATGAACTAGAAAAACAAGTGTATGCATTTAGATTCCTTCATTCAAGTCATTGAGAAATCAAAGATCAAGGTAAAAAAAAATTGGAAAACAAAGTTTTGTTAAGAAGACAAATATAAAAACAAAACAAAAAAAATTGAAAAAGAAAAAAGAAAGTGTTTTACCTTGATAGTGATTAGAGAGGAATGAAGAAAAAGCCTAGCACCAAATTTGACGAGAAAAAGCCTTAGAGCTTTCTTTATTTGAAGCCCTTTTTAAGTTTTTGAGTTGTGAAAATATGAGGGAGGAAGAGCCTATTTATAGGCTAAAAACGGCTAGGGTTTTTAGGGTTTTGAGAATTTTAGTTTTGGTAAAAGTTGAAGACTTTAAATGCCAAATTTAAAGCTGTTTGCGCAATCGCATATCGATATGCCTGAGGGTGTATCGATACGGGGGTAAAAGCGTAATTCCCTTAAAAATGCCCGTTGAAGAATCGTATCGAAACGGATGAAATTCGTATCGAAACGATTTAAGCCCGTATCGAAACGAGTTTAACCATATCGATACCCGTTTAAGGCAAAATGAATTCTGGGAAACTAATGAAGTACTCGTATCGATACGCGTAGGCCTGTATCGATACCCTATGCCCAGAAATACATTTTAGGCCTAAAGAACAACCATAGGCTCGATTTTAACACCTCCTAAAAGAATGCAGATGATGAATGAATAGTTCTAAGCATATTTGAATAGAAACATACTCCCCCTAACTATAGGCATGGACATTTTCAAGAGTTACAACACACAAACATGCAATTTCACAAGATCAAGCAAATTTAAGCACAAAGGAGGCCCTAAAAGGTCAAGATAGGCTAGCTAGACCTAACTCTCTCATAAGGGTCCAAAAGCGCTCTTTATCTAAAGGTTTTGTAAATATATCCGCTAATTGGTTCAAGGTGTGAACAAATTCTATAACAACATCATTTTTCAAAACATGATCTCTAATGAAATGATGTCAAATTTCTATGTGTTTAGTTCTAGAGTGTTGGATGGGATTCTTAGTGAGACAAATGACACTAGTGTTGTCACACCTAAGGAGAATGGTTTCTATTTCAACACCATAATCTAAGAGTTGTTGCTTCATCCAAAGGACTTGAGCACAACAACTCCCTAAGGATATGTACTCCGCTTCGGTGGTAGATAAGGCTACACTATTTTGTTTCTTAGAGAACCAAGATACGAGCATACTACCTAAGAATTGGCATGTCCCGGAAGTACTTTTCCTATCTATCTTACATCCCCCCATAACCCGCATCCGAATAAGCATGAAGGCTAAAGGAAGAATCTTTAGGATACCAAAGGCCTAAGGTAGGTGTGTCTCTAAGGTATCTAAAAATTCTCTTAATGGCAACTAAGTGTGATTCTCTAGGACTAGCTTGAAACCTAGCACACAAGCAAACACTAAACATAATATCCGGTCTACTTGCGATAAGGTAAAGCAAAGAACCTATCATGGATCTATAAAGCTTAGAATCAACACACTTACCTCCTTAATCTTTGTCAAGCTTTATGGAAGAACTCATAGGTATGGCTTGAGGTTTTGCATTCTCCAAGCCAAACTTTTTGAGCATATCATTCACATACTTAGCTTGATTTATAAAGGTGTCATCTTTCCTTTGTTTGATTTGGAGTCCAAAAAAGAATGAGAGCTCCCCTATCATGATCATCTCGAACTCACCTTGCATTAGCTTAGAAAATTCTTTACAATAACACTCATTAGTAGAACCAAAAATGATATCATCAACATAGATTTGTACTACTAAGATGTCATTGTTATATCTTTTTATAAAGAGTGTAGTATCCACCTTTCCTTTTTCAAAACCCTTTTCAATTAAGAAATTTGAAAGTCTCTCATACCAAGCTCTAGGAGCTTGTTTTAAACCATAGAGAGCTTTTGTTAGTTTAAACATATGGTTTGGAAATTTTGAATCCTCAAAACCAGGTGGTTGTTCAAAATACACTTCATTTATAAAACCATTTAATAAGGCACTTTTCACATCCATTTGAAAAAGCTTGAAATTATTATAACATGCAAATGCAAGCAACATCCTAATGGCTTCCATTTTAGCTACGGGTGCATAAGTCTCATCAAAATCAATTCCCTCTTCTTGGGTATAGCCTTGAGCAACAAGCCTAGCCTTGTTTCTCACTATATTACCACTTTCATCTAATTTATTCCTAAATACCCATTTTGTTCCTATAGTAGATTGATTATTAGGCCTTTCAACTAATGTCCAAACTTTACTTCTCTCAAATTGATTTAGTTCCTCTTACATGGCCAAAATCCAAAAATCATCTTTTAAAGCTTCTTTAATATTTTTAGGCTCAATGCATGAAAGAAATGCAACATGATTCATTAATTTGAGAGAGGATCTAGTAGTTACCCCATTGGATGGATCACCCAAGATTTCACCACCTTTGACATAGTTGAACTCCCTTGGGTAAGACACCTCCTTTTCCTCAAGAGCCAAGTCCTTCAAGGCTTCAAGAGGTGGATCTTGTGTATCCTCATCTTTAGTTGGAACCTCATCCACCTTTGACGTTTGTCCTCCATCAATGGCATCAAGGATTCCTACATCATCATCATCACAAGATTCCTTCCTCGGAAGGAGGTTATCATCGAAAACAACATGTATAGACTCTTCAACTACTAGAGTTCTTTTATTAAATACTTGACAGGCTTTAGAGTTTAAAGAGTACCCTAAGAAAATAGCTTCATCACCTTTAGCATCAAATTTACCTAAGTTTTCTTTACCATTATTCAAAACAAAACACTTGCAACCAAAAGGATGAAAATAGCTAATGTTAGGCTTCTTAGATTTTAAAATCTCATAAGGTGTTTTCTTCAAAATTGACCTAATCATTACTCGATTTATAATATAGCAAGCGGTATTTGTGGCTTCCGCCCAAAAATATTTAGGTAAATTATTTTCACAAAGCATGGTTCTAGTCATTTCTTCTAAAGTTCGATTTTTCCTCTCAACTACCCCATTTTGTTGAGGAGTGCGAGGTGCGGAAAAATTGTGGCTAATCCCATTTTCATTTAAAAACTCATCGAAACCTAGATTTTGAAATTCGGTTCCATGATCACTTCTAATGTGAGAAATTTTAAGTTCAAGATCATTTTGAGTTATTTTAGAAAATGTGATGAATTTTTCTAAAGCCTTATCTTTTGTACTTAAGAATAGAACCCAAGTAAACCTAGAATAGTCATCTACAAGCACAAAAGCATATGATTTTCCACCCAAGCTCGTTGTTCTAATAGGCCCAAAAAGATCCATATGAATCAATTGTAAACATCTACTAGTAGAGACATCATTAATGGATTTAAATGAAGTTCTATGTTGTTTACCCTTTGAACATGCATCGCAAATTTTATCATTAGAAAATTTAAGTTTGGGTAAACCTCTAACTAAATTAAGGGAAATTAATTTCTCTAAGACACTCATGCTAGCATGTCCTAATTTTCTATGCCAAAGCCATGAGTCATGTTCATCATGTGCAACTAAGCATGTATGAGATGAATGAATGTCATCTAGATGCACCATGTATATGTTCCCTATGCGATGACCAATGAGCATTAGTTGATTTGTTTTAATGTTTACAATTTTGCAACCACTTTTATCAAATAAAACATTAAAACCCTTGTCACATAATTGACTAATGCTCAATAAATTATGTTTAAGACCGTTGACATACAAAACATTTTCAATGAAAATAGAAGAGTGATTACCAATGGAGCCCATTCCTTCAATGTGGCCTTTGGAGTTGTCACCGAAAGTTACCACTCCACCACTCTTTGGCTTTAGTTCCACAAATCTACTCTTGTCACCGGTCATATGTATTGAGCATCCACTATCAAGGTACCAAGAATTTTGGCTTGAAGCTTTAGCCTTGTAGCAATGCTCCCCCTACAAACAAAGATATTAGGCCTTGATTTTTGGTACCCAAATCATTTTGGGTCCATGTGTGTTAGCCTTCAAAATTTTGGTTCCCTTGGGAATCCAAGAAGCAATAGCACTCATATTATTAGAAATAATGAGTTCCTTAGGAACCCAAACACTCCTAACTCTTTGACCTCTAGATTGCTTATTAAAATTTTTTTGTTTAGGAATAAAGGGTTTTCTTTTTACATATTGAGATTTAGAATGATTTCCTTTTTCAAAATTGTTTTTCCCAATAGCAATAGATGTTTTAAGATTATCCACTTCCTTTGTGTGATAATCTTGAAAATCGGAAAGAAGTTTTTCAAGTTCAAGATTTTTTGTTTTAAGATCATTCGAAAGATTTACTAAAAACAAAACTTTCTTTTCCAATTCGGAGTTAGCTTTAGAAAATGTCTCATTTTGATTTTTTAAATCGGAAATGGTTTTCTTGTTTTTCAAAATGGATTCTTTATATTTTCCTACTAACTCATCGTAAACCTCTTGCAATTCATCATAAGCATCTTGAAGTTCATCAAAAGTAAAATAAAAATTGGATAAGTTAGAATTTACCTTTGGTTCATCATCAATGGCCATGAGACATAGATTGGCCACTTCCTCCTCTTCCTCGGATGACTCATCGTCACTCCAAGTTGCTATTTGAGCTTTGAGCTTGTTCTTCTTCCCAAAGCTCTTCCTCTTCAATTGAGGACATTCGGAACGGATTGGACCCGGCTTCTTGCATTCATAGCAAGTGATTTGGTCCTTCTCCTCTTCCTTACTCTTGCTCTTGAAGTCTCCCTTTCTAATAAAGTTTCTTCCACGATTGGACTTCATGAAGCGAGTAAACCGTTGGCCAACATGGCCATCTCCTCATCTTCATCTTCACTTGAATCACTTTCTTGATATGAAGCTTTAAGAGCAATTCCCACTTTCTTCTTCTCAACATCCTTCTTCTCAACCACTTTCTTCTCTTCTTCTTTTCCCTTCCTCATGATCTCATGGGTGAGTAGAGATCCAACAAGAGCATCAAGCTTGAGAGTCTTCAAATCTCTAGCTTCAATGATAGTTGTTCTCTTGCCATCCCATGACTCCGGAAGAGAGTACAACAATTTCCTCACTAGTTTGTCTTCCGTGATGATCTCGCCGAACCCCTTCAATCCGTTGACAATGACCGAGAATCGATCAAACATCTTGGAGACACTTTCATCGGGATCCATCTTGAAATTTTCATAGCTTAGATTGAGTAGCCCAATCTTTGTCTCCTTGACATCACTAGTTCCCTCATATGTTGTCTCGAGGGTATCCCAAACCTCCTTGGCATTTTCGATTGAAGACACCTTGAAGTAGATATCCGAACCAAGTGCACAAAATATCACATAGAGAGCTTTGTCATTCACTTGCATCCTTCTTCTTTCATCATCCGTCATCTCGACTTTTACCTTTGGGACAAGTCTTTCTCCATCTCTTTTCATAGGAATGTATGGACCTTCTTCAATCATATCCCACACCATATAGTGGGTAGACTTGATGAAGAGCCTCATCCTATTCTTCCAATATGGGTAGTTATCCCCATTATAGAATGGTGGCTTGGTGGTAGATTGGGACTCATAGAGGTTGGAGTTGGAGGTGGATGCCATTGCTTGACTAGTTGTTGATCAAACTCTCATAGAATCGACTCAAGAGGGTTGTAATCCTTCCAATGAGTGTAGCTCTGATACCAATTGTTGAGTTGATCACACAATTGCAAATGGCCAAGAGGGGGTGAATTGGCAATAAAAATTTTGGTGGGAGGAATGAGTGAAAAATAAAAGATGACACAAGTAGTTAGAGTGGTTCAAGTTCTCCAAATGAACTCTACATCCACTACCTTAGTTCCCACTAAGGATTTTCAACCAATTCACTACTTGAATTCTTCCCCTTTTCTTGGATGAGGAGGTAACCTTACAAATTTGATTAAGCTTTCTACCCAAAGCTTAATCCACTCAATTTACAAAGAGAAGGTTTTGGTAAACTCAAATAATTCCTTACAAAGGATAAATGTCTACCCAAATACAATTTCAATCACCCCAAACTCACAATACAAGATAACAATGAAAACACTAGAGATGGGTACACGAATTTGACTTTGAAGAGCACAAGGGTTTGGATTTTTGCTTTGATGATGCTTGTAGGTTGAATAGTTGTTGCTGGCCTTCAAAGGACTTCAATTTATACCTCTTTTATTAATTCTAGCCGTTTGGGTGGTTGGGGACTTGAATAGAGCCGTTGGAACCCTCTCTTACCACCATAAATACACTTCTGCAGCTATCCGTATCGTTACTCGGGGAGCCGTATCGATACCTGTCTCAAAAAAGAAAGAGTCGTTGTACATAATAAATAGGGGTATCGAAACGCATATAGGCGTATCGATACGGGGTATCGAAATGGAGGAGATCGTATCGATACCTTTTTCTCGACTTAGCTCACTAGAAGTTTCCGTTTCGATACGAGGGTTTACAGTATCGATACGAGTCAACTACCAATTTAAAATTTGGTTACCTAACAACTGACACCAACGGTCGAAACATTTAAAACGATCTGAATTAAAAATTCGTTAAAACCGTATCGATACGGGTGGAGCCGTATCGGTACACCATTCAAACTCTTTCAGACTTTACAAAGGAGTGTATAGATACAAATTGAATCTGTTTCGATACGATTAAAAGCGTATCGAAACGAATTCCTCCAGTAGCCAACTTTGTAAAAAAGGTATCGATACGGCTGGAAGCGTATCGATACACCTGGACGGTTTTCAATAGTTTGGCCTTGGAACACTTAGAAAATATTTTGAGTTTTAGTTTTTCAAATCAGTTTTAAAGTGTTGGTGATTTAAAACTTATTAAGGGACTTATAAACCAATTTTAAGTTTTTCAATTTGATCCTTAAAGATTTAATTATATCAAAATCAAACATAGGTTTCACAGCACACTTGGAGGCCCCTTCTTGTACTAGCAACCAACGAACTACGGATCTGCATTGTCAAACAAAAGAGAGCGTAAGCATAAAGCTTAGTGAGGGTAAGCTCATAACACAAACCTCAATAATGCAGGGTCCAAGCACGAGCACAACAAATGTGGAATGCATGACCTTACCTTCGATTCACATGAGCCAAAATACACATGATGCATGAACATATATTCAATATTATGCCATGCTCAACAAGCTCAAACCCACATCATATGTAAACACATATAATAATCCACATATGTATCACATTTCATATCATATTGGCATCACATATCTCATCATATTGACACCTAGCTATGACTCGAATACGCGGATAACACGTTGGAACTCACATCCAACACAACAATTACCTTACGGTGGGATTACACTCATCACCGTTCACACGGAGGGGATTCCACTCATCCTCACACCCCGTCGATGGGATTACACTCATCATCGACTAACATATAAACAAGAAGGTTTTCTGGGTGATCCCGTACTTCATCTTGATGACTACCATCACCAAGACCACGCGTGCATTTGACTCACGTGTGCACACTAACATCCTAATGATCGATCATTTGTACCCAAGCATATTAGTGCCAATATTAAACACAATCCACAATATCATTTCATAACCATTTACGTGCTTAGCACGTACTCACCATGATTAACATCATGCACAATCCACATGCATATATCAATGCATCAATCCAAGCCTCAACATACATGTATAACATCATATACATAGCCGACACAATCACAATTAAACATGAGGCATAAACACATTCAAAGATCAACCATAGTCTTTAACTATAGTTTGGGATTAAGCTACCACTCTAATCCCAACTCTAGGTGGGTCTACCAAGCCCAACCTAGTACACATGCTTGAACCAAATACTCAAAACCATTTTAAAACACATTTAACCACTCACCTTCACTTCCAAGCTCAACAACCAAGCAACCAAGACCTTCAAGCTTCCGGATTCACTCTCGATGTCTCACCAACACAATTTCTTGCCTCTAATCATTTCAACACATTCAAACAACCTCAAATCAGTTCACACAAAAATGTAGCAAACCCAGAACACTATTCAAGCATCAAACACATGATTTTCAAACCAAGAACAACACCCAAAACTCCAAACCCGAGCAGCCCTCAAACTCAATTCAAAACTCTTGTTTCAAACACTTTTAACACCTCTAAAAGCTTCTAAAACAATCCTCAACCAACATACAACCATTAGCCTTCAATTTTCAACATTAAACACACCCAAAACTCATCTTAAAACCCTTAAAAAACCCTAACAAAACCCAATTCCGAAAATCTTTATAAAACACTCTAAAATTCATATATGTTGGACTTTTTAGGTTGAAAACAACTTATCTAACATTAACAAATCAATAGCTTTGATAAAATCTCATAAAGCTTTAACCTTTGACATTTTTCCATGGAAAACCAAATTTCTAAAACATTGATGAAAATGAAATCTAATGGTACTTCCAAAGAGAGGAAGATGAGAGCAAAATGGGGATGTAATTACCTTTCAAAACCGACCAAAGATGAAGGAGAAAGGATATGTAATAGTAACTTGGAGTGTAGAAGCTCTCTTTGTCGTTGGTTTTGAAAATTGGAAGTGAGGAAGAAGATGAGCACATGCCTTCATCTTTTGTTTTATTTTAATTCACCCAAAAATCATAATTACAATTATGCCATTAATGAATGGCTAAAATCCTAATCTCCTAAAGTCCATGGATTTTGGACTTTGAAGATAGGCCCAACATACTTTAATTATTTTGAAATCACGAAGCCCATTAAAAATATATTATTATTTTAATTATAAACTCGAAACTCAATATATTATTTTATTATTATTTTCATCCGACCCCCAAACTCGGGTGTTACAACTCTCCCCAACTTAAGGAATTTCGTCCCCGATATTACCTGATAGAAACAAGTACGGAAACTGCTCAAGCATATCAGCTTTCCCCTCCCACGTGGCTTCTTCCACACCTCTATGTCTCCACAACACCTTGACCAACTCTATGGTCTTTCCACGCAACACCTTGCTGTCAGAAGTAAGTATCTCAACAGGTTCTTCATTATAAGACAAATCTGGATTCAACTCTATCTCTTCAACATACATAACATGAGATGGATCTGATCTATATCTCCTAAGCATCGACACATGAAAAACATCATGAAGTTTCTCTAACTCCGAAGGCAATCTCAAACGGTAAGCTACAGGCCCAATCCGCTCAACAATCTCATATGGACCAATAAACCTCGGACTCAACTTGCCTTTCCGGCCAAATCTCATTACCTTATTACACGGAGATACTTTCAGAAACACTTTCTCACCCACTAAGAACTCAATTTATTTTCTTTTCAAATCTGCATAAGACTTCTGACGATCGGAAGCTGCTTTCAAACGGTCACAAATCAACTTCACTTTTTCTGTAGTTCCCTTGAGCAAATTCGACATAGGTTACAATCTCTGACCCGTTTCAGCCCAACAGATCGGAGTCCTACATCGTCTACCATACAAAGCCTCATAAGGAGCCATCTGTATACTAGCCTGGTAACTGTTGTTGTAAGCAAACTCAACTAAAGGCAAGTGCTTCTCCCAAGAACCCTTGAAATCAATCACACAACAACGAAGAAAATCCTCCAAAATTTGTATCACTCGCTCTGATTGTCCATCGGACTGCGGATGATAAGAAGTACTGAAATGCAAACGGCTACCTAGAGCACTATGCAAACAACTCCAGAACCTCGAAGTAAATCTCAGATCTCTGTCTGAAATAATAGACTTCAGAACTCCATGAAGTCTCACAATCTCACGGATGTACAAGTTTGCCAACTTGTCTAAAGAATCTGTAGTGTTCACTGCTAAGAAGTGAGCACACTTAGTGAATCTATCCACTATCACCCAAACAGAATTCTTCTTCGAAGGAGACAATGGTAACCCCGACACAAAATCCATGGTGATTCTCTCCCATTTCCATTCCGGAATCTTCAAAGGCTGTAACAAACCTGAAGAAACCTGATGTTCTGCCTTCATTCTCCCACAAACCATACAACGACTCACATACTCGGCTACATCCTTCTTCAAACCAACCCAGAAGTAATCATTCTTCAAGTCACGGTACATCTTGGTACTACCCGGATGCATGGAAAAAGGACTTGAATGTGCTTCACTCAAAATCAGACGTCTCAACTCAACATCTTCAGGTACAACAACTTTGTCTCTGAAACACAACACATTCTCACTACTGAAACTATACTCGGTCGGTCTACCTTCAACTATGTCCTGAACATGAGGAACTAAAGACACATCTTGCAACTACTTCTCTCTAATCAACTGAATCAAAGAAGGTTTCACTTGCAACTTTGTGATCAAACCACCATCACTGAATACACTCAATCTAGCAAACATAGCTCGCAACTCAACTGTAACTTTTTTGGTCAAAGCATCGGCTACTACATTTGCCTTACCCGGATGGTACTCGATAGTCAAATCATAATCTTTCAACAACTCAAGCCATCTTCTTTGTCTCAAGTTCAACTCTCTCTGAGTCATCAAATACTTCAAGCTCTTATGATCGGTGTAAACTATACACTTCTCACCATACAAGTAGTGACGCCAAATCTTCAATGCAAACACAACTGCGGCTAACTCTATATCGTGAGTAGGATAGTTCTTCTTATGACCCTGAATCTTCAGCGGACACCTCCTATACATTCGTCTAACCACAACCGTCTCACCAAAAGAACTAGTCACATGCATACCTACATCTAAGATCTCAACAAGTATATCTAACTTCCGTGCATGCTCACTCAAAATGTAGGAATGCGTAGAACCCGAATCAACCAAAGAAAGAAAAGACATAGACTGTAACTCAAAATTACCTGCTATCACATCAGTGTCGTTCCCGGCCTCTCTCTGAGCATAAACTCTCGCTGGTCCTCCTGCCTCTGGCTGTACTGCCACAACATGAGCAAGGTTCCTCTGAGCATCTACCCTAGGTGCATCAACCCTAGGCTGGAAGTAGCCACGACCGCGCCCACAGCCTCTCTGATAATCTATCGCTCTCGCAGGAGCCTGTGCTATGTTCGGTGCCTGTGCCGCCTGATGCGGACACTCCCTCCTGAAGTGGTCCCTCGAACCACAGTTCCAACAAGCATGGAAGTTACCCAACACTCTCCAGAATGCTGTCTCCCACAACGTGTACACTCGGGCAAACACCCTCCAGCTCTATGGCCCTGGTGGCCTCTACCATGGTGGCCACCGCCACGCCTATGGTCAAACTGCTGTCCGCCACCCCGATGCCTCTTGGCATCACCACGGTCAAAGTTGTTATGTCTCTTACCATAACGCTTGGTCAGCCCCAAGCTATGCTCAATGTCCTTGGCGCTAGCAACCAAGATATCAAAATCTGAATAATCTGAAGCTAATGTGTACCTCTTAACTTCCTCATGAAGCCCATATCTAAAACGGTTACAATGGTCCCTCTCAGTAGGAACTAACTCTGGAGTATACTGACTCAAACGGACAAAACAGATCTCGTAGTCAGTCACAGAAGCCTCTCCCTGAACAAGATCCATAAACTCTCGCTTCTTCTCATCTAGATATCTCGGTCCCAAGTACCTCTTCCGGAAAGCAGAATCAAAGAAATCTCATCCAATCTCAGCCTCAAGAACCCCAGTAGTAATGGTGACTCACCAGGTGTAGGCATCACCCTAAAGCAATGAAATCACACAGCCCAACTTGCGAGCACCTACACAACCCATCTGAGCTAAGATACGAACAATCTTCTCCAACCACAACTCGGATCTCTCAGGTGTAGACCCTCTGAACTCTTCTGCCTCTAGGCTACGAAGCATCTCCAATGGTAAACTAGCATCATCACCTCTAGGCTGAGCTGCAGCCTAAGCTCCGGAAACTGCGACCTGAAATGCTCCCGCTATAGCTTGTACAAGCGGAGCCATATCTATTCCAGCATGACCTTGGCCACCTTGGCCAACCTGAGGTCCCTCTCCCTCAGCTCCATCCTCGCCTCCCACTCCAGGCTGAGGAGGTGGAGGTGGTGGAAGTGGTGGAAGAGCTCCAACCCCAGCAGCAGGCTCTCCTACATGAGCCTTAACTCCAACCATCGGCTCATTAACAAGAGCCGCAACACGTGGTTCCTGACGAACCACTCTCGGTCTACCTCTAAGCCTCGACATACGTGCTCACAAACAACAACTACAACAACAACAAAGCACAAAAGATAGGGTTAGCAAGGCAAGGGTTCCAAGTGGCTCAAGTATGTTCCCTCACTTTAAAAATCCTTTTTCCGATGTAATAGTAGCAATGAGACTCCACACAACATGCTTCAAATAAAACAACACTCATACATGCTCAAACAAGCATACAATAAGGCCTACTTGATAAACAAGCAAACATACTTACATGGAAAGCAAACACCGTGCATTTTCAACATAAAAACACAACTTACCTCACTTACCTGCCCAAGGTCTCGGAAACCTTAGGCTCTGATACCAACAAGTGTAACCCCTTCGTCCTGGTCCGGACGCTTGACCGATCCGAGTGGGCTACACGGGGATAACCAAGGCGAAACTCGTTAAGGCTCCACTTCGATTACCGACCCAAGGAAAAACTTTTCATTCATTATCTTGTCTAGATGCGTTAAACAAACCTATGTGTGAAACGACAGCGGAAACAAGGCTTACGAGAAGCCTAACAGCAAATAGGGCCTAAGCCCAACCCTTGAGACCCTTTAGAGATGTCAAAAAGCCCATTTACATGCCTGTGTTTCGAAACACACATCGCCCGTTTCGAAACACGGGCTCCAGTTTAAAAAGCCAGACACCCGTATCGAAACGCATCCACCCCGTTTCAGAACAGGGTCCCATTTCGCCTAGGCGTTCCGATACCCGTTTCGGAACAAGCAATTACAGTAGCCAAAGTGTTTCGAAACTCGTATCAGAACAGGGGCTCATAGTAGCCAAACCGTACCGAAATACGTTCCTATACGGGGGCCCTGGAACCACACTCGTTTCGAAACACCTGTAGTCTGTGAATTCCCAAAATCAGTTTTAAACATCTCTAAATGATCCCAAACGCCCTTAACGACCCCAAGGAGCATACACAACATACGAACACACTCTAGAGGCATGCACCGTATTGCAAACATACTCAAGACACATAAAGATACAAGATATGGGTATCCATTTAAAAGATCATACATGACATTCAAGACTCATGCTTCACAAGAACATACACTTAGACATTCAAGGTAGGCAATTCAAACATGGTTTACAAGCAATCCAAGGCAACCAAAAGCTAACCAACAACATGATAAAGAATAGTCTAACATGCTCTTAAACAAAACCAACATCAACATACTTCAAAAGCTCAAAGCAACTAATACATGTCTCATTGCTTGACTATTACATCCTTTAACTAAAGTATCCATACTTGATAGCTAAGATAGCACCACAAAGCACACTTGGAGGCCCCTTCTTGCACTAGCAACCCACGAACTACGGATCTGCATTGTCGAACAAAAGAAAGCGTAAGCATAAAGCTTAGTGAGGGTAAGCTCATAAAATAAACCTCGACAATGCAAGGTCCAAGCACGAGCACAACCAAGGTAGAATGCATGATCTTACCTTCGATCCACATGAGCCAAAATACACATGATGCATGAACATATATTAAATATTATGCCATGCTCAACAAGCTCAAATCCACATTATATGTAAACACATATAATAATCCATATATGAATCACATTTCATATCATATTGGCATCACATATCTCATCATATTGGCACCTAGCTATGACTCGAATACGCGGATAACACGTTGGAACTCACATCCAACACAACCATTACCTTATGGTGGGATTACACTCATCACCGTTCACGCGGAGGGGATTCCACTCATCCTCACGCCTCGTCGATGGGATTACACTCATCATCGACTAACATATAAACAAGAAGGTTTTCCGGGCGAACCCGTACTCTATCTTGATGACTACCATCACCAAGACCACGCGCGCATTTGACTCACGTGTGCACACTAACATCTTAATGATCGATCATTTGTACCCAAGCATACTAGTGCTAATATTAAACACAATCCACAATATCATTTCATAACCATTTCCGTGCTTAGCACGTACTCACCATGATTAACATCATGCACAATCCACATGCATATATCAATGCATCAATCCAAGCCTCAACATACATGTATAACATCATATACATAGCCAACACAATCACAATTAAACATGAGGCATAAACACATTTAAAGATCAACCATAGTCTCTAACTATAGTTTGGGATTAGGCTACCACTCTAATCCTAACTCTAGGTGGGTCTACTAAGCCCAACCTACTCCACATGCTTGAACCAAATACTCAAAACCATTTTAAAACACATTTAACCACTCACCTTCACTTCCAAGCTCAACAACCAAGCAACCAAGACCTTCATGCTTCCGGATTCACTCCCAATGTCTCACCAACACAATTTCTTGCCTCTAATCATTTCAACACATTCAAACAACCTCAAATCAGTTCACACAACAATGTAGCAAACCCAGAACACTATTCAAGCATCAAACACATGATTTTCAAACCAAGAACAACACCCAAAACTCCAAACCCGAGCAACCCCCAAACTCAATTCAAAACTCTTGTTTCAAACTCTTTTAACACCTCTAAAAGCTTCTAAAACAATCCTCAACCAACATACAACCATTAGCCTTCAATTTCCAACATTAAACACACCCAAAACTCATCTTAAAACCCTTCAAAAACCCCAACAAAACCCAATTTCGAAAATCTTTATAAAACACTCTAAAATTCATATATGTTGAACCTCTTAGGTTGAAAACAACTTATCTAACATTAACAAATCAATAGCTTTGATAAATTCTCATAAAGCTTCAACCTTTGACATTTTCCATGGAAAACCAAATTTCTAAAACATTGATGAAAATGAAATCTAATGGTACTTTCAAAGAGAGGAAGATGAGAGAAAAATGGGGATGTAATTACCTTTCAAAACCGACCAAAGATGAAGGAGAAAAGAGATGGAATAGTAACTTGGAAAGTACTTTCAACCGTTTTGTTTCAAAATCTAAAGTTTAACTGCTACTTCGTGATTTTTGAAAGTTTGGTTACCATTTTGTTTTTTTTATCAAAGTTCAGTGACCGTCTGTGTATTTTACCTAAAATAATAATACAGAGATAGTTAGGGTACTAAATAGGTAGTTTTCTCTTTATAATATTATGGCTTAAGGGTGTAAGAACCCTTGAACTTTTAAAAAATAATCAGTTAAGCTCTTGAACTTTTTTGCACCCAATTAAGCTCTTGAACAAAGTAATTTAATCAATTAAGCCATTGAACCAAGAAATTGAATCAATTAAGCCCTTTGACCAATTTTAACCATTAAATCTTAACTTTTTTTCTTCAAATATTACTGGCACATGATACACTACAGTTCCATCATGTTGCATGTACACAAAAATTTAAAAGTATTTTTTTATAAATTTTATAAGTTTTTTAGAATTTTTAAAACCTTTAAAGATTTTTTTAAATAAAATAAAAAATTCTGAAAATTGTTAAGTGGAAATATTGTGATACAGTGCACTGCAAAAATGGATCGAACAAAACTATTGAGATTTAATTGTCAAAGTTGGTCAAATGGCTTAATTGATTCAATTTTATGGTTCAAGAGCTTAATTGGGTGTAAAAAATTTAGAGGCTTAATTGATTTTTTTGGCTTAAGGGTTCAACAAGACCTTGAACTTTTACAAAAAAATCAATTAAGCCCCTAAATTTTGTTTGCACTCAATTAAGCCCTCAAACTCAAAGAAAAAAATAATTTGGCCCTTTGACCAACGTTGACCGCTAACTCCAACGGTTTATTTTTTTTGAAAAAATTCTTTTGACACATGTCACAATAGGATAATGTCACATCATGAATTTTTAAATTTCAATTTTTAAAAAAATATCTAAAAACAGATAAAATTCTATTTTTTAAATTTTGGAAAATTATAAAAAAGCATTTTACAATATAAAAAATTAAATTTCAAAATTTATTTAAAATAATAATTTTCAAAATATTAAAATATTTCAAAAAAAAATAGATATTATTATACAAGTATAAAAAATAATTTTGAAAAATAAAAACAATAAAATTTATTTTGAATTTTTTTTATAATTGTATAATAATAATTTTTAATATTTTTAATATTTATTTTCTTTAAAATATTTTAATATTTAAAAAAATTATTATTTTTAAATAAAATTAGAAATTAAAACATATTTTTTTAAAATTTTAAAACAATTTTTAAAAAATTTCAAAATTTTTTAATTTTTTTAGAATTTTTTTCCTTTTTTTATATTTTTTTGAAAAATTAAAAATTAAAAATTCTTAGAAATGACAAGTGGCATATCATTTTGCGACATATGTCAAAAATTTTCAAAGAAAATAAAAAAAACCGTTAAGATTAAAGGTCAAGGTTGATTAAAGTGTGAAATTAATTTTTTTTTTCTCTTGAGTTTGATAGCTTAATTGAGTGCAAAATAAGTTTAAGGGCTTAATTGATTTTTTAGCAAAAGTTTTGAGGCTTATTGAACCCTTAAGCCATTTTTTTAAAGTTAAGCCGAATATTATTAAGTCGGTTGATTGGATTAAATATTTTAAATTTAATCAATAACTTAAAAATAAAAGTAGGTAATGTGTATTATTCTTACATTAAAAAAGAATCCATAATTTTAGTTATTTAGAAGGTAAAAGCATGTTCTTGGAGGAAGAAGATGAATTGAAAGCATCTGATTATGAATCAATATATGTAGTCAAAAGTAAGAAGACTTGACTAAAATTAATTTGAGGAAAAGAAACAAATTTCAAACATTTCCACATGTCCCTTGATTCAGAATCATCGTCTCCTTCCTCCAGCAGGGACTGGTTCTTCCCTTCACCTTCCTTCATCCACTCTCCACAATCCCCTACTTACCCCCGCAAGTTCTCCACTATCTCCACTCACCCCCGCTCTTCTCCTCCTCATTGGAAGCCCCCCAAAACCTCCCCCGCCCATGGAGACCCCAACTACGGTAGGCTTCGCCGCAGAGTTGACTTTACTCGCAGGAGCCAGAAAACGCCAAAACAACAAGGAGACGGCCCCGTTTTGGCACAGAAACGGGACGTTTCCAAGGCTGTTCCCAGTGAGAAAACGGCTGCCGCTGAAATTGGTTTTCGGGTTTTCGGTCAACGGGTCAAAATCCGGTGGCAGATGGCCTTTTCCTTAGCTGTATGTCTTCTGCTTTCTTTCCCACTCTGTCTTTCCAAAATCCTTACTTTCTAATTTGTTTTGATAGTTTTTGACTTTTTGTTTACTTTGTTTTGCAGATTTTAATTACAGCTTTTGGTTCTTTAGTGCACAAGAATTTCTCTTTACATAACCAAGTCATTGACTTGCAGGTGCATTCCAGATTTATGCTGCATTTCCCTATAAAGCTGATCATATTTTATGATTAGTTTAATGGCCCTGCTTTTAAGTTGCTTAATTAACTGAAATTATTTTAGTCCTCGAACTTGCTTAACTGGCCAAAAAGTTTTGCCTTTCTTTTGATCCTATGATTCACCTGCTGACTTCTTACTGCTTTAGCTTCCATGAAGATGATGATTCATTTGTAAACTCTATAAGTGAAACTATGTTTGATTATTACTTTCTTCTTTCTGGTTAAACATGAGCAAGTAGATTAAATATTATACACATTTGAACTTATTTATAACATATAAAATAAAATATTCCATATTTTGTACTCACAAATTTGGTTTCTAATTATATAAAAAGTATTAGTATGTGTTCCCCCCCCCCATTTCCTTTGACAATATAAAACCAAATGAAACATTAGCTTTCGGCAGTTGAGAGGACACATGATTCATTTCTTTGAACTAAGGGAAAAATAACGACGATAAGTTGTGAATCTTATGCTCTCATGAATGCTTTTTTTGAATGTGTATTAAATCTAGGTTTAGTATATGTAATTATAATTACTTAATACTAAATTATTTTTTTGCTCGCAGGACCAAATTTCGATTATGAATATTAGATTACAGGCTTGCAATATGTTGGACCCTTTAGATACTATTTCTATATCACAAGAGAGTGATCATCTTTCCAGTAAAGGATTAAAGGTTCTAGCTCTGACTATCTCGATTGCACTGTTATCCTTGCCTATCTTTCTTTTCAAGTATATTGACTATATCTCTAAGTTGAGATCCTCATATAATTCTTCTGAGAAAGTTTCTCTTAATAAGCAACTTGAATATCGGGTGGATGTCGTTTTATCAGTACATCCATATGCTAAGCCACTTGCTTTATTGGTTGCAACTCTACTACTTATTTGTCTCGGAGGGTTGGCACTCTTTGGCGTCACCGATGATAGCCTTGCAGATTGCCTTTGGTTATCTTGGACTTATGTTGCTGATTCAGGTAACCATGCCAACTCTGAAGGCATGGGTCCCAGATTAGTTTCTGTTTCGATCAGCTTTGGCGGGATGCTTATATTTGCAATGATGCTCGGGCTTGTTTCTGATGCAATTTCTGAGAAGCTCGATTCATTGAGAAAAGGAAGAAGCGAGGTTGTTGAGCAAAACCACACTCTAATTCTTGGGTGGAGTGATAAATTGGTAAACTTTTAATTCGAGTATTCGACTATTTATCTGTGGTTATGATTCTCCTTGGGGTTTGGTTTATTAATTTTGTGCTTATTGGTTAAAGGAATTAGCTACCATATAATCCCTTTCCTCCTAAATAAGGCCTATCTTCTAGCATTAGAACCATTACATGTATTTTCACCTTGTGCATGCATATTTTACATTTTTTTGTGGCTAGATTCATATGGATAATACAAGATAAATGAATTTGGTTGAAGAAATAAAATTATTAGGACCATTACTTGATTTTCTTGTTTTCTCTCTTTCCATACCATATTCTTGTTCTAGATCATACATACATTTGAATTTGTGTTTGCATATACTGTATGCACGATCCTAGCCTTACTGCCTGGTTTAATGTTTGCTATGAAGTTATGTATTTGAATATCAGTATGTGTGATAGGTTTTAATCTGTTGTTCCCTATAGTGTTGCTTGTTTTGTTGTCAATGTAGGGTTCATTGCTCAATCAACTTGCCATAGCTAATGAGAGTTTGGGTGGGGGGACTGTTGTAGTAATGGCTGAACGGGACAAGGAGGAGATGGAGCTCGATATTGCTAAAATGGAGTTTGATTTCAGAGGGACATCTGTGATTTGTAGAAGTGGAAGCCCTCTAATTCTGGCCGACCTGAAAAAAGTATGGTTTTATATGTCAAAATAAGTTATCCTCTGCTAAAATGCTCACTATCAGATTTAACAGGATCAACCTTGTTTAAAGATATCTAAAAATATAAATCTGAATCGCCTAATGTAGTTGAGGAAACATTGACGAAAGTTTAATTTGTCAACCTTGTTCTAGTTTTGTGCTCAATGAGCATTTGCTGCACTTTCGCTTGCTTTAATTCCATCCATACGTTTGTGCTACATGATCTGGGAAATATTTTTTCTGCTGGTTGAAGTTATTTAATGCTAAAAACACTTGTGCATACTGGGGCCATTAATTGTTATGTTAACATGCCAATTCTTTCAGGTTTCTGTTTCCAAGGCCCGTGCAATCATTGTCCTTGCTGACGATGGAAATGCTGACCAGGTCTATGCAAATGTGTTAATCTGATGCATCTATGATATTGTTGGTTAGATGATGGTTGCTGACTCTTGTTCATGGTGTAATGCAGAGTGATGCTCGTGCTTTGAGAACGGTCTTAAGTTTGACTGGAGTAAAGGAAGGTCTAAGAGGACATATTGTTGTGGAACTAAGTGATCTTGACAATGAGGTTTTGGTTAAACTTGTTGGTGGAGAACTTGTTGAAACTGTTGTAGCTCATGATGTTATTGGACGCTTGATGATTCAATGTGCAAGGCAGCCAGGACTTGCACAGGTTGGTTTCTCCAATTTATAGTGTTACATTCCTTGTTGATATTTTTGGACTAAATTTCTCTGGTTATTATGTTATTTGGCGGCCCTATGAGTTACACCTTTAGTAATTGTAGAGTGACAATGACAGATATGGGAAGATATCCTTGGCTTTGAAAATTGTGAATTCTACATAAAAAGATGGCCACAATTGGATGGCATGCAATTTGAGGATGTATTGATTAGTTTTCCAGATGCTATTCCTTGTGGAGTCAAAGTTGCTTCCCGAGGGGGTAAAATAATCCTGAATCCCGATGACTCGTATATTCTGCAAGAAGGAGATGAAGTTCTTGTTATAGCAGAAGATGATGACACCTATGCTCCAAGCACATTGCCTACGGTGATTTCATTTTACTTTTTCTTTTCTTGATGCAAAACAAAATTTGCTGTTCTGGCTAGCATTATCCATTTTACTTTTGTGATTCTATTTGGCCAATACGTTGCCTTATTCGAGTCAGGCTGCCACTAGTTGGAGAAATCAATTAAATAAACAATTAAGGACAGAAACAGATAATTATAAGAAAAGAAAGCCTTCATGCAATTTGGCCAGAATAGTAGCATAGTTTTTTTTTTGTTCTAAGGTTTTCAGTCAGTTTTGAGGTGGTTCTACAAAATTGTCTCAATCTGAAGTGTCATTTTACATTTATGGCACACTTATGAAGGGCACTGCAGGTTTACGATAGATTTGTTCTCTGCCCTTTATCTATAGTAAGACTTCGAGTTAAGATAATTCTGCTATTAACCATTTATTTTGCTGCCATCACTATGTTCTGCAGTCAACACTGTCAATGATGGCACGAGAAACTAGTAAAAAACTTGGACCAAAAACTGGAGAGAATTGCTCATTGTTATTTCTTGTTCTCTCCGTCTAATCTTGAACCTGATTAAGATAATTTAGGAACCGGAAGGGAGTGGACAACATTTAGGTTGTGATTCATGAGAAATGGAGCTGATATGGCTTGTAACCACCACAGGGTGATGCCGATGATGAAATTTAATGAGTGGGGCATACCATAGTTAAAACAACTTACAAAAATATAATCAATTTGGTCATTCAGGTCAATGGAGCATCATTCATGCACATTGCTCGACCAGCAAGAAAGCCCCAGAAGATTCTACTTTGTGGATGGAGGAGAGACGTTGATGATATGATTGTGGTACGTTCTTTCTAATTGAAGCTCCTAATCCTGTTTCTCTTCCGCTGAATGCTGCAGGTATGGAGAGGGAGTTTACCCAGAGACTTTATTGTCCCAAAGTTGATGGAAAAAATACTTCTTTGTGGTTGGCGACGGGATATGGAAGACATGATTATGGTAATGTTATGAGGAATCGAGGATGATGCTCCCATGGTGCAAATTGTCACTCAATATCAGCTGTTAATTCCAACACTCTTCACAAATTTCAAGACTTACCCCCATGTTTTTACTTCTGATGCACAAAGAGAACACATTTCGTTCCTTGTCATATTATATAATGGATGTATGCATGTGAATATTTGTTTAGGTTTTGGATGCCTTCCTAGCTCCTGGATCAGAGCTCTGGATGTTCAATGAGGTAATTGAAAGTGAGAGGGACAGGAAGCTTGATGATGGTGGTCTGGACCTCAGTAGATTGGTTAACATACAACTGGTTCATCGTGAAGGTAATGCCGTTATACGGCGTCACCTAGAAAGCCTTCCATTGGAATCGTTTGATTCAGTAAGTATCTTTATCAACACTATATTTATGATAACAAATTAAAGTATTTTTCAGTTTGTAATCATGGTAAATGTTAAAAGGCATGACATTGGCAGCGACCTTGCAGATTTCCCATGATAAAGTATGTTTTTAAATGGATGTCGGACAATGAACATTTTAAGATGATTAGGAGTTTCTATGTATGCCATTTAACATATTTGTAGGTTATTTATTCCCTTACTCGCCCTTCTGAACTAGGATAGATGATGATTGAAGAGGCAAGTTTCAGGGATTCTTTTTCTGTTTTTAGTTTCTCAACATGTTTTTATGGTCTGTACAGATCCTAATTCTGGCTGATGAATCCGTGGAAGATTCAGCCATTCAAGCTGATTCCAGATCTCTTGCCACATTACTATTGATTCGCGATATTCAGGTGCTTCCAGTTTTGATCTTTAAGCTAGTTTGATTTAATGAATTGGACATTGGGTTTATTTTATTCTTTTCAGTCCGTACTTTTTCTACTTACATGGTAAAAAAAGCTTACCTTCTTGTTGTTACGGCACGACTCAGTTCTTTGTGAACCCCTTGGTCATTGTCACCAAATTATAGGCACATTTACGATTTACTATAATCCACCCAAACTAGCATATTTGTGAACCTTGATAGCATATTACATGCCTATTCTTCTGATGTTGACCTCCTGTCTATCTGTCTCAAAATAAGTTCGAATAATTTGCTTTTGGCAGGCTAAGCGTCTTCCATACAGAGAAGCTATGGTTACCCGAGGTCAAAGAGGAAGTTTCTCCCGAGGTTCTTGGATTGGGGAGATGCAACAGGCTTCAGATAGATCAGTAATAATTAGTGAAATACTAGATCCGAGGACTAAAAATTTATTATCCATGTCAAAGATTAGTGATTACGTTTTATCAAACGAGCTAGTCAGTATGGCATTGGCCATGGTCGCAGAGGATCGGCAAATAAATGATGTACTGGAAGAGCTTTTTGCAGAGGAGGTACTCTCTCTTTCCCATAACCTTTATGTTGACTTGTGCAAAAGTTGCTAAATTACTTGCATGAAACTTGTCTAAGCAGTATTTATTCTGCCATGCAAAATATTGTTCATATCATCTATATATATTACCTTATCTATTACTGGGTTGGGAAGAAGAAACGAGTCGATTTGGTTTCCGGCAGAAGTTAATTCTTTGTTTGGAGTATTCTGTAAATCAATATCCCTCCAACCAAAGGACATGTAGTGATTGAAAGAGCCAGTCGAACCTGAATAAGCTTAAAGAGAACAAGCTTCTTCATTTCCTTTTTTTCTATGTTCCTCCAACTCAGGTGTGAATACGGGTACATTTGAAAATTTTAAACTTTTCTCCTGTATTTGGAGGATCTTCGGAGGCTCATATGTCGGACACGGGATGAAAATGGTAAAAGGGTCACCTAGGCTATATTTTAAGTCATTCAGGTCCTTGTTCCAGTTTATTTGATCTTAGAACCAACTTATTGTGCATCTTCTCATGTAATTTTGGTTTTCTTAAGGGAAATGAGCTGCATATTAGACTAGCAGAGCTTTACCTTCATGAAGGTGAAGAATTGAGTTTCTACGAAATGATCTTACGAGCTCGACAAAGGAGAGAGATCGTTATAGGTTACCGCTTAGCAAACGCCGAGAGAGCCGTCATCAATCCGCCAGCCAAAAACGAGAGAAGAAGATGGTCAGTGAAGGATGTGTTTGTAGTAATCACAGAGAAGGAATGAGATTTGAGTTCATCCACGCCAAAGCAAGATTCGGTTGAAGTCATCGAGTAATCGAACTTCTTACACCTCGAAAGTTCGCGTATTACACGCAGAACCATCAGAATTGAATCTTCGTTTACATAGGAAATCAATGGCAAAAGTTGAAATATTTTCCTTTGATTGGGTAAAATTGTTAGTATTTTTGAGTAATTATTCGAAACCATTTTGGGTTTTCTTTAATGGTTGTTTGAAACAACAGTGTATTTAAGCTTGACTTACATTACAAATAAATATTTAAAATATATTAATTTTTTCATTTAAGTATCTAAAGTATTTTTTTAATCAAAATAAGTATTTAAAATATAGATTTATTATATTCTATATATAGGCGGTGGAAACTAAAAACTTTTAGTTTCTACAACCGCTCCAATTTTAAGGTTTAGAGATTTAATTTAAGGTGTAGAGTTTAGGGGTTTAAAATTTAGGGGTTAGGGTAAGGATTTAGGGTTTAGAAGTTAGGATTTAGGTTTTAGTGTAATATCTTGAGGATAAGATTTAACCTATAAACCTTAAATTTTAGCCCTAGACCCTAAATTCTATTCACAATCCCTAAATTTTAAACTATTAATCTTAAACCATACACCTTAAATTAAGTCTCTAAACCATAAAATTAAGGCTATTGTGAAAACTTGTGGTTTCCACTGCCACTGTATCAAATAATTATCCTTAAAATATATGGATTATTATCTTATACATTGGCGGTTGAAATTGAAAGTTTCTCAGACACCATGGTAAGAATTTAAAGTTTAATGTTATAATTCAAAGTTTATAAGTTAAAACTTAAATCCTCGCCCTATTACTCTAAAAACAAAATTTTAACCACTCCGCTATAAATTATAACCCTAAACAGTAATTTATTACTATTACCTCTACATTCTAAATTTTTACGCCTAAACCTCTTATCCCCTTTAGAGTTAATGTATTAAATAATTATCTTTTATATATATATATATATATATTTCCAAGTTAAGTACTTCAGGAAAACCCAACACTGTAGATCTTTCCAGAAGCTATCCACGTGTGAGCACGTAACCCTCACACCCACCGCACGCAGTCACTCAGTCTCAGCATATAACCCTTTGTTTTTTCCTCTTAAAACCCTTGTCGACTTTCCCGTTTTCTCCTTATCTTCTTCCTAACCCCAACCCCAACCCCAAACTCAGCCTATAACCCTTTCCCTTTTCACTCCCTGTTTCCGTTTTCAATGGCTTCTTCCACTGCTCAAATCAACGTGCTCGGTGGTATCGGATTCGCCTCTTTGCGAAAACCCAACCACCATTCACCCAGAACTGTTTTCTTCGGTCAACGACTGGGTAAACCTTCGCCGTTAAACGCCGCCTTCTTACGCCTGGCGAAATCCAACGGCAACGGTGGACGGTACACTGTTGGTCCGGTTAGAGTTGTGAACGAGAAAGTGGTCGGAATCGATCTCGGGACGACTAACTCGGCCGTGGCCGCCATGGAAGGAGGGAAACCCACGATCGTTACGAATGCGGAAGGGCAGAGAACGACGCCGTCTGTGGTGGCGTATACCAAAACCGGAGATAGGTTGGTTGGGCAGATTGCGAAACGACAGGCTGTCGTTAACCCTGAGAATACGTTCTTCTCGGTGAAGAGGTTTATTGGAAGGAAGATGTCGGAGGTGGATGAGGAATCGAAACAGGTTTCTTACAGGGTTGTAAGAGACGATAATGGCAATGTTAAGCTCGAGTGTCCCGCCATTGGTAAGCAATTTGCTGCCGAGGAAATTTCAGCTCAGGTACACTATAGCTATGTTTATTGAGTTCCTTTGACTCGAGTTTATATTTAAGAAATTTAGAATCTTTACATGGCAAATGGGTTATAATTAGTTTTGGATTATAGGTTTTGAGAAAGCTTGTTGACGATGCTTCAAAGTTTTTGAATGATAAAGTGACCAAAGCTGTTGTCACTGTCCCTGCTTACTTCAATGATTCCCAACGGACAGCAACTAAGGATGCGGGTCGGATTGCTGGATTAGAAGTTCTTCGGATTATCAATGAACCTACGGCTGCCTCTTTGGCGTATGGGTTTGAAAAGAAGAACAATGAAACCATCCTTGTGTTTGATCTTGGAGGTGGTACATTCGATGTTTCAGGTATCGTAGCCAGTCCTATCATGCTCCCACTGTTCGTTTTTATCTTGAAATGTTATTATCTATATTCAATACTCATGTTTGAGAGTTGGAGCAACATAGATGAATATGCCAACGAATGTTAATATGTTTACAGTGCTTGAGGTCGGTGATGGTGTGTTTGAGGTGCTCTCTACATCTGGTGACACACATTTGGGTGGTGACGACTTTGATAAGGTAATTATTCTCGGACTAAGGAACATTCTTCATTCATATTAGTTGTATTTTTCTGTGTTGACTGCTGAAGTATGTCTTATATTTTGCGTGCAGAGAATTGTCGACTGGCTTGCGGACAGCTTCAAGAGAGATGAAGGCATTGATCTTTTGAAAGACAAACAAGCTCTTCAGCGGTTAACCGAGACGGCTGAGAAGGCTAAAATGGAGTTATCATCTTTGACTCAAGCAAACATAAGGCAATTCTCTCTCCGTATTTTCTTCGTATATATATTTTGTTTGTGTTTTGTGGGTGGTGTTCATTAATGCAACCTTTTTGTTGTTCCAGTTTACCTTTCATTACTGCAACTGCAGATGGGCCTAAACACATTGAGACTACCCTTACGAGGGTTAAGTTCGAGGAATTGTGCTCAGACCTTCTTGACAGGTAACTTTTATCATTTTAATCTCTTTATTTAAGAGAGAGAGACAGGGAGGGACAGAGACTTACGTTTGTAATTGTTCCAAAATTTTGGGCTTAATCTGATGATCTGAAGTTTCATCTAATGTATTCTATAGGCTGAAGACACCAGTGGAGAATTCCCTGAGGGATGCAAAACTGTCCCTTAAGGACATAGATGAGGTGATTCTTGTTGGTGGATCAACACGTATCCCAGCTGTTCAGGAACTTGTGAGGAAGTTGACCGGCAAGGAACCTAACGTGACTGTTAATCCGGATGAAGTTGTTGCCCTGGGTGCTGCAGTTCAGGTTGGTCTATTCTTGCTTAAGTTGTAGTGAAATCTCTATTGTGCTTGTTCCTATGAAGTTGTATGAAGTTGATGTGGATCGAGTTGTTTACTTGCTCAGCAACTCTTATGGTTGTTTAAATTCTATTTTTAATGCTGTCCGTTGCGTCTCTCTATTGGTTGTAGGCTGGTGTTTTATCTGGAGATGTCAGTGATATTGTGCTTTTGGATGTGTGCCCGTTGTCACTTGGTCTAGAAACTCTTGGTGGGGTTATGACCAAAATCATCCCGAGAAACACCACTCTGCCAACCTCAAAATCAGAGGTGTTCTCCACAGCAGCCGATGGCCAGACAAGTGTTGAGATCAACGTACTCCAAGGTGAAAGAGAGTTTGTTCGGGATAACAAATCCCTTGGCAGCTTCCGACTTGATGGTATCCCACCAGCACCACGTGGTGTTCCACAGATTGAAGTCAAATTTGACATTGATGCCAATGGCATCCTCTCAGTCGCTGCTATTGATAAAGGAACCGGGAAGAAGCAAGACATCACTATTACCGGTGCTAGTACTTTGCCTAATGACGAGGTATACACATTTAAATTTGGGATGTATTTCTATTGTTTCTCCCCTGAATTGCTTTGATGCCCTTTTCATCCGACTTGGATGCAAGGAACGATAATAAAGGATTGCTCCAATTCGATTCATTTGTTGAAATATGCAGGTTGATAGAATGGTAAAGGATGCTGAGAAGTTTGCGAAGGAGGACAAGGAGAGAAGGGACGCCATTGACACAAAGAACCAAGCTGACTCTGTTGTCTACCAGACGGAGAAGCAGCTGAAAGAGCTTGGAGACAAGGTCCCTGGTCCGGTCAAGGAGAAAGTAGAGGCAAAGTTGCAAGAACTGAGGGATGCAATTTCACAGGACTCAACACAAGGTATGAAGGATGCCATGGCTGCACTCAACCAAGAAGTTATGCAACTTGGTCAGTCACTTTACAACCAACCCGGTGCTGGAGGTGCCGGACCTGGACCTGCACCTGGTGCTGAAAGTGGACCTTCAGATTCATCAAACAACAAGGGGCCTGATGGGGATGTAATCGATGCAGATTTCACTGACAGCAAGTGAAAAAGATAGCTTGTGTGATCTTGTATTGTTTTCTTACCAGTAAACAACAACAAAACATTGAGCTGCCTGCTGGAATTGGGGTCTGCCATTGGTTGAAAATATTAATTTGAACTTAATAATTTTTTCTTCAAAGTCTAAACAAGTTGATCAAATTTTATAATGGATTAGTCATTGTAGTCTCCTACTTTACTTTATGGTTTGTGAATAATAATATGAAGTCGATGTTAAATCTTGTTGGCTTGTGTTGTTTAAATTAATAGCATAATAATAAAATGTCCAATCAATATATCATGTGTACAAAACACATACAAATCATAACATCAATGTCAAATAATAATACTATGTTATGAATATTTATCTATGTCTATTAATTAGAGTTAATGTATTATGTACTTCTTATGCCTATAAATAGATGATTTATTGAAGGCATTGTACACAAGTCTATATTTTGAGAATAACACAAATTTCCCTCTTTCTCTCATCTCTTTGTTTTTCCATTCTCGTTCTTTGTTCTTATTATTGTTCTTTATTATTTTATTCATAACACGTTATCAGCACGACTCGCTCAAGAACAATATGTTCTTTGCATCGAGGATCATATTCATCAACCATGATTTTTCATTCGAGATCTAGACGATAAAGGTAGAATTTTTAATCAGGTCAATTCACCACAATTTCATTTAAGTATTTTTTTTATGTTAGTCGATTGTTTTTTTAATTATGATATGTGAATACTTTCATGCCATGAATTATTTATTTTGATCGATAATATGTTAGTACATTTTTTTATAAATAAATCATGACTACTCGTAATTCCTTATATATGTACGATTATATGGCTTCAATAAATGCTAAACAAATCGAAGCAAGTGAGGAATTAGTTCTGGTATTCATGTTTGACAACATCTTTAATAATGATATTATAATATTATTGATAATATTGTTAGTTACATATGTTAATTTGATAGATTTTTGTTGATAATGTTACACCGTAATAAGGTTTCTCTTTGTTAGTTAATTTATTCCTTTTCTCAAAACATGTTTGTTTGGTGTACTATGCTCGAATATTTTTGAAACCAAATAGAATTTTTTTTATCTAGCTCTTCATTGTTATATTTACATCATATTATAATTAAAGACTAATATGTATTTATCAATAATTATTGATGTTTTAACCGTGTTTTGAGTTTTTGCATGATATAATGACTTGAAAAGAGACATGATATTATGAGAAGATGTCTTGGTCATTTGTTATGTCTCAATTGTCCTCAAGAGAAAAATTAATATTGGTAAATTCTGATTTTATTTTATTTTCTTTTAAATTATAATTTTAATGTGTGATAAATCATGGTGAATTTCAATCTATAAAAAGATTGTTATAAAGTCTATATTTGCTCGAAAGCAATATTTATTCTTTGTCAAAAAACTCGACCATAGACTTCTCCCTATTTCAAGTTACGAAAATTCGTCTTGATCAAAAAAGTTTTATGGGAGGCATTCCCTGAAGTGAATGCAAATCATGATGTTTATTCCATGCGATTATCAATGATGGGGCATTCCCTGAAGTGAATGCAAGCATGATGTTTATTCCATGCGATTATCAATGATGGGGCATTCCCTGAAGTGAATGCAAGCATGATGTTTATTCCATGCGATTAATGGACTTATGTCATTCCTTGAAGTGAATGCAAGCATGATGTTTATTATATGCGATTATTGGATTTGTTTAATTCCTTGATGTGAATGCAAACATGATAATTCACTATATGGTTAGTGAATAAAACTCAGTTATGTGCTAGAGTATCACTGATGAGGTTTTAAAGACCTATTAGCCTCCGCTACATTCCCTAAAGTGAATGTGATATTTTTATAGCGAAAAAATAAATGCCACATTAATTGTGGTCGCGATTAAGGCCATAAAAAATAGACATGGATAACATGATCCTTTTGAGAATGTTTATATCCACCGAAAGTGGGATTATAAGGATGACAAGAATGATAGATATCATATCAAAATCTTTATGTTATCAATACGATGGTACAAACCATTTGTCTCGTACTTGTCAAACGCCAAAGTATTATGGACTTTATCCATAAGCATGAATGATAAATGAAAGAAAATATAAACAAGTTTTATTTATGGCGAAAATAATTATGGGGTTGTTAGTTCAACTCAATTGGATATTGTTAATTTCTTCATAACTCTGGAAGGAAATAATTCGCCATTTATTTTATTTCCCTTATAACCTCTAAAGGGAATAATTAATCTTTTATTTATTTTGTTTTATGTTAATTTTATTATTTATTTATGTTAATTTACTTTATATTAACTTGTTTCACATATTATTTATTTATGCTTTATGTTAATTTATTCTTTTTTGCTCATCTCCTTGTGTCTTGGTGGTAAAGGTTGATGTTTATCATCCCTTGGGACCCAGGATCGAGCACCAGTATTGCATGCTGTGTGTGCCTTCCTTGAAAAAAGGCTAAAAGAAAGTTGAACAGATGCTACCCTTGCATCACACCAGCATATTCTAAAAAAGAATATGATTACTTTCGAAATAAAATATACAATGAATTGTGGCTATTTATGCCTAGCAGACAGTGCAAGTCCTCATACTATACTTAAGCATAATAAATATTTTCCCATTTAAAAGTAAGGGAAAAATATGAGTACTATTTCCCAAAGTACTAAAATATCAATGCTTCGTAAGAGCAATAAGTTCTTGAGGGTTTATCTCTGATAGATAACCGATTTGATATGATGTGCTATATTTAATATTTTTTATTTCCCGAAGTGAATGAAACAAAGCACATTGTGAAAGGTGCATAACTATGCATATTTTCCCATTTAAAATGCAAGGGAATAATGTGAGTATTATATCCGAAAGTACCAATATCACAGAAGGCTTCGACTGAGCAAATATGTTATTGCCAAATGAAACTCTATTCCATTTTCATAGTGCATTATACTCATCAAAGACGCAACGAGATTTATTGAATTTTAAAGATATTTACAGAAATATATTGAGAATATTAGTCGAGGGGTGCCGACTATCTCAATATTACGAGTATAACTCAAGGCAATAATAAAATCTTGAAAAATATATACACTGTCATCCATATTGCACTACACAAGAATTAGTACAAATTGAAGCTCATGCTATTGTAAATCAGAAGTTTACTGATAATTTTATTATTTGGCATGACCGGTTAGGCCATCCCGGTTCAATTATGATGCAAAAATTTGTTGACACTTTCATGTGGTCATTATTGAAGAACTAAAATTTTCTTCAAGGTAATGTTTTTCATGTGATACTTGCTATCAAAGCAAATCGATTATTCAATCATCATCAACTAAGATAGAATGTGAATCTATTAATTTTCTGGAACGGATACAAGGTGATATATGTGGGCCCATACACCTTTCTTATAGTCCATCTAGATATTTTATGATTTTAATCGATGCATCGAATAGATGGTCATATGTATCTTTGTTATCAACCCGTAACTTGGTGTTTGCGAGACTACTTGCTCAGTTGATAAAATTATGAGCACATTTTCCAGATTACCTTATAAAGACAATCGGTCTTGATAATGCTGGTGACTTGTCACTTTACATGTAGTATCACTACTTCGCATCAAGCCAACAAATTATCATAAGTTCTCCCCATTACAAATGATTTTTGGTCAAAACCAAATATTTCTCATCTTAAATTTTTTTGTGTGCGGTATATCTTCTGATTCCTCCACCACAACGCACAAAGATGAGTTCTCAAATGAGGTTGGGAATATATGTCATATTTAAATTTCCCTTGATAATAAAATATCTTGAGCTTCTGATAGGAAATTTATTTACAGCTCGATTTACTACTATCATTTTAATGAGTCAGTTTTCCCAACATTAGGGGGAGAAAATAAAATAGCTGGAAAAAGAAATAAATTGGAATGGATTATCATTATCTTAGTTTGATCCACGTAATCAACAATGTGAACTATAAGTTCAAAGGATAATTCATTTAGCAAATCAATTGCCAAATGATTTTGCTGACCCTAATAGAGTGACTAAGTCACATATACCAGCTATGAATGCTCCGTTTAAATTTGATGTCCCGGAAGGACAAACTCTAGTTGCTAATGAGTCTAACTTACGCCTGTAGCGTGGTAGACAAGTAGGTTCCAAAGATAAAAATCCTCGAAAAAAAGGAAGGGAGCTATAGTTATGATGGTCTGATCGAGGAATCAATGAATTATGAAAATCTCAAGAAGAGATTAAAAAGGTCTCCAATAGAGACATTAACATGACTCAGGTACTTGATAATAAAGAGATCTCAATAGATTATGTCATGTCTGGTAATAAGTGGAACTGAAATCAAATCGACGTCAATAATACATTTGCATGCAATATAGCACTAGAGATTTTATTTGATGATGTGGATCATGAATCATTGTCAATTGGACAATGTAAACAAAGAAATGATTGGCCAATATGGAAAGAGGCAATTGAGGCGAAACTAAGATCTCTTTCGAAAAGAGAAGTATATGGGCCTATAGCCCGTATATTGAAATATGTAAAGCTCGTGGATATTAATGAGCCTTTGTGAGAAAGAGAAATCAAAAGGAGAAATCACGAGATATAAGCTCGTTTGGTTGCAAAGATTCTCACAAAGACATGAAATTGATTATGAGGAAAATATATTCCTCGGTGGTGGATGCAATTACTTTTAGATAGTCTGACAATAAATGAAATAACTTAGTTTCCGCCTAATGGATGTTGTTACATCTTATTTGTATGAGCCTTTTGATAACAACATTTACATGAAACTTCTAGAAGGATTTAGACTGCAGAAGCAGTTAATTCAAGTTCTCGAGAACATTATTCAATTATATTGAATATATCTTTTTATGGATTAAAATATTTTGGGCACATTTGGTATAATCGCCCCATTGAATACTTATTAGCGGAAGGCTATAAGAATGATTTAATTTTCGGAGCATTTTATTAAGAGGTTTAGCTCTGGATTTGTCTTTATTTTTATTCTGTATGTTGGTGATTTATTGAGACTCATGAAGAGATCTCCTTAACAATGAAATCCTTGTGCAGCAATCGGCATACACAGAAAAATGTTTAAAGATACTTTACATGCATAATGCATATTTATTGACCACTATTTGGTTGTTAGGTCTCTTAATGTAAACAAAGATCTATTCCACCCTCGAGAAAAAGGTGATGATATTCTTGGTCTAAAAGCACCATATATACATTAATTGATCTAGACGCATCGTATCTTAGCTGGTCCAGAAATACTATCTAAGTGATACGAGACCATTACCTTTAAATAATTGTTATGCATGAGGCAAATCCGAAAAATGTGTTTGGCTAAACATATCCAGAAGATATGTGAATTGCTTTCACAAGATAAGATGCAAGCTATTTTATGTAGAGATAATGCAGAATTTATATCTCAAGGTGGATACATCAAATGTGATAAAACGAAACATATCTCTTTAAAGTTTCGTCCCTCATGATCTTTAGAAGAATAGTATTTGATGAATCATTTCAAGCAATAATTTGGAAGATTTATCCACTAGTGCATACTCTATTTCAACAATTGAATATTTTATTCAAGATCGAATTATGAAGATTCAAAGATCTTTTGTGATATTTTTATGAGGGGGAGTAAATACGCGTTGCACTTTTTTCCCCTTAATCGAGGTTTTGTCCCAATGGGTTTTCCTGGTAAGGTTTTTAATGAGGCAACATGTTATGCGTATTAAAGATGTGTGTACTCTTTTTCCTTCACTAATAAAATTTTTTCCCACTGGGTTTTTATCTTAGTAAGGTTTTAACAAGGCACATTATCTTCATAGACATCCAAGGGGGAGTGTTATGAATATTTATCTATGTGGATGTCTATCATGATTAGAACTTTATCTAAGGAGTTTGATTTATTTATTATTAGGAATATTATCTCTATTAATTAGAGTTTAATGTATTATGTACTTCTTATGCCTATAAATAGATGATTCATTGAAGGCATTGTACACAAGTCTATATTTTGAGAATAATACAAATCTCCCTCTTTCTCTCATCTCTTTGTTCTTCCATTCTCGTTCTTTGTTCTTATTATTGTTCTTTATTATTTTATTCATAACATACTAATTTTTCAATAAATCTTCACTTTTTTTATGAAATATTTTAACAACAATAAGCTGAGTATTGAATTCACAGAAATTGGCCAAGAATTTATTTGCTCAATGCTTACTTGTTTGAAAGAAGTTAAAATGTTTGAAATGTTTCAGATTTTAAATTAAAAAAATAGTGTAATACTCGTATTTTATCTGAGTATCTGCATATATATATATTTCACTTTAAATAAAACTAAAATATAAATAAATAATAAAATTCAATATTAAATAAATAAATATGAAGTCCAAAATATGCACACACAAAATTCAATGTCCTCAAAGACCTAATAAAATACAAAACTCCAAATTCCTATTACATTTAGTTTTTCCGCCCATTTACAATTACATATAATCCCAACAAACACACATATAATCAAACAAACACAAATTGGCCCAAAATCAACTTTTCCCGCCTATGCCATGCCACGAGACGGCCGGTAATTGACCTTTTAAGCCTTCACTTGGATTATGTTTTTCTCTCCCTTTAGTAGCATCCAGTTGGCACGCTAATATCAACTCTACATCATTTCAGTCAACTACTATAAATAAGAGAGAGAGAGTATTGTCAGATTTTAACGACCACATTAATGACATACAAATTATAATAATAAAATAATTAATATTAAATAATACTCATTTCGTCCCATAAAAAATGTCCCTTATTGACTTTTTAAAAGTCAAAATTTTTAAACTTTGACCATTATTATATTAAATATTTTAAATAATTAAATTTTATAAAACATATATTTAAAAACTACTCGATTAGAGGTTTTTAAAATATATTTTTTCATATTTTAATCAATGATACATTTTAAATAATTATGAGTCAAAATTAAAAAAAATTGACCCAAAAAAGTCAATAAGGGACAAAAATTGTGGGACGGAGGGAGTAATAAAGAGAAAAGGGGTATTTCGGAAAATTCATCGGTCATGTGAATCACCCAGGAACTGAAGCGACGTCGGAGGAGGAGGAGACCGCCGGGAAGCTCAAACGTCGTCGAAACTGCTGAAACGTCGTTGGAATCGCCATGGGCACCGCAACGTGAGGTATCACTCTTTCCATTTCTTTAATCCTGCAAAATAAAGCGAGATTAGTTTGAATGTTAGAAAAACGAAAAATAAATGTAAAAAGAGAGATCGAAAATATATCTTGCGGTGGCCGGAGCGTCTGTCAAAGGCAAAGTTGAGGTGGGTTAGGGCCTCGGATAGAGTAGTTTAGGTGGGGAAGATGGGCAATTCGGTTGAATCGGGAATTATATTAGAGTTTCGGACCAAAAAAGGAATTTTTTGAATGTTTTAGAGTTTTGGCCGACGGCCGAAAATCGCCCGCGGCGGTCGACCGAGGACTCACGGTTGTCGGAGTTGAAAGGTGGTGGCCGAGAAACATTTATGGTAGTCAGAACAAGGGTTGGTTGAATCAAATGAGTCAAAAATAAAGAACGATGATTGGTTTTGTGAAGAACACAATTTTTAATCCATTTTTAAGGAGTGAAATATGAGTTTTGGTGTTTGTGTTCAAAAATTTTAGAGAGAGAGAGGGGAAAATTAGACAGAGAGTCGAATTTCAGAAAAATGAAGGGAAAGATAATTTTTTTGGGGGAAAAAGAGTTTATATAGCCTAACCAATACTACGTCGTTTTGAGCCGGGTATAGCGAGAATGCACGCCTGGATTCGGGTCGGGTTAGATTACTCACGCCCTACTTTGAGCTCTTATCACTTTAGGCTACTTTGTTTTGCATCTATTCAATTTAGTCCCCATCAGTTTGTAATTTAGCACTTATATTCTAATAGCAGTTCAATTTAGTCCCTTTTTACATGTTATTTCTTTTTAATTAATTTATTTAATTGTGTTATTTTGTTATAATTGTTGTATGTTGCATGATTTAAAATAAAGCACCTAGTATAATTATTTAGGTGATTAATTCACATAGTTTTAAATAAGTAGAGGCTTAGTATCTTAGGCTCTTTAATTAAATCAAATAATCTAAATAAATCAAATAATCTAAATATGTGAGATAATTGTAAAAAATAAATGAATGTTAAATGGAAACTTTAATATTCTAAGTTGATTAGTGTCTCATTACAATGAGATGTTAATCAAGGAAATATTATAGTTGGATATTTAATATTTCATTTAAACCTAGAATAATGAAATCACTTAGTTAGTTTAATTAAAAATAAAATTAGGATTAAGAAAATAGTTAGAATCATTAAATAATTAAGAATATTATTAATTTAGGGCCTAGTATAGATAATGCCCAATTGTTTAGGTGTTATCACATAAACCCTAAACTTGATAATATTCATAGTTTTCTTAATTAATTAAATCAATGGAACCCTAATTAGGTTTGAACTTAAAAATGACAAGAAAATAATTGGACATGCATTAAATCTTTTTTGTTGAGATACATTTTGAATATAAATTGAAGTATCCTAAAGTAATTGGATGTTTCAAAACTTATATTCGTTTAAAGTGTATTTTCTTACAAAAGAATATCTCCATTCGAAATGAAATTCAATTAACAATTTAATTAAATTCAACATTATTGCTCAAAATGCAAAATACCGCGTGGAATTAATAAGGTACTGATAACGAGCGTTCATAGGGGTGCTAATCCTTCCATACACGTAACCGACTCCCGAACCTAAATTTTAAAGAAAAAAAATCTATGGTTTGTTTTTATGGTACCCGGTCTACCAAAGTGATTAGTGTCGACTCCAAATTGATTTTCAAGGATAAATAAAGCAAATTCAATTTAATATGGAAAAACCTTAATTTCAAGACCAAATTAAAAAAATGGTAAAGCCCCGATTTCAAAACCCTAATCATCAGGCTATTTTTACCCTCGATTTTAAAAATGGTCGCAACAGCTTGGTGACTTCGCTGGAGAATAATTGAGAGTCAGGCCTATTAATTAATTCCACGTGGCATTTTAAGCAATAATTTGAATTTAATTCTTTCTAAGAATTGTTGGATGAATTTTTTGGAAAAAAATGGAGGTATCTTTTGTGTATGTTATATCTGTCATTCATGCATAAACCCTCGACCTAGGTTTTTCATCCTTAAGTGGGAGAAAGACAATATTCGACGTGATGCTCTCTAGCTCCGAGTTTGGATTTTTGTCTTCTTCTGGTATGCTAATCTTATGCACCGTAGAGCCCACGCCTCCGTTATAAGGGACCTATACTACCGAATCGATGTCTTACTATCGCAGTAGCCGGTAACGATAGTTCGGGAATCCAAAGTCTAGAACAAAGCCCACATTCTGTTTTTAGAAGCCTACCCCGCTAGAACCAGACAGGTACCTAGGACAGGTGTTGTCGGCACTGTTTCTTTTTTGTTTATTTTATTTATTTGCTTTTCATATTAATTCACAATATCGACACTGTTTATTTTGTTTTCTTGTTTTTTACCTGGCATCATTTTTACATTCATTAGAGGTATAGATTCGAGGATTAGTTAAGTTAGGTAGTGTTCTTAATGACCAATGAGTTCGATAGACAAGAAGAAGGCAATACGAAAGTGTGGACCCGATCAGAGAAGACTTAATTCAAGAAAGTCATATGTTAGAATGCAAGTAGTTACAAGAAGACATTTAAAGGACATTGAGGAAAAAGATTCAAAGGTTAAAGATTTATACAATTGGACCAAATAGAAATTAATGAAGAATCAAGCTCTTAACTCAAAATTGTCCCTTCGAATTTAACAAATAGAAAAAATCACCAAAAAGGTACAATAATAAAGGAAAAACTGATATTGAATAAGAGAGGTAAGAACTGAAAACGAGAATGGCAGAATTGAAAAGTGTTGCACGAGATTTGAAAGGCCAGCTTACAAGTTTCAAGGGGGCACTAAAAATGGAGGACAGAGAACTGAAAGGCAAGCTTGAGGTAGCCACCAAAATTATTCAAAGACAAAGTCATGAAATGATCAACTTCAGAAGCCATGCGCGAGGAGTCACCTGATTCGTGCAGATTTCATCCATTGAATCCATGAACTTGTAACAACACCTTGACATCAGCACCAAGCTAGGACAGACGTCAACTCGGAAGTAGAATAGAGTAATTAATCTAGGAGCTAGGGCTAGATGCTTTCCGTACTCGGATTGTCTATTTCTTGTATTCGACATTTTGGCTAATGAACATTGCTCTAAAGACTAGTCCTCGAAATTGATACTTCGTGCATTCATACATTGTATTGCTTAAATATTGCGCTTTAGAAAAATCATCGCATTTTTTAAATAACATCATTTTAAAAAAATAATAATAATTTTATTTTGATTAAATAATATTGCATTATTTTTGAGATAATAATGTGAAAGTTGAAAACCAATATTTTGAGAAGCATGGGTAATAAGCTTGTTAGGGTAAGGCAATCTCAGAAGGTTATTGAGGACCGCTTGGGTGGAGCTGAGCAAAGGATTGATTAGTCCCAGAACGAGATGGTAATTCGAGCTGCCGTTTTGCTTGGAATTAGGGAAGCCAGAAAAAGAATGTTTCAAACAAAAAACTGACATTGATAAGCAAGCATGTATCACATCTCACATGAGGGTCTAACCTGAATGATTCTCCTTGCAAAAAAGACAAAAGAAAGAAAAAAGTCAAAAAGAGAAAAGTCAAAAGACCAAAAAAGACAAAAAGGGTCAAAAACAAAAAAGAAAAGAAAAAATGAGCAGGTTCAGATCAATATAGTTGAGGCATCTGCAAGAAATTCAGTAGATTTGAAAGAAATAATGAAGTGTTGAGATGCATGTAGTCGAGTAACCAGACATGGAAGGATTGAGTAAAGCCAAATTTTGAAGTTTCTGCCAAAAAGCTTGTCGATCAATGGTTCAGTGACAATTAAAGGACCTGGTGATTTTAGCAAAGTTGAGGGACCACAAAACTTTTCTCTGAAATGTTGAAAGTCAAAGATCTAATTGAAGATTGAATTTTCTCACAAAAGAATTAACTACAAGAGAAGCAAATAGCACAGAAACTCAAGACAGAGAGATAAAATGGTTCAACAAGAAAAGAGATACGATTATTCCTAGTCTAATGTCGTGTTCAAATTTTTTGCCCAACCTCGTATAAAATCCAGATTCTGATAACAATGCCCCAAAGTTTTACAAGTATTTTTAGGGCATGGTTCGTATAAAATGAGCATTTATGATTTAAAGAACTCCAATGTTACAGAAGACCATTATCTGCTGAAAGAATTAGGATAAAAGAGAAATGATGTAGTCCACAACAAGTATTTAAGGGTAATCCGCTACAATTTAGGGTCAATAAGAATTAGAGTAATGTTTGGACCTCTACTTCTTCAATGTTTCCTTCACCGAAGAATACATCAAGTCAAATGCTCCAGATGCACCTTTTAGTGGAAAATCAAAGACTAAACTGAATCTCATTCATGTTTCCTATTGATAGCTGTATTTCAAAGCTTCATTGTGTCATTTGAAATCTTCAAAGCCTCGTCACTCGAGTTGTTACAACATCAAGAATCATTGTGAATATCGTGATGGAGTTCATGATCATGTCATTGAGAACTGTTACACTTTCAAGCAAAAAGTTCAAAACTTTATGAACCAATGGGTTTTGGAAGTCGACACTGAAGGTCAGCCTATTAAGATTTGTAACCCAAGAGGTAGTCACCTGATTGGAGCTAATACAATTGGATTGCCTGGAAATCAAATGTTGAAAGACGTCAAGAAAAGAAAGAGAAAGAAGAGCAAAGGGAAACTAATTTGGAACCAACATATGAAAATGAAGAAACCTTGAATGGACACACTCGCTAAAAAGCTTCAACATATCTAACCAACATCTTAAGAAGTAGAGTTCATCTAGACGCCAGCCATAAGAAGTTGTAAATTTCCGTATGCAAATGATCGAACATTCTATGGAAAAGAGCAAGTAGTTGATTGAAGAAACATGGAAATTCATAAGTAGATTGGTCTTACTTCAAGATTCGATAAGAACATCAGAGCATAAGCAAGAAGGGGTATACCTTTGTGCCAGTAAAGGAAATAAATGAAGAAATGTTGATAGAATTGGAGTGGCTGAAATTCACTCAGGTTTTCCTTGACCAATGATAGACAATTGAACCACAGGAAATCTGTCTGCAATTTTAGGATTGTTATAGAGTAATACCCTGAATCGTCCCAATTTCTTTTGCCCATGAGCATTGGGGGTCTTTTGTAAGGGAGGTTAATCGATTTATTTGTTTACGATGCTTGTTTCATTTATAATTTTTCTCAAATGGCAAACATTTTGCATTCCTTGATTCTTTAAATAATTCATTTATTCTTTGTTATGGGTTAGTTTTTGTTCTCCCATACATATATGTATATATCTTCACTATCATTTTCTATCAGGTACTTGAATATTAGCTGCAAGAGTAACCAAGAATCAGAGATCAAATCCGAAGTACGGCTCTCTTCCAAGTTATTTAGGCCAACAAGAAGACATTAATGAGTGTTCAAGAATCACAGAAGAATCCCAGATATAATATATGAGTGAATTTTCCTCTCAGGCATTTCTTTGAAGAATGCTTTTCTTTGAAGATATCCATATATGGGAGAAAATTTTGCATTTCTTCATGTCCCTTCACAAAGAAAGAAAATAAGAAAAATATGTCATTTGTTGTCCCCTTTGAGCCTGATGATTTTCTTTCGATTCAACCCAAACCACTGATCACCCCTACACTTAGGGATGGGCACGGGTCGGGTCGGGCCGGGTTTTTGGCCCACCCGAACAAGACCTGAATATATTAACCCTAAACCCAAACCCGACCCGACCCGACCATATCTTTTATAAAACCCGACACCACTCGACCCGAAAATAAATACCTTAAACCCGACTCCGACCCGACCCGATCTATATAAAAAAATCAATTTTAGGGACTAAATTGTATAAAAAAATTTAAAAGACTTAATTGTAAAAAAATAATAAATTTAAGGACTAAATTGTAAATAAAAAAAATTAATTTTAAGGACATAATTGTAAAATATATATAAAAAAGGGGTATTATTACAAATATTCCTAAAAAATTTAAAGGAAAATTACACTATTAGTCTCGGGTCGGGTCGGGTCGGATTTTTTCACCATAAAACCCGAACCTGACCTCACCCTCGGAACCCGTCGGGTCCGGGTACCGTGCCCATCCCTATCTACACTAGGGGCAAAGAGAATGAAAGTTTATTTGTAAGTGAAAGATATTTGGTTTTGATCATGCTATGATAGTGATGCCTTGAGAATCAGGGGCAAGAAACAAAAATGGATGCTTTGAGTACAAGAGCAAGAGAGACATGTTGAATGAAAGCGAATATTCAAAATCAAGTCAAAAAAGAAAAGAGAAGGAAAAAGGAAAGAGAAAGAAAAAAAAGAAATGAAAAAATAGAGAAAAAAGAAAACCGTGGAAAGTTTATGTTAAAATAGTCTGTAGAAATATATGTTTAGATATAATAATTGAAAAATATTTTGGACTTAAATGAAAACAATTTAAAATACTCCCTAAGTCAAAACAACTTGAAAATAATTTTGAGGATGTTTAAAAAGGTTTTGACAATGTTTGAAATGTTTTTAAGTAGCCAAACCAATGTTTTTAAGGTACCCGTTTCGATACATGGGCAATCTGTATCGATACGTTTTGAAACTGACAAAATGTGTACCGAAACAGGGCTTGCCCGTTTCAGTACGAAGGGTTTCTGTTTTGAAACACCTCATTGATGTTTTGATACACCTAACGGTCAAAACCTCCCCAACGGTCATATTTTCCCAACGATTATTTGAATGCAGCTCAACGGTCAGCCGTACTGAAACGATTTATAACCGTTTCGATACTTCTCAAGAACGTTTCGATACGACCAGAGGCGTTTCGATATGGGGTGCTGCATCAGGCTTCAACGACTAGTTTTGAAGAAGGACGTTCCGATACGACCTCTCGTGTTTTGATACGAACAGCTCTAGAACTGCAATTAATAAGGGAAATAAAGGCTCTAATGGCTCCAAATCAATACCAATGGCTACAAACTCAATTGGGAGTATAAAAGGGACATTCAAGCATCAAGGGAAGACTAATGCTTCAATTGTCAACAACCATATGATGTCAAATTGTCTTTAGAGCTTAATTGCCATTCTCTTGTATAGACAAAACACTTGTGAGCTAAAATGTTTATGTATGCTCATGTGTATAGGTTTTTGGTGAGTGCTTAGAGTTGCAAACACATACATATTAGAGGGATTTCTTTTTTGATTTGAATTTCACTTGTAAGAGAGTGTTTGATTAAGCTAAGGGTAGATACCTTAATAGTTGTAACGATTTCCTCCTAAGTCGAGAAAATGGGACGAAATTCTTAGTGAATTTTGGAAATCCTTGGTGGCATTCCAAGGTAGTGGATGTAGGCCTTGGGTTAGAAAGCCGAACCACTCTAAATCCTTGTGCTTAATTCTCAATTTTTGCCACCATCTCAAACACCCAAATATCTAACTTCTCCACCACATGGCAATCCATAACGTTTGAAGGAAATTGAGCCTATCAAGCGTAACAAAGTCTGTAACACTCGTGTTTTGGGGTTAGGAGTTAGTCGGGTTAGTTGGTCTGAGTCAGTAAAATTAATTTTAATCAAATTGACCTTGGCTTGAGTCAATTGAGTTTTAAATAAAAAGGATGGATCATTTTGGTAATTTAGCCAAAACAATTTAAAAAGGTAGACAACTTTTGAATAAAAAAGTAACAAAAAAATAAAACTCTCATCTCCCTTTTCCCCCATTTTCACGTGAAAGATGAGCAAAACCCCTCTCAAACCCCAATCACTATTCCATTTGATTTCTTCCTCATCTCAAGGGCATTTTTTAAAGGTAATTATATATTTGAACTCTCCTATTCATCCTCTACATTTACCTAGTTTTAAAATTTAAAACTATCATCTTTTGGAAATTTGGGGTTTAAAGAAAGTTTGAGTTTTTATTGGGTTTTTCAATTGATTTTGATTTATTAAGTTGGGTTTTGGATTAGTCTCCTTAAAATACACATAATATGTTAAAATGGGTGATTTTGGGTGAAAACCCGAAATGGGTCCTTGTGGCCATTTTTGAGGTGTCTAAAACTTGGATTTTGGTGAGTTTTAGGGTTGGGTTGAAGGGCTGATGGTTTAGGGATGTTAGGAAGGTGTTTTGGGACCATTTGGGTGTTTGAAAACTTGGTTTTCAGCTGGGTTTTAAGGGAGCTCGAAAATGGAAAATTTTGGATGATTGTTGGGTTGAAATTGTTGAAGTGTGGCTTGTGTTTATGGATTGGAGTGGTGACTGAAATTTAGCATTGATTTGTGAGTAATGGATGTGTTTTGTTTGGCTAGAAACAAGAGGAGACATTGGAGAAGCATCGGGATCGAATCCGGGCATATAGGAGGCTTGCTTGCTTGTTTTGGTTGCTAAGGAAGGGTGGTGAGTAACTTTAAATATGTTTAAAGTTGGTTCAAGTGTGTGTAGTGTATGTGTTGGAATGTGCTTGGTAGGCCATTCCTATGTGGGAGTTAAATTGTTAACTTAACTCCTTGGTTCCTATTGATGAATGTTATGCCATTGCCTATTTACTCTTGTGAAATGTGGATTGATTTGTATATGTGTACCTTGATATATGTGTGTGATGAGTATGTGATAGAAATGCTGGATATGTGATGTGGTTAAAAGAATTGGCACTAATTAACTTACCGGGTGTAAATGATCGATCATTAGGATTAGTGTGCACACAAATTGAGTCAAAACGTACGTGGCCTTGATGGCGTTGAGTCATCAAGGAGGAGTACGGTGATGTAACATTCCACCAGAAATTTATTTATATTCTACGTGATGATGAGTGGAATCCCATCCGTAGGGCATGTGGTGATGAGTGGAATCTCGCCCATGCAAGGTCCGGTGAAGAGTGTAATCCCACCGAGGTAAAGTTATTGTTGAGAGTAAATCCGCACATCCGGGTAAACTAATTGTTGAGTTGTGAGGAGCTCGATTCGATCAATCGTTCTTGCTCGCCAAGAGTGGAGAAGTTGGATAATTGGGTGTTTTAGTGGGAGGTGAAAATTTGGCAATTTGACACAAGGGTTTATAATGGTTCAACCTTCTAACCAAAGTCTACATCCACTACCTTAGCTCCCCACTAAGGATTTCCAACAAATTCACTAAGAATTTCGTCCCCTTTTCTAGGATTAGGAGGAAACCGTTACAACCCTCAAAGCTTTCTACCCAAAGCTTGAAGGAACACTCTCTTTACAAAGAAAGACTTAGCAAACTAGAAATCCCTCTAATAGGTGTTTATTTGCAATTCTAAACACTCACCCAAAACCTAAAACACTTGAGCAAATTTGACAATTTTGGCTCACTAGTGTTTTTCTATACAAGAATTGACAATTTAAGTACAAAGACTATATTTGATCATTTGTTGATTGACAGTTGAAGCATCTCTTGTATCTTGATGCTTGGAGGTCCCTTTTATACTCCTTGATGAGTTTCTAGCCGTTTATGGCCGTTGGAGATGTTTTGGAGCCATTGGAAGCCATTAAAGTCGAGCTTTAAATGCTCACCTGCACAATGGTTTCGAAACCATTGAAGAGGTTTCGAAACCTTAAGAAGGGATTTGTAAAAACTAGCCGTTTATGGCCGTTGGGGATGTTTTGGAGCCGTTACAGGGCCAAAGTTTTGAAACCTTCATAGAGGTTTCGAAACCTTTGTGCCAAGGTTTCCAAACCTTAATAGAGGTTTGGAAACCTTTGTTAAGGTTTCAAAAACAAAAGCTTACTGCCCAGAGATGTTTCGAAACCTTATAGGGATGGTTTCGAAACTTCCACTTAAAAACACAATTTTGGCTAATTTTTTACTTTAAAATGTATATTCGATATAGGTGCAAAGTCAAAAATATTTTAAACATATTTTTCAAGTTTTAAGGATTTTTGAATTATTTTTGAAATCTTTAAATAAGTCCAAAACATTTTTCACATAATTGTTATATCAAAATATTTCTCAACACTAATGGTGGCCAATGATATTGCTCTCATGTTTATGATGTTATGGTATTTGGGATATTTGTTGTTGAGCTTAGTATGACGTGAGATGCCATATTATGACTCTTGAAAGACTAGCTAGGTTGACTTGTTGGTTACCTATGTATGTTGTATGTGTAGTAAAGGATTTGCATGCTTGGACCCTGCATTATTGATGTTTTTGATTTTAGAGCATCCTCACTAAGCTTCTAGCTTACGCTCTCGTTTTCAACAATGCAGATCATTAGCGTGGTGTTAGCACGGAGCAAGGCGAAAGGGCTTTCCAAGATTTTGTTGCTCAAGTACGGTTTAGCAATTAATGTGGTAGTCTAGCAATGTGGCAAGAATGTGTTTTGTTTGAGCTTTGTATGACTCTTGGAGATTTTTTGGTATTCATGTTATTCTTGGATTTGTAACCATGTTAAACTTGATGAATGTTGGTATGAGATGGTCATGCGTTAGGATGCTTAAATTGCTTTTGGTTGGCATGTAAACCTTTATGTGATGAATTGTGCCTTTTGGCTTTTGAGTCCTTAAGCATGCCCTTATATGTAATGTTGCCTTTTGTGTAAATGCCATGAATGGATGCTTCATCTTATGCCTTGTGTGTTTGAGCATGTTTTGACATAGGGTTCATGCCTCTAGTTCATGTATGTATGTGTTGAGTGCTTCTTGGGGTCGTTTAGGGCCTTTGGAGTTGTTTGGAAATGTTCAAAGTTGGATTTCGAAGGTTGCAGACAGCCCGTGTTTCGAAACGAGCTGAGCCGTTTCGGAACGGGTAAGGCTTCAGGGACCCTGTATCGGAACTCGTTTCGATACGGTTTGGCCACTGTGAACCCCTGTTCCGAAACGAGTATTGGAACACTTTGGCTACTGGAAATATGAGAAATTACCAATATGAAGGAGTTTCGAAACGGGTCTAAGGGTTTCGGAACGGTCAATATCTCGTTGACCACGAGAAGTTGACCGTTGAGGGTGTTTCGGAACGGTTGACCTCCGTTCCGATACGGCCTTCTTGTGTGGGCTTGGGGCAGTTGACCAGGTCAAGGCGTTTCGATACGCCTCAATGGTGTTTCGAAACGGCCTGACTAATGGATTAAAATTGGACAGTTTATTTGTCGTTCTGTGTCCAGTTGCGTGTCTTCCTCATTTTATTCCGCTGTTATGATCACATAGGATTTAAATGTGCCATTAGAGAAGATTAAATTAGAAGAAATTTTTTAGGGTTGCTAACCGAGGGGGAACTTTAACGGGTTTCGCTTCGGTTTTCCCCCGTGTGGCCTACTCGGATCGGTCATCCGACCAGACCGGGACGAGGGGGTTACAAAGTCAACTGAATCAAGTTGAAATTTTTTGACATAAAAGTCGAAACAGTTGAAAGAGAAAGCACAAAGTTGAAAAAGTGCAAGAAAAGCAAGCGAAAAATGTGAGATCTTCCTTTCAAAATGAATCCCTATCTAAAGGAGAAGTGGAGGATTGATCTCTTTTGAATTCAATGAAAGGAAATGAACTCTATGGTATGAACCTAGAAATGGACAATCTAGAGCGATCCAAAAAAAAAAGAAAAAAAAGAAAAGAGTTTCATCCAAGCATGTTCAGATCAAAGATTATAGAAATAAGACTTCAGTTGGAAGAAATGATCCTTGGTTTTATCACCCTTAAACACTTATTTGAGCCTATATATCCTTTCTTTCATAGCTGTGAGCCATATCCCCCATTACAAGCCTCAAAAGACCATTTTGATTATATACGAGTATTGGAGTAAGAAGAGTTTGTCTTCATAATACATCCCACTTATCAGGGTTAACCTTTCTTTAAAGATTTCCAGACTTCTAATGCTTGATTGAGATCATAAAAGAGGAAAAGGGTCACATTGGTGTGATAGTGAGGCAAAAAGTGCCACTTAAATGGGATAGAACTAAGAATATGAGAATGTTTCTCTCAGAAGTCAAATAGATTAGAAAGGGTCACATTTGAGTTGATCTTTGTCAATTTGGTTCGAAGGCATAATTGCACTTGATATTTAAGGGCCTAATTTTGATTTTTTTTTCTCATGTTTGCCACGACTTATCAAATTATTCCATTTTCTCAATTTTATTAAAATAGTATTTTGAGCCTTTCACTTATCGTTTTAATAAGCATCTTGTAGATAAATTGATTAGATGCAAGAAAAGTAAAAGATTTCATGGGTATTATTATGATGTACTAATCCTTTAAGTGCAGGCAGAATAGGAGGTGACCTCGGTACTTGTTTAATGATAAAAAGTATGACGAGGAAGGGACACAACTCTGAGTGTCAGAAACATTTAAACAGAAGCTACATGAAAGAGACGCGGACAACCCTGGGGGCAAAAAGAGAACATGAACCATTTTTGGGGCAAAAGCTGCAACAAGATCAATCTGTTAAAGATTCACATTATTCAAAAACAAATATCATTACTTCCGAGGCATTGCAAGACAAGAAAGCTTTGTGAATACTAGAGTGAGCAAAGATGACAGTTGGATTCAAGAGCGGGGCAACACTACAAAGAACATTATAAAGGAATGAGTTCTGTTCCAAAGGTGATAGTCTCTTTTGGGAACAATGACTCGTGGATAGTAAAGAAGAGCGTATATAGTGAAGACAATGTTGAATCCCACGCCAACAAATACACAGAAATGGGTCTCCATACAATGTGCAACCTAGAACTGGTATTGATAATAAAGTTTGTCATCCGAAGAACAATGACTTTTATCTCTGTGCTCATGCTAAGATGATTGGAACCATAAGGCCAACACATTATCATGATCAGAACTTTTCCATTCTCTGTCTTATGTGTATCAAAGGAGTGCCATTTTTGTCTTTGTCGTTGCTTCTATTTGCTACGCTTATCTTTTCGGTATTTCAGTTGGGACAACTTATGAAGATGCTTTCAAGACATTACCGAACCATGGTGGTATTACTGCACCTGGAGTCCTTGTTTTCCTTCAACCTCCTAGATTGAAATGAGAACATTCGCAGCTCCATGTTCTTCTATTGAGAAAAAAAATCGAGGCTCTTGGAATTGGCAAAACTTTAATGCTAACAACGAGTAGGCTTATTTCAGACCTTTTTATCATCAAGATTTTTAGGTGGTTTCAATTCTATGTAAATATGAATAGTCGTTGGCTCATCAAGGTCCACTTTTCTAGTGACGTGGTCGGCCTGGTCAAGGTTGCTGAAAAAGAAAAGAAAAAGAGAAAAAAGGGAAAAAACCAAAGTGAAAACCCGAAAGAGCGCTTTGAGAAAAACAATCTAAAGTGAAAACCTAAAAAGACGCTTTAGAGAAAAAAATGCAGAGATCGTGAAGATTGAACTTGAGTGTGAGACGGGTTACCTTGTCAGCAAAAAGAGTTCTCGAAAAACGAAGCAAAATTTGTTGAGCTTCCCCGAAGATGAAAGCTCACCGAAGTGGTCTTCAGTTGAAAACATTCATGCATCATATAGTTAGACATACATAAGATAGGAGCATGCAAACTCATACATGTTCCAACCTACAACTTCAAGACTGGAGGAGTAGACCCAATAATATATGTTCCAAGTGTAGAAGGGATCGAGCAACAAAGGAATAGAAGCAAGAGACCTTATACGAGTTTCAGACTGAAAGATTGAGATACTTTAGGCAGAATGAGTCGTGATACTAAAGATGTTAGCACATCAAGCAGAAAATTGAAGATATTTCACATTACTTTAGGAAGATTTTTTATTAATTGACGATATTTCTTTGTGGAGGCTTAGTTTTCTCCCTGAGGTTACAAAGTTCCTAATGGGAAGAATTCGATTGTTCAAACATCTTTATAGAATGGTGGATTAACATTACAGAAGAAAGAAGCTTGTAATTGCACCAGTCTTTATCAACGTATCAGAGAAAAGAATGCATATATCAAAAAAGTTTAGGGACCTGAATGACTTGAAGGAAATTCGGGGACCTAAGGCATTTGCTCGCCCAAAATGATAGTTCACTATAAATAAAGCCAAAATATAAATACTTGTATTTATAGAATTTGGGGACCTGGCGATATTTCTTATTCATGTTCCACAACAATGAGCAAAGATGGGCAGTTGTAATACCCATATTTTGTCTGGGTACCTGCGTATATATATAGTTCACTATAAATAAAATCAAAATATAAATAAATAATAAAGTCCAATATTAAATAAATAGATATAGAGTCTAAAATATGCAAAAAAGAAGGTTCAATGTCCATTATACACTCAAAGCCCTAATAAAATATAAAAAGTCAAAATTCCTATTACATTCAGTTTTCCCGCCCATTTACAATTACATATAATCCCAACAAACGTACATATATAGTCAAACAAACACAAATTGGCCCAAAATCAGGTTTTCTCGCCTAAGCCATGCCACGTGTCGGTCGGTGCTATGTCATTAATCTTCACTCGGATTGACTGTAAATTAAATGAATGATTTTTATTGGTTGGGACCATGGATGACGTGGCGAGCCGGGCCTATAATATAATTTCTCCTTGGATTATTCCCATTAGTTGAGTCCAGTTGGCACGCTAATGTCAGCTCTACATCATTTAAGTCAACTACTATAAATAGGAAAGAGAGAGTATTGTCAGATTTTAATGACCACATTAATGACATAGCAATTATAATAATAAAACTATTAATATTAAATAATAAAAAGAGAGATGGGGTTATTTTGGGAAATTCACCGGTCATGTGAATCGCCCAGGAACCGAAGCGACGTCAGAGGAGGAGGAGACCGTCGGGAAGCTGAAACATCACCGAAATCGCCATGGTCGCCGCACCGTGAGGTATCACTCTTTCCATTTTTTTAAACCTGCAAAATAAAGCAAGATTATTTTGAATGTAAGAAAAAACGGAAAATAAATGTAAAAAGAGAGATCGAAAATATATCTCATGGTGGTTGGAGCGTTCGTCAAAGGCGGAGTTGAAGAGGGTTAGGGCCTCAAGTAGAGTAGTTTAGGTGGGAAAGATGGGCGATTTGGTTGAATCGGGCAGTAGATTAGGGTTTCGGACCAAAAATGGATTTTGGATGTTTTAGGGTTTTGGCCGGCGGCCAGAAATCTCCTGCGACGGTCGGCTTAGGGCTCACGATAGTCGGAGATGAAAGGTGGCGACTGGGAAACATTTATGGTAGTCGGAACTAGGGTTGATTGAATCAAATGTGTCAAAAATGAAGAATGGTGATTGGTTTTGTAAAGAACGCGGTTTTTGATCCATTTTTAAGGTGTGAAATATGAGTTTTGGTGTTTGTGTTCAGAGATTTTAGAGAGAGGAGTGAGTTAGATAAATAGTCGAATTTTAGAAAAATGAAGGATAAGAGGAAAATTTTAGGCAAAAAAGGGTTTATATAGCCCAACTAATACTACATCGTTTTAAGCCAGGTATAGCGAGAATCCGCGCCTGGGTTCAGGTCGGGTTAGATGACCCGTGCCCTACTTTGGGCTGCTTTATTTTGCATCTATTCAATTTAGTCCCCATCAGTTTGTATTTTGGCACTTACATTCGAATAGTATTTCAATTTAGTCCCTTTTTACATGTTATTTCTTTTTAATTAGTTTATTTAATTGTGTTATTTTGTTTTAATTGTTGTATGTTGCATGATTTAAAATAAAGCATGTAGTATAATTGTTTAGGTAATTAATTCACATAGTTTTAAATAAGTAGAGCCTTTGTATCTTAGGTTCTTTAATTAAATCAAATAATCTAAATATGTGAGATAATTGTAGAAAATAATTGAATGTTAAATGGAAACTTTAATATTCTATGTTGATTAGTGTCTCATTGCAATGAGATGTTAATCAAGGGAATATTATAGTTGGATATTTAATATTTCATTTAAACCTAGAATAATGAAATCACTTAGTTAGTTTAATTAAAAATAAAATTCGGATTAAGAAAATAGTTAGAATCATTAAATAATTAGTAATATTATTAATTTACGGCCTAGTATAGATAATGCCCAATTGTTTGGGTGTTATCACATAAACCCTAAACTTGATAATATTCATAATTTCCTTAATTAATTAAATCAATGGAGCCATAGTTAGGTTTGAACTTAAAAAATGACAAGAAAATAATTGGACATGCATTAAACCTTTTGTGTTGAGATACATTTTGAATATAAATTGAAGTGTCCTAAAGTAATTGGATGTTTCAAAACTTATATTCGTTTAAAACGTATTTTCTTACAAAAGGATATCTTCATTCGAAATGAAATTCAGTTAACAATTAAAGATTTAATTAAATTAAAAATTATTGCTCAAAATGCTAAAATTCCATGTTGAATTAATAAGGTACCGATAACGGGCGTTCGTAGGGGTGCTAATCTTTCCCTACACGTAACCGACTCCCGAACTCAAATTTTAAAGAAAATAATCTTTGGTCCGTTTTTATGGTGTCTGGTCTACCAAAGTGATCGATGTCGACTCCAAATTGATTTTCAAGGATAAATAAAGGAAATTCAATTTAATATGGAAAAACTCTAATTTCAAGACCAAATTAAAATTGATAAAACCCTTGTTTCAAAACCCTAATCATCAGGCTATTTTTACCTTCAGTTTTAAAAGTGGTCGCGACAGATAGCAAAAACAACATAGTGACATGAAAGCAGTCCAACGAAATGTTCAATTTAATGATGAGCGTTGGTAAGGGATGCATGGATTTCACACTACTTATGCCGGTCTTTAATAATGTCCTGCCTTGGGTTATTGCCTAGCAGATTTAAGGTAGTATTGCCTCTATCAATGGCAATACCCTAAGTTAACCATGATAAAACCCCTATATGTCTATAGTGAATTTTTTATTAATTAACTTGATTAAGTGTCAATCTTTACTCCTAAGGGGTTGACTCACTTCCGACGTAAGTTCATCTACATGAACATCTTATGTTGAAGCTTCTCGCCTTAGTATCTGACAACTGATTGTTGCCCCTTAAGTTTGTTTAAGATATTAAGGTTCAATAAGCACACAATGCCAACTGTCGTATGACAATGAATTTAGAAAAATTAAGTACTAGCATATAAAAAATAATGCTAGGGCATTATAATTATTAAAAATCAAATATAAAATATGTGTTCATCGTAAACACCCCTAACCAACTGAAAAAGACTTAGTTCATAGTTGGGGGATCTAACCAAAAAATATTATCGTTTAACATCACCATTTTGAAATAAAAACAAATAAAACTAAGAGAATGGGCATGAAGGAGTTTCGTCGATGCATCCCTTCGAATGCTCCAGAGCTCTTGACCTTAGTTGGTCGATCCATGTTGCCTTTCGGCTCACCATGGTGCAGCCTCTCCTCAATCTGATATCTTTCAAGTGGTTGATTGATCTCCTTTAAATAGGCTTGCGTGGAAACCCTAGGATAAGCCTTTGAGTTTGAAATTTGAATGCGCAAGCGATAAGACGCGTGGTCATCTTATCCATATTTGAATCATAGGACTGACGTATACAAGGTCTAACAGAAACTTTGACTGGTTATCGGACGTCAATCTTTTGCTAGCCGAGCTTGGCAGTGTTTGGTCCATCTATGCCAACTGCTAACTGGCAATTCTATGCTTCTTTTCTTGCGTTCTCTGCCAGCGCTTCTCTACTATGTCTACCTCTCTATGTTCTACATCAAAACCAACAAAATAACCTTTCACGGTGGCAATGGAACAACTCCTTAACTCCTTATGTAAATGCATGATTTTAACATTTAAATGCAACTAAATGTACTTAAAGGGCAAGCGATGGCATTATAAAATAAGCATCAAAACAATGCTTTTGAGGAGTTATCAACACAATTTTATAATTTTTATTCCTAATTATCCTAAAATTTAAAATTAATTTAAAATTTTTAATTCCATCCTGCATTTTGAATTAATTGTCATACTTTTAAATGTGTCAATTTCACCTTTATTCTCAAACTATGACTCATTTTAGTTTGATCTTTAAATTTTTAAATGATATTTATAAAATTGTTATAAAATTATTAATTATCATGTAAATATTAATGTGTATATGTAATAATATGATGTCATAAATAATAATCTAAGGATGAAATTAAAAATTAAAACAATATGGCTCTCGATCGTTCTCTCAAAATCTCTCTTTACCCTAATCGGGCTCTGACAACCATCGTTTGGCTTTCATAAGAAAGTAGGGCTTTAGCAAAAATGTTCTTGCCTGACTTTTATTTCACGTTAAAGAAGTAGTGTGGATCATGGTTCAAGGGCTTTAGCACTGTAGGACAAATATCAAATCCTCCGTGAAAGAAGGCGAGTCTGTAGCCAACAATCAAATAAAAGCATGTCTTTCCTTTCGAAATAGGAATGGAATAAAAGGCTAGGGATGGCATCAGGGAGGGTCGAGGCTGGTTTTTGGTCGCCCATGTTGGAGTATGCCCAAAGACCAATTATGAGATGATTGTAAAAGACATACTTATTTTATCTTGTTTATTAATAAAACCATTATTATTATTATTATTATTATTATTATTATTATTTCAGTCTTATTATGTGCATCTATAAATAAAATGAATTATAATAAAGTCCTTAGAATAATATAGTTATTCTTGAATGTCCTTAGTTGAGAATTATTGTGGGCGTGGACAACAATAATATATTAAGACCAATATGTAGTTGATTGATAACAAAGTGTTGTTATTGACATAGAAATGTCAAAATCAATACATAAGTATGTATTAGAGAACGACATTCTGGACTGACTCGCTATGAGCATGTTTCTTGGATTATTATGTGACAGTCACAACATTGCTCATAGTGATAACTAAGTGTATGATCCTCGGACTTGAGATCATCATTATTTCAATATCGAGAGTGACATATTTTGATGCAGTCAAATGTGTGTTGTAACAGACTACACTATAAAGACTGATATTGGATACGTCACACTCTATATAGAGAAATATGGTTGATCAAGATATGATTTGTACCTCCTACATAATAGGAGTAATATCGTAGGCTACTTGATTGAGTGAGACTAGAAAAAGCATGACCATGCTCGAATAAATTGATATGAGATATCATAGTTATTCGTTTATCATAGTCTACTCAAGATATCAAAAAATGTTAGATGGACTATACAAGTGTGACTAATCCATGACTTGTGTTCGATCTAGATATAAGGACAAAAGGATGTAATACATAAAACAAGTTAATCACGGAAAAAGGTAAAGTCGAACCACGACTTCATGTAACTTAGGTAGCAATGATGTATTTCTAGATGCCACTCATTGTTTATAATATTAGAATTGTTCAAGATATTACTACTAACGTTACATGAACCTACAAAAGTCACACCCTATGATTGAAACGAACAAATACCGACTAGATAGCATATGTACAAACTTGTTGTACACGTATAATTTTTCTAATTATAGACAATCTCGTTTATATATATTTTAATAATTAGATAATTATTGTAATGATCAAACACTATTAAAATATATATATCCCTAAAGAAACCTAATTAAAGTAAATAAGATTCTACATATTTAATTGTATTCGGTTAAATATATTGTATATTTAATGAATTCGAATTAAAGTAGAATTAGATTCTACATATTTAATTATATTCTGTTAAATATATTTTGTATTTAATGAATCCGAATTTAATTAGAATTAGATTTTTGAATACTATATAAAGGCATAAGGTCTAGCAGCCAAAGTATGTTTTTTCGGAAAACCTCTCTAACAATTAGAGAAGAGAAAATATTGTTTGTTTCGTTCAGGTGGACTGCGTAGAGGTCGGAGCGCTATCACGACGACTCGGATTCGATTTGGTTTATCCTAACTCCCTAAGGATATCAAGATACCAAATTTATTACGGTAATATTTCATCCTTACTTACCCCGAATTCGTCCCTTGTACATAGATCACTAGCGGAATTCGCAGGATAATTTTTCCGCTGCGCCATGGGGTGTACCGGCGTTTCCCAACATCCCCGATCCCGACTTTAATTTTTTTCATAACCCGCCCCAAACTAAATTTTTTAATTAAAAAACTTGCCTCTATCGGGTCGGGACTCGGCGGGACATGTTATTTTGCCGTTCCTATCCAAGTCTTTATCATTATCCAATTCTTATGCCAAAAATCCGACTTTCCTTTGATGGCTTTAGCTTAACTAGAATGAAATTCACACTTAGAGAGACCTGAGTAGGTAAAGGTAAGAAGCAAGGGAGGACTTGGCAATCATAGACTTTATTTAAATTAATCTTACACATGGCCTCACGGCAGATGAACGACTAGCAAAAAAGGCTATAAACCCCGCTCCAGGCCAACCTTAATAGCCGAATTAGCATTGATTGAATCACAAATTGATGTAGTGATCGAAAAAGCAGTGAATAGGGCTTCAATTCTTCTTTTCTCCCCGACCTTGGCACGTTCCTTTACTCAGTAATGGCGAAGCTTGGTTGTCGGTTAGTTCACGGTTATCTGTCGAACCTTGGTCTTCATAGCAGGATCAGCACACTGGGTCTTTCCTACAGGTTGTTTTTGGTATTCAAACTAGGGTTTTTGATTATAAACTCTTTGTGCATGGCTATATTGACATCAAAGCGCTATTCTATCCTTTGATTCTGGTCCTTTAGTGCCTTAGGCAATGATGCCATTTCCGACTCAAATAAACGGTCTTGGCGATTATCGTTTTTTATGAAAGTGGTTATTTACTCAGTTATTGGATAATGATCCTGTATTAGACGGCTACTCTTTTTAGCATTTTTTCACGTGCCTTTTTCTGACCATAGTAATATCCCAGATGGTTGCGGTATGAACTCAACGTTCTTCCACCCTTTATATTATTTCTCTTAATATATCACAGTTCCCTGGATGAAATTCTGGGTCTCATGAGTAACCTTCATTTCACTGCCTTGCATTTGCAGGATTCATCAGACATCAATGAAACTGAATATGTTGGAAAGATCATAGCCACATCTGCAGTCCATGGGGATGCATTATTTGGATTTCTTTTTATTCTAGTTTGCAAGTCAGACTTCAAAGACGGAAATCATCCATCATGACCCTTGGTCGTTTGATGGTAGATTTCCATCCATCTCTCGCCATGTCAGTGTATAACTTTGCTACGAATTTACCACCTCCCGCTAGGCCTGATGACTGAACATACTAGCTAGAGCAAAATTGGGGAATCAAATAAGTCGCTTAATTGTGATAGATATGAGACCTGTTGCTGGGAACCTCGGAGAATATTTCAGGTTGCGTATCGATATTGATTTGAACAAGCCATTGCCACGTTGTATTCTGATTTGCAACCAATAAATTTTGTCTTTTGAAGTATGAACGCCTATCAAACGTTTGCTTTGCATGTGGTCTGATTGGTCATTTAGCAGTGGACTGTCTGATTCACCCCTCTACTCCACCAGAAAAAATTCAGTATGGGCCATGGCTTCGTGTTCTTGCTGAACGAGTCAACATCCTTAAAACGAGACAGGATATTGTTTATGTTCAATATGAATCCTAATTAAACATGGACATGCTCATGAACAACGGTATGAAGATTGCCTCTATGACACTACATCAACCTTATGTTGCTGAACCTATAATGGGTGAAATGCTGGAACAAATAGGATCATGTGCTACTACTTCCCAAACTTTCAAACGTATCCGCCTGGGAAACACTGGCCCTTTAACTGCATCTGCTGCGAAGAGGAGTAAGCTCTTTGTACCTGTTGTGGTGTTGACTCGCGTGAGTGATTGGCAAAAGGGTAGAAAATGTATTGGAAAAGTAATAAAACAATGCCAAAGGTTGAGTCTTTTGGGTGCAAGTATACACGGTCTGTAAGTAATATAGTAGTGAGTTGAGTATCGTCTTCACAAGGATTGGCCAAGAGTTAAAATGCTTTGAACGTTTACTTGTCAAGGAAAAAGTGTTGCTTGATTTGGGAGTTGTTTAAAATGATTTAAAAGAAAAGAAAAATAAAATAAAATAGCGTTGGCAATGAGAGTGTCAAATGAGTGATAAGCGTTGGCAATGAGAGTGTCAAATGAGTGATAAGCGTTGGCAATGAGAGTGTCAAATGAGTGATAAGCGTTGGCAAGGGATGTCTGGTTTTCACGATATTCATGTCATGTCAGCCTTTAATAATGTAATGCCTTGACATCATTTAACGGGCATATTCAAAGTTGGCAATGCTTCTTTTGATGGTCAATGCCTAAAATTAACCATGTAAAAACCCCTATATTTCTATAGTGATGTTTTTTCATAAATAAATTTGATTAAGTCTTAATTTATACTTCTAAGGGGTAGATTCACTTCAGAAGTAAGCTCATCTACTTGAACATCTTTTTTCGAAGCATCCCACCTTAGTATCTTGCAATAGATCGTTGCCCCTAAGTATGTTAAGATATTAATGTTCAATAAGCCAACAATTTTGATAAAAAATGAAGAACATGCTAGATAGGGAAAACGACGTCGAAGCATTTCGATTATTAAAAACTAAACATAAAAATAGCATTCAACGCAAGCATTCCCCACCAACTATTAAATTAGTTCATGGTGAGGGTATCAACCAAAAAACATTCAACGTTTTGCAAACACATCATCATTTAAAAGAAAATAAAAATAGCTAAACAAAGAGAATGAGCGAGGAGGGGTCTCTCGATGCAGCCCTTCAAGGTCCAAGCTCTCAGTCAAGCTGGTCAACCCACGTCTCCTTGGTGCAGCCGATCGTCGATGGATCTTTCGATATCTCAAAAATCGATCACCAAATGATTGCTTGATTGTTCTTTAAATAGGCGTGCAAGGAAGACTTGGGATGAGCTCTTGAATTTGAATTTTGAATGCTCAAAGGATAATGGATGTGATCATCTTATCCAAAGTTTGAATGTGAGCTGATCAAGTTGAAGCTGACGTCATTCTAACGGCATTGTTCTGCCAACCAAGCTTGGCATGAATCTTCCAACAAAGCTTGGCACTATTTATCCGCTATTTTTCGGAGATTGATCCAATTGCTATTTTCTCGCAGCTTGATCTGATCCTATTTTTTCGAGTTCAACAGCTTACTTGGTCGGGCATCAAATTCCTCCGCTCTGCCAACCGGTGCTTTGGCAATTTTTGGTCCATTTGTGTCAACAACATCTCGTCATTCTCTCTGGCATTCCTCCCTACGTTGTTGTGTTCTGTCAACCGCTATGCCAAACCTACAAAAATGCCAACAAAACAACCCTTCACATTGACATAGACAAATTTTCTAACTCCTTATGCAACTGCATGAAATTAACAACTAAATGCAACTAAAAGTACTCAAAAGCAAGCAAATGCATTGTATAATAGGCATAAAAATCGGTACTTTTGAAGAGGTAGCATGTGGCTACACCTGATTCATGTGTTACAGATTCACCCCCTTCTTTGGCGAAGGCTGGTAACTACCCTCACCAAGATCCATAAGGATATTATGTTGGAATTGTTAGGGGCTTGGGAACCCTACAACAGTTCGTGCCATTGAGCCTTATATCGCTCTAAAAGGACCCCAACTGATTTTTCTCTATGAAACTAGATTAAAGAAACAACGAGTCGAGTATGTTAAACGTATGTTGTGTATGGAATGTTGCTTGTATGTTGAAAACAACCCTACTTATACGAGCTTAATTATGTTATGGAATAATGAAATAAGAGTGAATATGTTATCTTACTCGGATTTACACATTGATGTCATTGTTGAAAATGATTTAGAACACTTCCGATTCACCAGAGTGCATGAGTGCGCGAACAAACGTATGAAATATTGCACTTGGTCTTTGATTGATCAAATCCGACAAGACTCTTTACTGCCATGGCTGATTGACGGTGACTTAAATGAGATACTCTATGATGCTGAAAAGCAGGGAGGATGACATCGTGTCCGATCAGATATTCAATCTTTTCAGGACACTTTGGACTGCAACAATCTATGGGATCAACAAACGTCAGCTGGATGGTTCACTTGGCACAAAATCTTGCAACAATCTACTGTCCTTTGTTAAATGTTAGATCATTATCTTGCGAATTCAACTTGGATTACCTTACATCGAGATAGAAAAACCTACTCAGAGTATAATGCTCTCTTGTATCATTGTTACATTATTATGGATACCCACAAGGATCCTTCCTTGGAGATAAACCATAATAGAGGTGATTATTTTTTATATGATTTTGACTGGGCCACTAAACCAGAATGTCGTAAACAGATTGAACAAGTATGTAGCTTATTAATTTGTCCACAACAACTAGTCAGATTAATAAGCTACTTAAGAAAATTGATCGTATGCTTGGAGAGCAGAATAATGAATCCAACAAGCGGCACCTTATAGACACGAAGAAAGAATTGAACAACTTGCTGGCTAAAGATGAATCATATTGGTCACAACGTTCCCGAGTCAGTTGGCTTGCTAATGGCGACAAAAATATGAGTATACGACATATTTTCATGCAAGAGAAATTGGTAGGAGGAAGAAAAATAGGGTTCAAGGACTATATGACTCACTTGGACAATAGCAAGATAACCTTGATACCATATTTCTGATTATACATGATTATTTCACTAATCTTTATAGCTCTGTAGCATGTAACCCCTCTGTAGAATATACTATAAATATGTTAGTTCGGGTAACTTAGTTCTTATGGTAAGATATCTTAGCATTTGTATTTAAAGTAGTATCATATGTATTTACTGAGGAATTTTTAGTTTCCTAGATTACTTAGTTACTAAAGATACTTAACTAAGTCTCTGTATATATTCTCTTATTCCTATGAATAAAATTAAGAGTGTTTTTCCTATTATTCTACATGGTATCAGATTAGGTCGATCCTCTCCAGTTTTTCTTTCGACCCAAAAAATCTCGTTCTCCATAGAATCTGACTCTAAAGTCAGTTCTCTCACAAACCCTCGTTCCTCTGGTATTCAAATGTCAGAAAACTTACTCTTCGATCACATCCTATAGTGAAGAACTAAGTGTTTTGATATAATAATTGAAAAATGTTTGGACAAATTTGAAAAGAATTTAAAACATGTCTTTAAGTCCAAACAACTTGAAAATAAGTTTGAGGTGTTTAAAAAAGGTTTTTGGCAAAGTTTTAAACATCTTAAAGTAGTCAAACCTGGCTTTTCATCACTACCGTACCGATACGATATACCCTGTATCGATACCTTTTTACTTCAGATTTGATTATGCCAAAACCCGTACCGATACAGGCTTGCCCGTATCGATACGGAGAGGGGTCGTACCGATACGCCTTTAAAGCGTACTGATCCCTACTTTAACAACCCCCAACAGCTATTTCCCAACAGTCTTTTAAAGTGCAGACCGTACCGATACACTTCCTAGCGTATCGATACGCTTAGGCTAGCAAGAGCTCAACGACTAGTTCTGAAGAAGGGCGTACCGATACGGTTCCCCGTGTACCGATACGATAGGCACCAGAACTACAATTAATGTAGGAAATAAAGACCCTAACGACTCCAAAACATCCCCAATGGTCCTCAACGGCTACAAACTCATTTGGGAGTATAAAAGGGACCTCCAAGCATCAAGAGAAGGCTGATGCTTTAATTGTCAACAACATAATGATTAAGAATTTGTCTTAGATCTTAATTGTTCATTTTCTTGTATAGACAACACTAGTGAGCTAAATATTGTCAAATTTGCTCAAGTGTTTAGGTTTTGGGTGAGAGCTAAATAGTGCAAACAAATACCTATTAGAGGGATTTCAAGTTTGCTTAGAATTTCTCTTGTAAAGAGGGTTTACTCAAGCTTTGGGTAGAAAGCTTTGAGGGTTGTAAAGGTTGCCTCCTTTGCCTAGAAAAGGGGACAAAATTCTTAGTAAATTTGGTTGAAATCCTTAGTGGGGAGCTAAGGTAGTGGATGTAGGTGCTTGTTAGAAGGTCGAACCACTATAAATTCTTATGTCCAATTCCAATCTTTTAACTTTCACTTTAACATAAAAAAATCCAATCTTCTCCAAACTTGGCAAGCATATCGGTTGAAAAAAATCGAGCACCAAAACCCAACATATAGACTAAATGAAAATAATTACATGCCTTGGTCTCAATCAGTTCGTCTCTATATTACGGGCTGAGGAAAAGCTTCATATCTCTCAGATTCCACCACAGTTCATGCTGAACTTGATCCAACTTATCCCAAGTGGTTAAGTGAAAACACCACCCTCATGTCCTGGTTAATCAACTCCATTGTCCTTGACATCGGTGATAATTTTATGCTATAAAAAATGCTGCTGAAATTTGGACTGCAACCAGAGATACCTATTCTAGTGTCGATAACACCTCTGAGATATTTGGGGATGAAAATCAGATCAAGGACCTTCGACAAGGAGAGATGAATGTGGCTTAATACTTTGGTGTTCTTACTAAGTGCTGGCAGCAGCTGGATCATTATGAGGCTAATGAATGGAAATGCAATGATGATATTGCGTTCTACAATCGACTTAAGAATCAAAAAGGCAATTTTAGTTCCTCTCTGGTCTGAATGGGGAGTTTGATAATGCTAGGGGTCGGATCTTAGCAACTAAACCTCTTCATCTGGTCATGGAAGCATATTTAGACATAAAAAAGGGAAGAGAGTAGGAGACTGTTAATGGTGCCTCCCGTGGTTCAAGCAGATGCTTCTGCCCTTCTTACTCATGCCACCTCTGATCATGGGCAATGAAGGGGCAGACCTTGGTGCACCCATTGCAAGAAGGTTGGTCATGTGTTGGAAAAGTGCTGGAAATTGTATGGGAAACCAACAGATTGGAAACCTTCTTCCTCTCGTTTTCAAAAGGCTGCAAATCTTGCTTCTGCTGAGAATTCATCCATTGGCTTTAGCCCGCAACAATTGGAGGAACTTCAACAAATCTTTGGTCGATTATCCTCCTCCTCTGCTTCAATAGCCTTGACAGCTACTGAAGGTAATTCATTTTCCTTAATTCCTGCACCATCTTCCCAATGGATTGTCGATTCTGGTGCATCTGATCATATGTCAGGCAATCTTAAGTTGTTTCAGTCTTTCTCTACGCTCAGCTCACCTTGTTACATTAAGATTGCAGATGGTTCACTTTCTAAAGTTACTGGAAAGGGTACAGCTCAGATTACTCCCAAGCTAATTCTTTCTATTGTTCTCTATGTTCCTAATTTGAGTTGCAATATGTTATCTGTTAGTGCCTTTGTGAGAGATGTTAATTGTGATGTACATTTTGGGGTTGATGGTTGTGGTTTTTAGGAACATGACTCGAGAGTTGTGACTGGCAATGCTAGGTTGCATAATGGTCTTTATACCCTCGATACTCAGCCCTCTTCATCATCCGATTGCTCTAGTGCCCCTCGCAAATCTGCCCTATCTTCCAGCTTTAATTTAGATCATGTAATGCTCTGGCATTTTAGATTAGGACATGCCAATTTTAATTATATTAAAAGGATGTTTCCTGATCTTTTTCTCAATAAGAATCCATCTTCTTTTACTTGTGCTATATGTCAATTGGCCAAACACACTCGAACAACTTATCTGTCTGCATCTTTGAATTAACTTCACCTTTTTCCACCATTCATAGTGACATCTGGGGCCCTTCTAAAGTCCCTAGTACTTCTGGATCTCGTTGGTTTGTTTCATTCACTGATGATTTCTCTCACACTACTTGGACCTTTTTAATGAAAGAGAAATCTGACATTCTTCCTATCTTCCAGAATGTTTACACAATGATCCAAACTCAGTTTACTACACCTATTAAGATTGTTAGGAGTGATAATGGGAGTGAGTACCATAGCAAGTCCCTAGGGAATTTCTTCAGGGAAAAGGGGATATTTTACCTTACATCTTGTGTTAATACACCCCAGCAAAATGGTGTATCTGAAAGAAAGAACAGATACCTCCTTGAGGTCACTCGTTCCCTTTTGTTTTCTGCTAATACTCCTAAAAAGTTTTGGGGGGATGCTCTTCTTACAGCCACATACCTTATTAATAAATTGCCTAGTAAACTCTTAGGGTTTGAAATCCCTACACAAGTTCTTTCTCAGAAATTTCCTCACTTTTTACCTTTGTCTTCTACTCTTCCTCTAAAAGTTTTTGGTTGTACTGCTTTTGTCCATGTGCACAGTCCCAACCACAGTAAACTTGACCCGAGATCCTTAAAATGTATTTTCCTAGGGTACTCCTCAACACAAAAAGGTTACAGATGTCACTGTCCTTCTACTTGAAAGACCTATAATTTCTTTTGATGTCACATTTTTTGAAAACCAGCCCTATTTTGATAAGACTGAAATTCAGGGGGAGACATACAGAGAATTTCAGTCCTTAGGTGACCTTCAACTTCTTCCTATTTTTCCTATTCTGGAGGGTGACATCTCTAAGAGTTCATCCTCTTCTTCTTCAAACCAATCCAATCCCCTAAATGAAGTGGATATTGTCTCTAACACTCTAGTCCTTAATCCAGAGAACATTTCCCCTGTACAACAAATCAGCTCACATCCTAGCCCTTACAAAACACCTCCTCTAACTCTCAAAGCCATTTCAAGTTTATCTCCAAACCTTGTTACACCTTTTAAACCACTTAGTGTGTATACTAGAAAGAAAAGAGTTCTTCCTGAGGCTGCTATTAAACCTAACACTTGCCAAGAACTAATCTTGAGTCCTACGACTATTGAAACATAAGGTAACAATCTTACTCAGAATTCCTCCAATCCCGATTTAAATGATTTCCCTATTGCTATTAGAAAGGGAGTAAGGAAATGCACTATTCATCCCATCAATAAATATGTTGCCTATGGAAAACTTCTGCCTCATTTTAAAGCTTTTACAACCAGCCTAGACAGTGATGAAACACTTAAAAATCCTGAGTGGAGAAAAGCTATGGAAGAAGAAATTAAAGCACTGGAAAAGAATAAAACTTGGAGTCTAACCAGTTTACCAGAAAGAAAGAGAGTTGTTGGATGTAAATGAGTATTTGCAGTGAAATATCACTCGTATGGCAGTATAAAAAGACACAAAGCAAGGCTTATAGCCAAGGGATTCACTCAATCTTATGGGGTTGATTATCAGGAGACTTTTGCACCAGTGGCTAAATTAAATACAATCAGAGTTTTGCTGTCAATTGATGTTAACAAAGATTGGAAGTTACACCAATTGGACATCAAGAATGCCTTTCTAAATGGGAATCTTGAGGATGAGGTATACATGGAAATTCTACAAGGCTTGAAGGAAAATTCAGCAAAGGGGACAGTGTGCAAGTTGAATAAGTCTCTATATGGATTGAAGCAATCCCCTAGAGCTTGGTTTGATCGATTTGCTAGAACCCTGATTAAGAATGAGTTCAAGTAAAGCCAAACTGATCATATATTGTTCAAAAGGGTAGCACCTAATGGCAAAATGACTCTCCTAATAATCTATGTCGATGACATAATCATCACTGGAGATTCCATAGAAGAAATAGAAAGACTGAAGACTAATTTAGCAAGGGAATTCAAAACAAAAGACTTGGGAAGTCTTAGATATTTTTTAGGCATGGAGGTGGGAAGATCTGAAGAAGGATTAGTGATCAATCAGAAAACATATATTCTAGATCTTTTGACTGAAACCAGAATGCTTGAATGCAAACCAATAGAGACTCAATGGAGCCATGCTTAAAATTCAGCAAGGATGAAAAAGACAATCACTACAAAAAAATGTACATATACCGACGCTTCATTATACCGACGGACAAAATTCGTCGGTATATACTGTATATACCGACGGAATATGAAAGTGTTAGTAAAAGTTTCAATTTTTACCGACGGAAATAATATTCGTCGGTATAGACATTAGTTATACCGACGGATGCCAAGAAACCATCGGTATAGATATAGTTTATACCAACGGTTGATTTGTTATGTCGGTATAAATGTGCTTTATACCGACGGTTAATTATGTCTGTCGGTATAGGTAAAAGATATACCGATGGTTGATTTAGTGTGTCGGTATATATGTAATGTATACCAACGGTTTTTATAATAACCGTCAACATAAGCTTTCCATATACCGATGGATGGTTATGTCTGTCGGTAAAAATATTTTTTTTATTTTTTATTACTTCATTAAAACTCAACGTTTTAACCCCCTCTCTCATTCTCACTCAAACTCTCTACCGATCCCAAACCAAACCATTACAATCCCTAATTACTCCTAATCCCAATCGCGCCTCACTCTGTATACCGATCGGACAACTTAAATTGCTGAAAATATCTTAAAAAAAAGAGAAAGGAATGGAGAATTTTTTGAATGAAAGCTTGGATCTGAAGCCGAAGCACTGGTAGGAGAAAGTGTTGGAAAGATGGCAGAAAGTTTGCGGTTTCGTCAAGAATACAAAACGGCGTTTTCGATTCACTACCAACCTTTCCAAACACTACGAGGCTGCTACTATGCGACGATCCAATTATGTGCGTTGAATTTCTAAATCCTGTTTTTGATTTAGATTACACTGCTGAAAATATTTTGTTTTAATTTTTCTTTTCTTTAATAAAATGTACTAAAGTGATACTTTCTGTTTTACTATAAACTTATGAGATTTTGGTTTGATCTATATAAATTAGCTCAAATAAGTCAGATATATATATATATAACTCCATTTTCTCAAAGTTAATTGTTAAGCTCTTTAGATTTAATATAGTAGTATTGTGATTTTCAAATTTGGCATTGTATAGTTTATTCTTTTTAATCTGTAACATTGCAGGAAAAATTGAGAATCGCTGTACTGGTTTCGAAAGCTGCCTTTTAATTTATCTCAGGTGAGATTTTTGCAGCAAAATCAAGTTTGTTATAAAATGTGAGAAAATATGATCTTTGGATTCAGGCCATTATATGATCGGTGTATTTCTTAATTTTCATAGATTTGTTATAAAATATGAGAAAATATGATGTTTGAATTGTTCACTTAGCTGTTACTTACGGCTATATTCGTTTACTTATTAATTGGATCTTGTTCTCTTTCTCTTGTTATATGGATGAAAAGAGGCTTAAAAGATTTACTTTTTATTTGCGTTGAATCTAGCAATTAAAGGTGGATTTTGTTGATGAACTCATAAACTTATGGACCAGTTTATTCTTTGTTTGTTGAACTTTGATTGCAAACATTGACTTGATTAAGGAAAAGGAAATGACTGCTTTAAGTAGTTTATTGTTCAAACAACAGGGTTGCTCTTAGGATTCAATATCAATCGACACATTGATTCCAGATTTGAGGATGGATGGAGTCACCATTTTGTTGTTTGTCTAATCTCGATAGATAATTATAACATTGGTTTTGTTAAGTTTGCAATTTGTGAAAAAAGAAAGAATTGATAGCATTTGTAAAGAGAGCATTTCATGGTCCAAAAATGTAAAGAGACGTGCAGTGGTGTCCTGTGTCCTACTGCCATTGACAGATTTGTTTTTATTACCATTTATGTGGGCATATAATGTTATATTTATATGCACATTATTAAGCTACTGTTTTTTATAATTTGTTGCATACAAATTATTAAGCTACATATGAATTTGAACTTCTGTTTTTTTTTTATAATTAGTTGGCTACAAATTATTAAGCTGCTATTTTTTTCATGGTTTACTTTTGCTTATTGACACATTGTTCATGTTGGTTATAATAGCTTTGTGTAATCATAAAACCAAAGCCATCAGTTGGAGTTAGGTCTTTGTGTAGTTCACAACAGGTTACCTTTTTTGTTCATATTCCTAGAGTTGTACGTATCTTTCTCTTCTATTTTGGCGTCCTTTTGATATTCAATTATTATTAATTTTTGAAATATTGTTCTGTCTTTTCAACTGATGAAAGACTACACAGCAACACCAAAACCTAATAGCTATCAAATCTTTCATACAATTGTAATTCCATTTTTGTATGAAAGCATGTTTCGCATGGAAGTTCAGGTTTTTACCTTCTCAATATTCCTTTAAGCTATTTCAGGAACACCATTTTGCTAAGTTAAATTGTTTGAAATAAAATTATTAATGTGAGAATATCCGTAAATTCTTTCAATACAATCATAGATCTAGGATGAATATTGAAGTAATAATTGTTGAATCAATTATGTTAGCAATTTATTGAAAGATGAATGTTTAAACTTTAAACCATGCTCAATGTAATTAGCTTGTTTCTTTTTTGAAGTTTGCAATTTATATTATTAAATACATTTGTTTGATTTTGGCAGATTAGAACTAGAGAGATGAATTTGATAGGTGAAAGAGGCGTTGCTGCTCATTATAGTAGGAGAGGCTATGTTACTGATCTAGTTGGGCATACAGTGGCAAATGGTAGAAGTTCAGGAGGGAAAATTGTTTGTCTTAACAATGCAAACATAGCTCTCAGAGTATACTTAATTTTATGGATGGAGCCTTTGCTTGTTTTTTTGTTTAAATTCGCTTGCACATTTCTTTTGCTTGTAATAGACTTGTACATGTTTTAGTATTTATGTATTACATATTTATTTTATTCAAAGATTAAATCGGATTATTTTTCTCTTTAAAAAATGAAACATTTTTTGTTACAATAGTATTAGAAATTTTAATATTTAAAATAAAAATAATATTAAATAAAAATAACAATAGTATTAATAATTATTAATATTTAAAATAAAAAATAAATGTCAATTACACCTATACCGACGGACAAAACCGTCGGTATAGGTATCTTATACAGATCTACATGATACCTGTAGCGATGAACGAATCGTCAATAAAAACCGTCGTTATATATGTACAATATATAGTGACGGACAGAAACCGTCGGAATAGATACATTAATTTGTCGGGGTAGTCCATACCTATGCCTACGGGTATGTCCGTCGGTATAGGTTCCAACACTTATACCGACGGTTATGTCCGTCGCTATAGATTTATACCGACCAGCATATTACTGACGGTATTTTGTGTGTCGGAATATCTCTTTTGTCCGTCACTATAGGGTTTTAAACCATATACCGACGGATTTTTGATGTTTTACCGACGGTTTTATGTCCGTCGCTATATGTCATTATTTTTGTAGTGAGTCCAGTAAATAAATAATCTTATCAAAGATTAGTGGGAAAACTAATATATTTGTCACTTACTAGACCTGACCTTGCATATGCAGTGAGCATTATGAGTCAACACATGAGTGACCCTCGAGAAGAACATATGGAGGCATCGAGGAGGATTCTTAGATATCTAAAATTTTCACCAGGAGCTGGACTTATATTAAAAAAATCAAGATAGAACTGTGAAAGTGTACACTGATTCGAGTTGGGCAAGTGAATTAACAGTTAGAAGATCTGTTAATGGTTATTGTGCATTTGTGTGGGGCAACCTGGTTACTCTGAGGAGTAAAAAATAAGCTGTAACATCTAGAAGCAGTGCAGAGGCCAAATTTAGGGCCTTAGCCCTGGGTATTTGTGAAGGAATTTGGATTCAAAGACTTATCACTGAACTTGGACTCAATGAACATGGAGACTTTGAAATTTATAGTGATAGTCAATCAACAATGAGTATAGCAAGGAATCTGGTTCAACATGATCACACTAAACACATTAAAATAGATAGTCACTTTATCTATGAAAAGGTCAATAGAGAAACAGTGAAGATGAACTATATTCCTACAACAAGTCAGATTGCTGATGTGTTTACCAAGACACTTTCAAGAGTTACCTTTGATGGCTTTTTATCCAAACTGGGTGTATATAACATATACAAACCAGTTTGAGGGGGAGTGTAGAATATACTGTAAATATGTTAGTTCGGGTAATTTAGTTCTTATGATAAGATATCTTAGCATTTGTATTTAGAGTAGTATCTTATGTATTTACTGAGGAATATTTAGTTTCCTAGATTACTTAGTTACTAAAGATACTTAACTAAGTCTCTATATATATTCTTTTATTCCTATGAGTAAAATTAAGAGTGTTTTTCCTATTATTCTACCCCCTCTAGTTTGATTCTTAATGCAATTGGACCTTTAGTCAGAACCACAATGAATGATTCCCTTTGTGCACCATTCATTGCAATAGAAATAGAAATAAAGACAACCATGTTCCAAATAAACCAATGAAGGCACGGGTAGAAATCCTCTACCCCTTTTCGGTGCCCCTACTTATGCTCCCACACTCAAAATTAGGTTTAGGGTTTATGGTTTTAGGTTAGGGGTTAGGGTTAGGGTTTAGGGAATTTAGGGTAGGGTGTATTTTTTAGGGTATAAAGTGTAGGGTTTAGGATTTAGAATTTAGGGTTATGGCTTAGAATTTAATTTTGTTGTGTTTTTTAGTGTTGAGGCATAAGTAGGGGCACCGAAAAAGGGTAGAGGATTTTTATCCATGAAGGCACCTGGAATTGAGGAATTGCCTGCAATTTTTTATCACCGATTCTGGGATGTGGTAGGCAATGAAATCATCACTTTATGCCTCGATGTCTTGCATGGTGTTGTGGATATGGCCTCCATTAATCAAACTGTGATCGTGCTGATTCCAAAAGTTACAGAACCAGTCTCAATGCAGTAATTCAAATCGATAAATTTATGCACAGTCGTGTATAAAACGATTTCTAAGGTGCTTCTCAACCGTCTTGGACCGCTAATGACTTCCTGTATCAGCAAGAACCAAGCTGCGTTTGTCCCTGGCCGAATGATTTCCGACAAAATCTTAATTGCTTATGAGCTCATGCATTACATGAATGACAATAGTACTAACCAGAACAAAGAGGCAACCTTGAAACTAGATATAAAAAATGCCTATGACAGTCGAATGACCATTCCTACAAGCGGTTATGTCCAAAATGGGCTTCGATCATCGATGTATAGCTCTAATAATGAAGTGTATTAGTACAGTAACCTACCAAGTCCGACTCAGTGGTTCACTCTCGAATGTTATTCACCCTCAACGAGGGCTGCGACAAGACGACCCACTTTCACCCTTCCTTTTTTTATTATATGCATGGAGGGACTCTCGGTTCTGTTGTATGTTGAACAAAGAGTGGGACAATTATGTGGTATGCGAGCTAGCTCATATGGCCCTCGTATCGACCATCTATTTTATGCCGATGGCAGCATGCTCTGAATCCGAAGCTCTTTGGGTAAAGAAAATTTCAGACATGTATGCACAATCTTCCGGGCATCATGTTAATTTTGAGAACTCTTTAATATACTTCGGCCCTTGTACTTCAGAAAATTCATGAAGGGTGATCTTGGATATTTTGCACATTGCAGAAGTAGATGATCCCAATATGTATTTGGGTATTCCCCTAATCATTGGCAGAAATAAACAAGTAAAGCTTGGTTTCCTTCTCGACATAGTCTCTCAATTGGACAAAAAATCCCCTATCCTTTGGTGGTTGTGAAGTGTTTCTCAAAGCAGTTGTGCAAGCTCTTTCAACCTACGTTATGACTTGTTATATGCTACCAGATAACCTTATTTCACAAATAGTACGAGTTATGCGAAACTAGTGGTGGCCAGGAAGAATGAATGAACGTGGTCGACCTATGGTTGCATGGCAAGACCTCTATCGGGCAAAGAGAGTTGGAGGTATGACTTGCACTTATTTAATCTAGCATTACTAGGCAAACAAGCATGGCATTTACTCAGAGAACCAAATTCTTTGGTTGTAAAGGTTCTTGCCGCCAAATGTTTTCATGGTTCTTCAATTTTGGAGGCAAATTTGGGTTCTCAACCATCATATGCATGGTAATCGATCTTTGAAGCGTTGCAAACACTAAAGCCATGATTACAATCAGGGGCGTATCTACCATAGGTAATGGATAAACTACTTTAGATGTCACTTATTTATTAATAAAGTTACAATTAAGTTATTCAACTATTAAAAGTTACAATTAGGTCACTTAATTCAAGTTTTAGTTACACTCAGATCACTCTTCCGTTAAAATGCAAATGAACATCTAACAAAGTTTGGTATAATGATAGTTTCAGTCCTCAAAACTTATATATTCTACCAATTTAATCCTAATTTTAATTAATTCAAAAAATTTAACCATTAATACTTACAAAAGACATCAATTTAGTCATTTTCTTCTCTAAATCACATGTATACCTTCGTTAACACTAGAGTATTTCATTTAAAACTATTAATTAATCTAGTACACAAATTTATAAATATAAATATATTTTTAATTATTTTTAATGTTAGATCTATAATTAGTATCTACATTAGAATTAAATTTATTAAAATCTATTTAAAATTATTTATGAAAACGTTCTACTTTAGTTATTGTTACTCCGTAATTTTCTAAAAAATTAAAGTTTTTATATTATTATATAATTTTCTTAGTAATTTCATATATTTTTAAATGACTTCATTATTTCCTTTTTATTTTAAAACAAATTAATAATTAATCTTCTTAAGTTACTGGATTTTTATTATTTAACAAATTTCTTAAATTCTTAGCAAGTCTGTGTATTTTCATTAAAAAAATGAAGTTGATAAAGATTTGGTGATAGAGATTAGTGATTATTCATATAAAAATGCGGGAAGTCATTTTAGATGGTTTAAGTTACTTACAAGTAATATAAAATGTTTTGTGTTCAGAGCATTAGTTGTAAAAATGATGTTTTAGAATGATTTGTTTAGAGAGAAAATTTGTATAGACTAATGTGAATTGCTCTATACATGTTTTATTAAAGAGTTAGTAACTAAATCATAGTGGACCTCTTACATATGTATTTAGGTGTGATTGAATGGTTCATTGTCATGTAAGTTATGAACATTTTAAGTAATTTTTGATGACTTATTCAATCTATTTTTACCTTACTTACATATGATTGTATTTATTATCGGTGGGTGAACTACCAAGCTTAAATTTCTAGATCCGCCCCTGATTACAATAGGTGATTGGGATAAACAGTCGAGTTCATATGCTAGCTGATCGATGGGGGAACTCAAAACTGATCCAATTATCGACATCTTATGTTGATTGTCCTACCCAACCATTTATGATTGTTAATCTTAACAGATGGGATACAACCAAAGTTCAAAACATGTTGATGCTCGGCTAATTCTTGCTTATCCAATAGAGCCAAGAGAGATAGATTCCCGTTTGCTACAAGTCGAACTATCAACAACTGGCACGTGTCCAATATGTAATCTTTATGAGGAAACGGCATCTGATGCACTACGAGACTTCCAGGTAACAAGAGATATCCTCATCACTTATAATTTGCATGGTCGTGTGCTTTTGGATCAGTCCACATCCTGCCGACAATGGCTAGAACATGTAACAGAAATATTAGACTCCCGAGCCTTAAGAGAACTCGTGGTGTTGCTTTGGAACATATGAAAATCGACAAGTACATGAATATGTACCAATGTTGTTACATCCACCTACCTGGCTCACCATTATCAAAGCTAAGAATCTGCAAGAGAACTTCTAGGCAGGCGGTGTTGTTACATCCAAGCAACCTGATAATGGAATACCCAACCACCATTCACCCAGAACCGTTTTCTTCGGTCAACGACTGGGTAAACCTTCACCGTTAAACGCTGCCTTCTTACGCCTGGCGAAATCCAACGGCAACGGTGGACGGTACAGTCTTGGTCCGGTTAGAGTTGTGAATGAAAAAGTGGTTGGAATCGATCTCGGGACTACTAACCGTGTTGGTCCGGTTAGAGTTGTGAATGAAAAATTTGGTTATAAAGCTCCGGTGTTCGAGGAATAAACGAAAGACTGACACTTATTTCTTAAATACTAGCCACGTTATCCTTAAAATAAGAGCACCACATTAACAATTTATATCTCGGTATGCAATATAATGACATAACATGTATGAACAAAATAGATATGACCATATAACATCATACAATATAAATATACACACATGCGTGACAAATATACCATATAGGATACATATAATACACGTATTAGTCTATACACACATTACATATATGTATCATATAATAATATGTAAGATAATAATACATTAGAGAGACTACATAAAACTATGATTATGTAAATATAAGTAATAACAAAACTTTAATATATATATATGTATTTACTATAATGTGGAGTTCAATATCTTCAACCGAATTGCTTGACAAGTGGTGAAGAAGTGATGTCTTGAGTGATGGTGGTGGAAACAAAAAATTAAAAATTTAGACACAAGATTTAGAGTGGTTCGACTTTCTAACAAAAACCTACATCCACTACCTTAGTTTCTCCACTAAAGATTTCAACAAATTCACTATGAATTCTTCCATTTTTCTAGGCTAAGGAGACAATCGTTACAACATAGACTTATCACTCAAGCCTAACATCCAAAACTTCTACCCAAAGCTTTGGGAACCCTTTTTACAAGAAAAAACAAATAACAAACTAAAATCCCTCTACAAAGGTATGTGTTTGCACTTTTTAGCACTCACCCAAATCCTAAAACACATGAGCATACATTAAAAATTTGGCTCACAGGTGTTGTCTATACAAGATTATGAAAATTGAGCATTAAGACATTTTGCAAATAAAAAATGTTGACTTGTAGTCTCTTAGTCTTCCATGGATGCTTAGAGGTATCTTTTAAACCTTCTAACAAGATTGTAGCCGTTACTAGTCATTGGAGATTTCTTTTTCAGCCTTAAATGCACTTATCCTGCAGGGCGTATCGATACACGGGCTACGGGTATCGATACATGCTCTTCACAAAGATAGCCCTTGGAGTATTTATAACACATATGTATCGGTACGCTTCATGGGCGCATCGGTATACGACCCTAAGGATATCGATGCGGTTGAGACCGTATCGATATAGAAAATGGCTACTGAAAATCGAAATTTTAGAAAAACGAAGGGACGTATTGATACGGGTAAAATGAGTACCGATATAGCTGACCAGGTATCGATACACTAATAAGTGTATCGATACACTGGCCTGTTTTTGACACTTTTGCTATATAAAATTATTTTAAACATGTCAAAAACTCTTTGAAAATCTTTTAAACATATTTCTCAAGTTGTTTGGGTTTGAATAGAAATTTACAAAATATTCAAACAAGTCCAAAATTATTTTTTAAAATATTATATCAAAATGAATATTCTAACATATACAAAAAAACTATAATATATATGTTATACTACATACGAAAATACTATGTGTATATAAATCATATGCTATACTATATAAAAACATATGTAATATATGTATGAACAAAATATTAATACCAACAAAAATAAATAGTAACATAACAAAATAAATAAAAGACAAATATATATAAATGTAATATAAGACTATGATATATATAATATAACAAACGGTGACATATAATATATTATACACATACATAGACATAGACATATATAATATAATATAATATAATATAATAAACATTAGTATATATAATATCACATGCACACGTACACATATATAAGAAAAAAAAAAGAAGAAATAAAGCATGTAAAAATAGAGATGGCCACGGGTCGGGTTTTTGGCCCACCTGAATTCGACCCGAAAATAAATACTTTATACATGCATCTGATTCAAACATATTTTTTTAAAAATCCGATTCGGCCCGAAAATAAATACACTAAACCGACCCCGATCTAACCTATAGAAAAAAAATTAATTTTAGGGACCTAATTGTAAAAAAATAATTTTAGGAGACATATTTGTAAAAAAAATATAAATTTAAGGATTAAATTGTAAATAAAAATTCAATTTTAAAGACACAATTATAAAAAAATATATAAAGAGGGAGTATTATTATAAGTATCCCTAAAAAATTTAAGGGAAAATTACACAATTAGTCAGTGTCGGGTATTTTTCATCCTAAATTCGAACCCGACTTCACCCTAAATAAAAAACTAACCGACCTGAACTAAACCCAATTTTTTGTTAAAAAAATCTGACCCGATCGGGTCGAGTCGGTACCCGACCGGGTTGGGTGAAATGCCTACCCCTATGCACAAACTGTATATAATAATATATGTAAACTATATATAATATAATAATACATATATAACAAGCAACATGCAAAGGAATAATTGTAGAAATATATGTTTTGATATAATAATTGAAAAATGTTTTGGACCAAATTGAAAAAAAATTAAAACATGTTTTTAGTCAAAACAACTTGAAAACAAGTTTGAGGTGTTTTCAAAAGGTTTTGGCAATGTTTGAAACGTTTTTAAGTAGCCAAACCAGTGCTTTTAATGTACACGTTTCGATACATGCATAATCTGTATCGATACGTTTTGGAATTGCCATAACTCGTTTCGATACAAGGCTTACATGTTTCGATACGAACATATATTGTTTCGAAACACCCTTTGGTGTTTTGATACGCCTACGTGACAAACACCCTAAAGGCTAAAACCTCCAACGGCTATTTCCCAACGACTATTTAAATTGCAGGATGTTTCAATACAGTAATAGACGTTTCAATACGGGCGTTCCGATACGGCCCAAAGTGTTTCGGTACAGCATACTGCATCAGACTCCAATGGCTAGTTCTGAAGAAGAGCGTTTCGATATAGCTACGCGTATATCTAAATAGACATCACCAGAACTGTATTTATGGTGGGAAATAAAGTCTCCAACGACTCTAATTCAATCCCAACGATCCTCAACGGCTACAAACTCAATTCGAAGTATAAAAGGGACCTCCAAGCATCAAGGAAAGACTAATACTTTAATTGTCAACAACTTTATGATGAGAAAATTGTCTTAGGGGCTTAATTGTTAATTCTTTATATATACAACACTAGTGAGCCAAAATTGTCAAATTTACTCAAGTGTTTATGTTTGAGTGAGAGCTTAAAGAGTGCAAACAAATACCTATTAGAAGGATTTTGGTTTGCTTATTTTTTTTCTCTTGTAAAGATGATTTACTCAAGCTTTGGCCTAGAAAGCTTTGAGTGTGTAAAGTTTCCTCCTAATCCTAGAAAAGGGGATGGATCAATTAGTGAATTGATTGAAAAATACTTAGTGAGAGCCGAGGTAGTGGATGCAGGTGTTTGTTCGAGGGCCGAACCACTATAAATTCACTGTGTCATTTATTTTTGGCTTCCACAAATCAATCACCTAAAAATTTAACTTTTCCACCACTTGGCTAGCTAAATACACACGCACGCACGGCAAATTAAGCATACAAACCAACACATATTAATCATTATAATATAAACAAATAAATTAGGGCTGACATTTAAAGAAAATAAATTACATATAAATAGGCATAAAATTAATTAGGGATTGAAAGAGAAAATAACCCATAATACTTTGGACTTAATTAAAAGGCTAAAGGAAATTGAAGTACTAAAAGAGAAATTGACCCATTTAAAATCTGATTAAATCTGATTTAGGGACGAAAGTGAATATAGTTTGAAAGATACAAGGACTAAGGACATGATTTAAAAAGACGAAAAGGCCATGGGTGAAAACTTCAAAACGAGGAGGGTTTTTTGTTGTTAATAAACCATTTTTTAAATGTAAAACGCTTATAAAGTCCCCCCATCAGCTGAAATTTGTACCTCTTTCATTTCTCTAAAGCTTTCCAAAGACCCCTTAAATTTCTCTGAAAATTCAACCCAAACTCAACTGAGTCCTGGGTTCGATCCCAGAACACGATTCGCCTGCCACCAAACTCAAAATCCGGTGGTATCTCCACCACTCCGACCAACGTGGTCGTTCTCTGGCTACCGTTAATCGACGCCGGTATAACCCATTGAGCAGGCCTAGACGTTAAACCCGAACCAAGAAGATCACATTGAGTTTGTCGAAGCAAACCCGAACTATCTTACTCGAATTTCCCGTTTTCTCTTTATCTTCTTCCTAACCCCAAACCCAACTCAGACCCTTTTCACTCTCTGTTTCCGTTTTCTCAAATCCCAATCGCTTTTCAATGGCTTCTTCCCTGCTCCTAATTTTTTGAAACCCTATAATCGAAAGCTCTCTACTTCATTGTTGTCTATTCCCTTCATCTGCCATCACTCCGCTACATTTCGATTTGAATCGAAATCTTTGTGATCTTCGAAGATGGGAGAAAGAAAAGTGCTTAACAAATATTACCCGCCGGACTTTGATCCCTCGAAGCTTCCGAGGGCCCGGCGACCAAAGAATCAACAAATGAAGGTTCGGATGATGCTTCCGATGAGCATCCGTTGCAATACCTGCGGGAATTACATCTACAAAGGTACGAAGTTCAATTCCCGCAAAGAAGATGTCATCGGCGAGGTTAGTTGAAGTTTTCTTCTAATTCCTTAGCTTCCGTTTAATTATTTGGAAATATTAGTATTTGTTTTCCCTGTTCCGATTTTAAATTCAAGAAAATATGTAGAAAAGGCAACAATTAAAATCTATTCTCTGCTTCGTGAGATTCTGTTTGGTTGTTAACGTCTGCGTTTTTTTTTTTTTGCTTTAAATGTTGCTATAGAGAAAAATCAAAGATTAGAAACATAAAATCATGCCGATTGGTTTAAAAGATAAGCTGATAAATTATAATGTAATGCTGATTATAAAATCATTGTTATATATGATCTTGCAATTTATTGCAAATAGCAACTAACTATGTTGGTTTTGAATTTTTTTTCAAAAGTATTTATTCATCATTTTGTTTCTGAAGGCAAACCATATAGTAAAAACAGAAACAAACAGTATCCATACGTGTTTAATAGTTTGTTCCAGGAGCAAATTTAAGGTAGGGACAATGAATGTATGATACACTTTTGAGTCCAAATATCATAGTTGAACACTGGTTAGATACAAATTTCTGGACTAATTCATTTTCCATTTCCCAAACCCTCACTTTTCATTAGTTTTTAACAAATTAGTGACTGAGATCTTATTGTTTTTTGTGCATTTAATCACTTATGCTTTTTTTCACTTATTTGTAGACATATTTGGGGATCCAAATATTTAGATTTTATTTCAAGTGCACCAAGTGCTCTGCTGAGATGACCATAAAAACGGATCCACAAAATTCAGATTATGTTGTTGAATCGGGTGCGACAAGAAACTTTGAGCCTTGGCGTGCTGAGGATGAGGTGAGATCTTTGTGTATCAAACTAAATGTTGCTGTAGTTCTTTTAACATTACTTGATATGTAGTAATGACTTGTATAATGATATCTTTCATCTTTCCTTTTATTAGGAAGCAGAAAAAGAGAGACAGAAAAGAGAATCTGAAGAAATGGGAGATGCAATGAAATCTTTGGAGAACAGAACGTTGGATTCGAAAAGAGAGATGGACATCCTTGCCGCACTTGATGAAATGAAGTCCATGAAGGTAATTAAAACTGAAACCAACTTTTGTTTAATATGCAGGAGATACCAGCAAGATTAATGTTATAAAAATAATTCAAGTATTTACTTTGTTTTGATTGTGCCTGTGTATCTTACATTGCAGTCCAGACATGCAACTGTGAGTGTAGATGCAATGCTGGAGGCCTTGCAGCGCACTGCTTCAGAAAAGGTAAAAATACTTGTATATTTGTTTCTTATTGTCTAAAGCGGTTATTTTGCAGAAGAATCTCATGAATCTGCTTCATTTGTACTCTATTTGGAATTGTCCAATTTCATTTCTTCTAAATCAAAGGTGTGCTTCTGTAAATGTACATAAACCAATAAAAAGGGAGTGAGAAAATAGGAAAACATGTTAAATTTGCTTTGTGGAGAAATCTTTTTCCTGAATTATGTCAGCTTAGTTTAATTATATCAGGTGTTATTAGGATAGTCTTGTTGAATTATGCTTAGTAAGTGCAAGTTCTCTTAAATCCGATCTCTGACATCAGAATCTTTATGAATGTTCGTGTTATGTACCCTCATACTCGTCCATGCAAACAAAAAATTGATAAGTGATGAGCAAATTGCTTAATATGCTTATCTTTCTTTTCTCTTTTCTGATTCTGACTATAGGGTAATAATGTGCTAACAGGAGAAGAAAATAGAAGAAGAAGATGAAGCCCTTATAAAATCCATTTTCCAGGTTAGAATCGGTGTATTTCTTTTCTTAGCCCCCGTCTTCATTCTTGGTGGGCATGTTTCTAACGCCGTTGTAAACTTTAATGCAGAGGCCAAAGGAAGTGGTTCGAAGGATTTCAGATGATGTTTTCAACGATGATGAGGATTTGACCCATTTATCGAGTGGCAAGGGTGAAACCTCAAATGATAGCTCAAAGGTACTATATGGTGCAACATAAGTTACTAAAAACATCATGTATACATATGGTCAAAACATTTTTAAATGCATACAAGTAATTAATCCATATTTCAGATAAATGAATTAATTAAGGAGCGTGCATAAACATAGGTTGAAATCGAATTATGTTTGTAAGACATGAGATAATTGTGCTTTGGTTCGAATGCTATGCAGAGGAGAAAGGTGTCTGAAGAAACTTTGAGTAACCCCACAGATGCTTTGACAAAAGCCGATCTTCCTGATGATTCCAGCAGCAAAGGTATTTGTATAGTAGTACTCTTACATTGTATACTAATTTAAAATACTCTATTCCTTGTGAATTTGATAAATTCTCAGGTTCGAGTGTTTCGGGGAGTTGTCGAGCTCCTTTCAAGCCATCAGTGATCATTGTGAAGAAAGCTGCAAAGGAAGAGAAGAAAGAAGAAAAAACAGCTAGTAGTCCAAGCACAGGTCTGCTATCTCTGTGTGACTATGAAAGTGACGACGATTAATGTATTGCATTGTTTTAATTTTTAGTCAAATCTTGTTCTTAAAAATTGTATTTTCCAAAGACTAGTACCTTTTAAATCTCATAATATCCTGGATTAGTTTTTAACACTCAAGAGTATAATGTATTAAACATTTGAGTAAGATATAATGCATTTAACATTTGAAGAAGATATGGATATAAAAGCAAAATTAAACAAAGTCTAGGAATATGATCCAACTTCCATTAAAATATCTTTTTTCAACAACAAAAAAAATTCTGAGTATCTCTAATACTAGGATCTCGGATTTTATCAATCAAGTTAAAGTCTGTTTTTAAGAGATAAATATAACAATTAAACATATTTTTTGATGAAATATATAATTATGTAATTATACATATAAAGTTTTGATATGCACAATATTTAATTATAAAATGATATTATATTAAGGTTATATTTTAATACATAAGTTGTGTAAAAAAATTACAAGTCTTTCATATTTAAACTATAAAATTTAAATTTTAAATTTTGAACTATAACACCTTAAAATCTAAACCTTACAACTTAAACTCTAAATTATAATTCTAAATTCTAAATTTTACACCTTACACATAAACCCCTAAATCCTAACCTAGATCCTTAAACAATAAAATTAAAATGATTGTGTATCAAAGTATTTTTCTTATATTAATGTGTAATTGTTTCAGGTGGTGGAAACAAAAAGTTCTCAAAAGCGTTTCAGTTTTAGGGTTTAGAGATTTTGTTTAGGGTTTGAGTGTAAGAGTTTTGAATTTAGAGGTATGGTTATAATTTAGAGTTGAATTTTTAGGGTTGTTAGGTTAAAAATTTAGATCCCTAACCATATTATCCTATAACCAAAACCCTAATTTCTAACTTTAAACTATAAATTCTAATCATGAACCATAAATTTTAAACTCCTACATTTAAATCCTAAACTCTAAATTAAATCTTTAAACTTAGAATTACAGGTGCTTAGAGAAAACCTTTTGCTTCTACGACCGTGCATGGAGTATTTTTTCCATATTAAGAATAGTTTTAGTAAGGTAAACTACACCAGTGACCATCAAATTATTAGGGCGTATTTATTTTAAGGGTAATCTTCACAAATAGTCACTTTCGTTTTGGGTTTGTTTTACTTTAGTCACCGGAATTCAAAATACATCAAACTCACCACGTACGTTTCAAATCGTTACTGTTTTAACCACTGAGCTGTTAGTCTCCGTTAGTGGCCTAACGGGCAGCTGACATGGCCGTGAAAAAATTAAAAATAAATCCACGTGTATTATACACGTGGAATAGACATATATCTGAGTAGTTTTGAAATGGTTAAAAGTAAAATTAACCCGTTCATATTCCTTAATCACGAATTAAAAAAAATTTCTTCCCAAAACTCATTTTCTCCTCTTTCTTTTTCTGTGGATTCTGGGTAAATCTTAGGGCTTAGTAGAGGAATCATATCTGAAGAATCAAGGTAAGAAGTGAAAGAAATCAATTTTTTCCTCTTTCATAATCTAATATTTGTAATGGTCAACAATCGTCTGAATCGTTTCTTTGTATCATTACTTAGAGGCTTGAAAATGGTGCGATGGAGACTTCGAAAACCAAGGGAGAAGCAAGTGGAGTATGGTATGCTTACTTTCGCACAAACCCTAATCGTTTTCTTTGTATTGTTTCTGTTTCAAAAACGATTGCGTAATGGGTTTAGGGTTTTTCAGTAAGGGTGTTCTATTTGATTTTGGTTAGGGTTAATGGTTTTTCAGTAAGGGATTTTCAGTAAGTGTTCTGAATTTTATTTGCTGTTTAAGGTTGTTTATGATTTAAAGTTACATTTATTTAAGGTATAGGGTTACATTGATTTAAGGTTACATTAGTAAGGGTTTACATTGTTTTAGGTATAGGGTTACATTGATTTAAGGATTTACATTACTTAGGGTATAGGGTTTACATTAGTATAGGGTTACATTGAATTTAAAGTTGCATTGTTTGATTGCACAACTGATCAACAGAACACTGTAATGTTGGATTGCACATTATTTTTAGGTTTGATTTAATGTTACACTGAGTTAAAGTTGTTTTGATTTAGGTTGGATTGCACATTAGTGTTAGGTTTGATTTATGATTTTGTTTTGATTTAGGTTGGATTGCATATTAGTTGCATGTTACTTTACAGTTGTTTAAGTACATTAAAAAGGTAATGTTGCATATTACTTTAGAGTTGTTTAATTGCATTGAAAAAAGGTAATGTTGCATATTAGTTTAATGTTAATTTAGAGTTGTTTAATTGCATTGAAAAAGGTAATGTTAATTTAGAGTTGTTTAATTGGTCAACATTAATTTTGAAAAATATTCTACTGTAAGTGGTCCACATTAGTTTATACCTTTTATGGTCAGAATTTTTTTTGTGTTGTCTTCACTTCACTGGTTTATCCTTTAGAGTTGTAAGTGGTCCACATTAGTTTATAGTTGTCTTTTTTTACTTTATACCTGAAACTTGTGTACTTTTTACATTAGTTTATAGTTGTCTTTTTTACATTAGTTTATACCTTTTATGCTTAGAAACAGTGTCATTGTGTACTTTTTTGGGGTGGGACATTGAAATTTTTTTGTGTACCGTGTAGGTAGTAATACATATATATACCCTCATGCATGTTTGGCAGCTTCTTAATATCAAATCATCCAAATTTTCAGTGTCATTAGTGTATACCTTTTATGCTCAGAAACTAGACCTACTTCTACTATTGCTTTCTTCACCACGTTTTAAAGATCTGTAGTTAATTGCATGGGACCAATTGCTTAAGGTTTTTGTGTACTGTGCAGGTAGTAATACAGAAATGTTTACTTGTGTGATTCACTATGGAGGAGACTTTGTAACTTCACCAAGGATGAAGTACACCTCTAAGTCTGAAGCATGCTTTGATTTTGTTGATGCTAGTAGATTCTCAACTTTTACAGTGTGTGACATGGTTCAGAGTCTAGGTTTAGTTGAGCATTTTGCTGTTTACTGGAGGCTGCCAAATACAAAACTGTGTACTGCTTCTATTAGTCAATTGAAGACTGATCATGACTGTATTACTATGCTGAACAGTCTACCTAGCAATAGGTACATGCATATATATCTGAAGAGATTTCAAAAAGATGTTCATGAAGAAGAAGAACAATTTGGTGCTGAAGAAAACAAATCTGTTGAGGAAGAACAATTTGTTGAGGAAGAACAAATTGTTGAGGAAGAACAATTTGGTGTTGAAGAAAACAAATCTGTTGAGGAAGAACAAATTGTTGAGGAAGAACAATTTGGTGATGAAGAAAACAAATCTGTTGAGGAAGAACAATTTGGTGCTGAAGAAAACAAATCTGTTGAGGAAGAACAATCTGCTGAGGAAGAAGAATTTGGTGTTGAAGAAAACAAATCTGTTGAGGAAGAAGAATCTGTTGAGGAAGAACAATTTGGTGCTGAAGAAAACAAATCTGTTGAGGAAGAACAATCTGGTGAAGAAGAATCTACTGAGGAAGAAGAATATGTTGCTGAAGAAGAAAAATCTAGTGATGAAGAAGAATTTGATGTTAGTGATAATGAGTATGATTGTGAATAAGAGGATGGAATAGGAATTAGGGTTCAGAGGAATATGGATGGCTTTGGAGCTGATGGTGTGCATGTGAATCAGAAGGATCATGGGCCAGAATCAGATGATGACCATTCTGAAAACCTACACAGTGAGCATGGTTCAGACTCAGATGGGGCTAGGTACCCTGAATTCCATTCTGAAACTGACATGGTAAAACCAAATTTTGTGAAGGGTTTAATATTCCCAAATAGGACAACATTGAAAGAAGCTATCAAGCAGTATGGGAGAGTAGATAGGGTGGAAGTAAAATTGAAGAGGAATGACACTAAAAGACTTCAAGCACTATGCAATGAAGGATGCCCTTGGAAACTGTGGGCAGCCCCTATGAATCCAAAGGACAGTAAGGACCAAACTTGGCAAATTAAAACCTTGGTGAATTGTCATACATGTTCCAAGTCTGTTAGCAATGCTAATATTACAGCTAAGTGGATGACAAAGTACTATATTGGAAAATTCATGTCAGAACCTAATTACACTTTGAGATCATTAAGGCATGATGTATTACATGAATTTAGGACACTTGTGTCAACTGGAAAGTGTAGTAGGGCTAAAGATATGGCATTAGAAATGATTGAAGGGAATCATGAAGCTCAATATGGGAAAATCTATGACTACTTACAAGAGTTGAGGATTACAAATCCTGGAACAACTACAATCTGTTATCTAGATTTAAGGTTGTTTCAGAGGATGTATGTTTGTCCACAGGCTTGTAAAGAAGGGTGGAAAGTAGGTTGTAGGAGGATAATTGGTCTTGATGGTTGTTTTTTAAAGGGATATTTTCATGGGTTTCTGTTGACAGCTGTGGGGATTGATGCAGATGATTGCATTTATCCTATAGCATATGCTGCTGTAGAGAGTGAGAATATGTCTTCTTGGCATTGGTTTGTGGAAAATTTAAAAACTGATTTGGAGATTGAAAACTCTTTCAGCATATGTAGGGCATTGTCAGAGGTACCTATTTGCGAGAGTTTGAAGTTGCTATGGACCAATTGAAGGCATTGTCAGAGGAAGCCTATAATTGGGTTAAGGAGAAGGACCCTGCTCAATGGTCTAGATCACACTTCTCCACTAGGAGCAAGTGTGATATCCTCCTTAATAACCATTGTGAGTCTTTTAATAAGGTAATATAACTTGTTTGTGTTTATTTAGTGATTAACACAATAATTTATACTTAATATGTATTTAACTCTTTTATTGTCAACATGGCAGTCCATTTTGGAGGCAAGGGATAAGCCTATATTGACTATGATGGAGACAATTCGAGTGAAAATTATGACTCGAATTGTATCTAAAAGAGAGGCTGCTGAAAAATGTAAAGGGTTATTGTGTGAAAAAATTCAATAGAAGCTGGACATCAGTATTGAAGCATCCATCAGGTTACTAACTAAAATTTCTTATGTTCTTTAATTTTGTTTTGAATTATTGCATGCTTTTAGTATAAAGTTTTGATATATTGAAATGTGGGCTGAAATTTTTGTTTTGATAGAATATAGGATGAAATGTATAGAGTTTGATGCATAAAATGTGTGCTGAAATTCTATGTTTTGATGCATGAAATGTATAGAGTTTGATGCATGAAATGTGTGCTGAAATGTATAGAGTTTGATGCATGAAATGTGTGCTGAAATGTATAGAGTTTGATGCATGAAATCCTATATTGGCTATGTTTTGATGGAATGTAGGGTGACTAAAATAAAACAGACCTTAATCGAAAGTGACTAAAATAAAACAATCCCTAATCGAAAGTGACTAAAATAAAACAAACATTAATCGAAAGTGACTACTTGTGAAAATTAAACATCAGGTTTCATGAAGTTTGTTATGGTTTGTTTAGTGTATCATGGTTTGTTTGTGTTTTTTAGTGATTGCAGATTTGATTAAATGCATATTTTGATGTAGTTTGTTATGGTTTGTTTAGTGTATCATGGTTTGTTTAGTGTATCATGGTTTGTTTGTGTTTTTTAGTGATTGTAGATTTCATTAAATGCAGATTTTGATGTAGTTTGTTATGGTTTGTTTAGTGTATCATGGTTTGTTTGTGTTTTTTAGTGATTGCAGATTTCATTAAATACAGAAACAAACATCATGTTTCATGTTTCATGTCTTGTTTTAGGTTTTGGCCAACCTATGCTGGTGCACACAAATATCAAGTTGAAGCTGGCCCATCTCATCAACATGTTGTGGATCTTGCAGAAAGATCATGTTCATGCAGAAAATGGGACCTCACTGGGATCCCATGTCCCCATGCAGCATCAGTCTTTCGACTAAATAATTTAAAGCCTGAAGAATATGTCAATGAATGCTACCACAACAGTACACAGCTAGCTATTTACTCGAACATGATTAAACCTATTAGAGGTAATAATCTAACCTAGCTTATACCTTATAGTGAATTAATAGTTTAAGTACAAAACTCATTTCATTTTTTCGTGTACAGGTCCGTTCCAGTGGGTTCCAGTTACTGACATGGAACCTATATTACCACCAATCATAAGGAGGCCACCAGGAAGGCCAGCCAAGAAAAGAAGATTAGAAGCTGGTGAAGTCAATAACCCTAAGCTAAGTAAAAGAGGGCAGCAAGGCAATTGCACAAAATGTGGAAAACAAGGCCACAATAGAAGGACTTGTAGAGGGGAAGTGGGTGCAAATCAGCCTATAAGAAGACCCACATTCAAGAGACCAAAACCTAAACATCCTCAACAACCTCGGTCAAATCAGAATCCTCAACAAAATCAGCAACCTCAACATTCACAACAACCTCCTGTGCTTTGAAGGGAAAAATTTCCAATAAGGAGAAAACAACCTCTTCCTCCTCCACAAACTGTGAGATGGATGCCAAGTCAAGAATCCACTGTCTCTAACCCTCCCACTCAAGAATCACAATCATTCAACTAAGGAGTGAAGTTAGGGCAGATTTAGTTTCCTTTTTTTGTTAACTGAAATGTTTGTGTCACATTTGTGACCAACAATCATTTGGGGCTTCATTTTACAAGTTTCACTATCATTTGGGGTATTATTTTGTAATTGACAGAAATGGTTTACCATTGATGTCATTATTTTGCAGCTGATATAGGAGGTTTATCAGCTTAGAAACTGATTTTTTGTACAAACTTGCCTCATTTATGAAAATTTGCTTTTGCTTAAGTTCATCATTTTATACCAAAATATTATACCAAACATTTTCAGTAGAAATCAACACAACAATTTCTTCATTACTTAACCGAAAATATTTCACACGACAATCTATGAAAATAAAAATCAGCATATTGAGCTATTCCATACAAAATAATCCATGGATAACATCACTACCAACCCTAAACTCATACAAAATAATCCATGGATAACATCATTCCCTTCCCGAAAATCAGCTAGCATATTAAACCCATCAATTATTTCATAACCCACACAATTGCCATGGAGAAAATCAGCAAGCATAACCAACAAATTCGCTCAATTCTTTTTGCTTTTTCCAATTTCTTCACTTTCCTTAACAACCCAACAGTGACCACTCTTGCACGTGGTGTCAAAGGAGCATCATACCAAGCAAAGAACCGGCAATGAGACTCTCTCCCATAATTTTTACAGCCATAAAACCTCCTACCAGGGTTGTCATCAGTCCAAGAAACAACAACCTTTGCTTCGAGGCCACAACGACAAATGGGTACGCCTGCTTCCATTTCTATCGTCTTCTCTTCTTTACTTTACTGCTTCCACAACGACAATAGGTAGAAGAAGATGAAGAATATGAGTTAAAAGAGGAACAAATTGATTTAGGGTTAGGTATTGCAGTAAAAGGGGTTATATAGACAAGGTGTTTTAATTTAAACATGTCTATTCCACGTGTATAATACACGTGGATTTATTTTTAATTTTTTCACGGCCATGTCAGCTGCCCGTTAGGCCACTAACGGAGACTAACAGCTCAGTGGTTAAAACAGTAACGATTTGAAACGTACGTGGTGAGTTTGATGTATTTTGAATTCCGGTGACTAAAGTAAAACAAACCCAAAACGAAAGTGACTATTTGTGAAGATTACCCTTATTTTAACTACTGAACTATCGAACTCGTCAATTAGACCACCAAACTTATTAAATTGACATATTTTGACTACCGTCGTTAAAAAATTTAAATTTATAAAATTACACATTTAGTCCTTATTATTTACCTATTATATTAATTTAATCATAATTTTAATTTAATTAAATTAAATAAAATTAACCAACCAACTATATAAGATAAATAAAATGAAACTAACATGTACTCAACAAGAATCAAACTCACAACCATGTGCAAGGAGGGTTTAAACCCTAACCATTGAGCTAACACCATTTACATGGTAAGAATTGATAACATATTCTATTAGAGGTTACAAATTTAAGCACTATTATATTATACACCCAATTTTCTGCCACAATTTTTTTTGCCTTTTTTCTTTCTTGTTTTATTTATCGTCTAAGAAAAAAAATAACATTCTTCTTTGTGCTTCTCACGAGACATTTAAATTAGATTATTTATCCTCAACCATAAAAATATTAGGCCTTTTTGCTGCTTTTATGGCTACCGTCTCAACTTCCTCTGCTCACGTTTCTGCCTCTTCTTCTTACCCTCTTACTTGTAACTCCAATTTTCAGTTTTTCAGCGAGGTAAATATTATTTTACGTTACTCTTTGTTTTAAACCAAAAAAATTAGGTTTTTTTTTTCGAAAAAAAAATTGTCCATCGAGTTTTGTCATGTTTGACTGCCAAAAAAATATGACTGAGGATTCATGACTTTAATTTCGTTCGCAATTTTCTTGGTGCGATTTCGATTTAAACGTTTGAGAAATTTAATTTTATTGTCATTAAAATAATGACCAAGGTTTGATGCTAGAATTTTTCGATCAAGGTTGATTTCTTTGTCGCAGTATTTTCTTGCCCTTTCTCCTTTTGTAAAATAGTTAAAAACAAGTTCAATCGTAAATCTTCAATTAAAAAATAATAAATTAAAAGAGAAAAAGAACGGTTTAATCTCCTAATAACTAAAATCAAAATCACCATGTTAAACTAGATTGCTCAAACGTTCAAATTAAATCTATTAAAATAAATAAATTAAAATTAAAAAATAGAACACATTCAAATCACTATGTAAAATCAGATTGCTCAAATGTTCAAATTTAGTTAATTAAATTGATATAACAGATAATTAATAAGGACTAAATATGTAATTTTATAAATTTGAGTTAACTGCCACATCACCCGCCCGTCATTATTCCGTTAGTTTTTTCACGGCAATTGTCAAAATAGGTCTATTTGATAAATTTGGTAGTTTGATTAACGAGTTCAATAATTTAGTGATTAAAATAAATATGACCTAATAGTTTATTGGTTAAAATAGATACACGCTAATAGGTCGGTGGTCGCTAATGTAGTTTACCCTTTTTAGTAATTTGAAACCCTCATACCCACCGCACGGAGTCACTCACACAGTAACACTACTCCCTTTGTTTTTTCCTCTTAAAACCCTTCTCTCCCTGTTTTCTCCTTATCTTCTTCCTAACCCCAAACCCAACACAGCCTATAACCCTTTCCCCCTTTCACTCTCTGTTTCCGTTTTCTCTCAGTTTTCTCAAATCCCAATCGCTTTTCAATGGCTTCTTCCACTGCTCAAATCCACGTGCTCGGTGGTATTGGTTTCGCCTCTTCGCGAAAACCCAACCACCATTCGCCCAGAACCGTTTTTCTCGGTCAACGACTGGGTAAACCTTCGCCGTTAAACGCCGCCTTCTTACGGTTGGCGAAATCCAACGGCAACGGTGAACGGTACAGTGTTGGTCCGGTGAGAGTTGTGAATGAAAAAGTGGTTGGAATCGATCTCGGGACTACTAACTCGGCGGTGGCCGCCATGGAAGGAGGAAAACCCACGATCGTTACGAATGCGGAAGGGCAGAGAACGACGCCGTCTGTGGTGGCGTACACCAAGAGCGGGGATAGGTTGGTTGGGCAGATTGCAAAACGGCAAGCCGTGGTTAACCCTGAGAATACGTTCTTCTCGGTGAAGAGGTTTATTGGAAGGAAGATGTCGGAGGTGGATGAGGAATCGAAACAGGTTTCTTACAGGGTTGTAAGAGACGACAATGGCAATGTTAAGCTCGAGTGTCCCGCCATTGGTAAGCAATTTGCCGCCGAGGAAATTTCAGCTCAGGTATATTATAGTTATGTTTATTGAGTTCCTTTGACTTGAAAATTCGATAATTTGGGAATTTTTTGGAACAAAAATTATGGAATTTCGAGTTTATATCTAAAAAAAATTAGAATCTTTACATGGCAAATGGGTTATAATTAGTTTTGGATTATAGGTTTTGAGAAAGCTTGTTGACGATGCTTCAAAGTTTTTGAATGATAAAGTGACCAAAGCTGTTGTTACTGTCCCTGCGTACTTCAACGATTCCCAACGGACAGCAACTAAGGATGCGGGTCGGATTGCTGGATTAGAAGTTCTTCGAATTATCAATGAACCTACTGCCGCCTCTTTGGCATATGGGTTTGAGAAGAAGAACAATGAAACTATCCTTGTGTTTGATCTTGGAGGTGGTACATTCGACGTTTCAGGTATAGTAGCCAGACAAGAAACTATTCATCTGCATGCAATGCATAGTGTCAAATATGCATGTGTCTAATATGTGTAGTTGATCTCTGGTGGTCATATCCTTGCTCATGTTTGAGTCGGAACTCGGAGCAGCATAGGTGAATATTCCAACCAATGTTTGATTGTTCATTTGTTAATATGTTTACAGTGCTCGAGGTCGGTGATGGTGTGTTTGAAGTGCTCTCTACATCTGGGGACACACATTTGGGTGGTGACGACTTTGATAAGGTAATTATTCTCGGACTAAGGAACATTCTTCATTCATATTAGTTGTATTTTTCTGTGTTGACTGCTGAAGTATGTCTTATATTTTGCGTGCAGAGAATTGTCGACTGGCTTGCGGACAGCTTCAAGAGAGATGAAGGCATTGATCTTTTGAAAGACAAACAAGCTCTTCAGCGGTTAACCGAGACGGCTGAGAAGGCTAAAATGGAGTTATCATCTTTGACTCAAGCAAACATAAGGCAATTCTCTCTCCGTATTTTCTTCGTATATATATTTTGTTTGTGTTTTGTGGGTGGTGTTCATTAATGCAACCTTTTTGTTGTTCCAGTTTACCTTTCATTACTGCAACTGCAGATGGGCCTAAACACATTGAGACTACCCTTACGAGGGTTAAGTTCGAGGAATTGTGCTCAGACCTTCTTGACAGGTAACTTTTATCATTTTAATCTCTTTATTTAAGAGAGAGAGACAGGGAGGGACAGAGACTTACGTTTGTAATTGTTCCAAAATTTTGGGCTTAATCTGATGATCTGAAGTTTCATCTAATGTATTCTATAGGCTGAAGACACCAGTGGAGAATTCCCTGAGGGATGCAAAACTGTCCCTTAAGGACATAGATGAGGTGATTCTTGTTGGTGGATCAACACGTATCCCAGCTGTTCAGGAACTTGTGAGGAAGTTGACCGGCAAGGAACCTAACGTGACTGTTAATCCGGATGAAGTTGTTGCCCTGGGTGCTGCAGTTCAGGTTGGTCTATTCTTGCTTAAGTTGTAGTGAAATCTCTATTGTGCTTGTTCCTATGAAGTTGTATGAAGTTGATGTGGATCGAGTTGTTTACTTGCTCAGCAACTCTTATGGTTGTTTAAATTCTATTTTTAATGCTGTCCGTTGCGTCTCTCTATTGGTTGTAGGCTGGTGTTTTATCTGGAGATGTCAGTGATATTGTGCTTTTGGATGTGTGCCCGTTGTCACTTGGTCTAGAAACTCTTGGTGGGGTTATGACCAAAATCATCCCGAGAAACACCACTCTGCCAACCTCAAAATCAGAGGTGTTCTCCACAGCAGCCGATGGCCAGACAAGTGTTGAGATCAACGTACTCCAAGGTGAAAGAGAGTTTGTTCGGGATAACAAATCCCTTGGCAGCTTCCGACTTGATGGTATCCCACCAGCACCACGTGGTGTTCCACAGATTGAAGTCAAATTTGACATTGATGCCAATGGCATCCTCTCAGTCGCTGCTATTGATAAAGGAACCGGGAAGAAGCAAGACATCACTATTACCGGTGCTAGTACTTTGCCTAATGACGAGGTATACACATTTAAATTTGGGATGTATTTCTATTGTTTCTCCCCTGAATTGCTTTGATGCCCTTTTCATCCGACTTGGATGCAAGGAACGATAATAAAGGATTGCTCCAATTCGATTCATTTGTTGAAATATGCAGGTTGATAGAATGGTAAAGGATGCTGAGAAGTTTGCGAAGGAGGACAAGGAGAGAAGGGACGCCATTGACACAAAGAACCAAGCTGACTCTGTTGTCTACCAGACGGAGAAGCAGCTGAAAGAGCTTGGAGACAAGGTCCCTGGTCCGGTCAAGGAGAAAGTAGAGGCAAAGTTGCAAGAACTGAGGGATGCAATTTCACAGGACTCAACACAAGGTATGAAGGATGCCATGGCTGCACTCAACCAAGAAGTTATGCAACTTGGCCAGTCACTTTACAACCAACCCGGTGCCGGACCTGGACCTGCACCTGGTGCTGAAAGTGGACCTTCAGATTCATCAAACAACAAGGGATCTGATGGGGATGTAATCGATGCAGATTTCACTGACAGCAAGTGAAAAGGACAGCTTGTGTGATCTCCTTGTATTGTTTTCTTACCAGTAAACAACAACAAAACATTTAGCTGCCTGCTGTAATTTGGGTCTGCCATTGATTGAAAATATTAATTTGAACTTAATAATTTTTTCTTCAAAGTCTAAACATGTTTAATGTTGATCAAATTTTATAACTAGTCATTGTCAATACTTTATGTTTGTAAATATTAAGTCATTGTCAATTATTGTTAGTTTGTGTTGTTTAAATTAATAACATAATAATAAAATGTCCAATCAATATATAATGTGTACAAAACACATACAAATCATAACATTAATGCCTAGTAATAATTGTAATTTTTCGATAAAACTTCATCTTTTCTTTAAAAAACACAATTTTTTTTTAATTTTTTATCCATAATTATCCAGAGTTCAATGCAACATCTAATTTCCACCTGCCTTCTGAATTAATCTTTAAAATTGTAACCATTTTAATTTTATTCTCAAACTTTTAAATGATATTGATAAAATTGTTATAAAAATATTAATTACTATGTAAATATTGATGTGTATATGTAATAATATGTGTAAATGATAATTTGTTAGAATGTTGAGGGTGCTTTTGAGATGTTTTCAGTTGTTGAGAAAAGAGGTTCAAGATAGAGCTTCTTTCTTCGCTGGTCTGGGTATGACTTTTGTTTCAGGACTGAAGCGATGGGTTTCTCGGGTGGCATATGGGTGTTGTGGAAGTACTCCATTCATGGGCTTGTTTCGCCCAAGAACGGTGAGCGTAGCTTCTTTCTTACTATCACTTATGCTAGTCCAAATGGCAGCTTAAGAATAAAAGCACTTGGACTTGCAGCGACTAGAAAAGATTAAAGTTTCTCGTTTTTTCTTGAAAAATTTGATTTTGAGATTTGTTTTAAAAATCGTGTTTTTTGAAATAAAAATTAGAGTCGCTACTGGTCACTTGGGTTTGATAGACCAGACATCAAAAGTTAATTAATTTTTTTTAGTTCGGAAGTCGATTACGTGTGAGGAAGGGTTCGCACCCCACTCACGCCCAAACTTGGTACCAAATCAATTAGCATTTTATTAATATCAAACTTTGCGAGTTAAAGTGATATTTAAATTAAAATTTAGTTATAAGGCTCCGATGTTTGAGGAATAAACGAAAAACCGCCACCTATTTCTTAGATACTAACCACGTTATCCTTAAAAAAGAGAGCACCACATTAACAATTTATATCTCAGTATGCAATATAATGACATGACATATGTATGAACAAAATAGATATGACCATATAACATCATACAATATATATATATATATATATATATATATATATATATATATATATATATATATATATATATATATATATATATATATGCGTGACAAATATACCATATAGGATACATATAATACACGTATTAGTCTATACACACATTACATGTATGTATCGTATAATAATATGTAAGATAATAATACATTAGAGAGACTACATAAAACTATGATAATGTAAATATAAGTAATAACAAAACTTTAATATATATATATATATACTATAATGTGGAGTTCAATATCTTCAACCGAATTGCTTGACAAGTGGTGGAGAAGTAATGTCTTGAGTGATGGTGGTGGAAACAAAAAATTAAAAATTTAGACACAAGATTTAGAGTGGTTCGATTTTTTAACCAAAACCTACATCCATTACCTTAGTTTCCCCACTAAAGATTTCAACCAATTCACTATGAATTCTTCTCCTTTTCTAGGCTAAGGAGACAACTGTTACAACCTAGACTTATCACTCAAGCCTAGCATCTAAAACTTCTACCCAAAGCTTTGGGAACCCTTTTTACAAGAAAAAATAAATAACAAACTAAAATCCCTCTACAAAGGTATGTGTTTGCACTTTTTAGCACTCACCCAAATCCTAAAACACATGATCATACATTAAAAATTTGGCTCACAAGTGTTGTCTATACAAGATTATGAAAATTGAGCATTAAGACATTTTGCAAATAAAAAATGTTGACTTGTAGTCTCTTAGTCTTCCATGGATGTTTAGAGGTAGGGATGTAAAAACATGTCAACAGTTGGGTTTCAGGTCGGGCTCTGTCAGGTCGGGTCAAATCGGTTACAGGTCATTTTGGGTCATTTTTTGTTTTGACTCGATTCAGTTCGGGTTCGGGTTCATTTCGGGTCGGGTTCATTTCAGGTCGGGTTCATTTCAGGTCGGTTCAATTCAGGTCGGGTCAAAACGGTTAATTGACAGGCTGATTTCAGGTCGGTTTCGTTTTAGGTCGGGTTCATTTCAGGTCGGTTTCGTTTCAGGTCGGGTTCATTTCAGGTCGGTTTCGTTTCAGGTCGGGTTCTTTTCAGGTCGGTTTTGTTTCAGGTCGGGTTCATTTCAGGTCAGTTTCGTTTCAGGTCGGGTTCATTTCAGGTCGGGTTCCTTCGGGTTTATGGTTTATTGTGTTATGTGTATTATATATATTGACGGATTATGATTTTTATTTTTACGGTTTATGGTTTAGGGTTTAGGGTTTAAGGTTAGGGGATTACGTATATGTGATATATATATATATATAGTTGGTACTATTGGATTTATTTTTAAGGTTTAGGGTTTAGGGTTTTGGGGTTTGGGGTTTAGGGATCTTAAATTAATACAAACATACCTACATTAATTATATATATTGATGGATTATGGTTTTCAAGGTTTAGGGTTTAGGGTTTAGGGTTTACTGATCTTAAATTAATACAAACATGCCTACATTAATTATATATATATTGATGGATTATGGTTTTTAGGGTTTAGGGTTTAGGGTTTAGTGTTTAGGGTTTACTGATCTTAAATTAATACAAACATGCCTACATTAATATATATATATTGATGGATTATGGTTTTTAGGGTTTAGGGTTTAGGGTTTAGGGTTTAATGATCTTAAATTAATACAAACATGCCTACATTAATTATATATATATATTGATGGATTATGGTTTTTAGGGTTTAGGGTCTAGGGTTTAGGGTTTACTGATCTTAAATTAATACAAACATGCCTACATTAATTATATATATTGATGGATTATGGTTTTTAAGGTTTAGGATTTAGGGTTTAGGGTTTAGGGTTTAGGGCTTAGGGTTTAGTGATCTTAAATTAATACAAACATGCCTACATTAATTATATATATCGATGGATTATGGTTTTTAGGGTTTAGGGTTTATGGTTTAGGGTTTATTGATCTTAAATGAATACAAACATACCTACATGTATTATATATATATTGATGGATTATGGTTTTTAAGGTTTAGGGTTTAGGGTTAAGGGTTAGTGTTTAGGGTTTAGTAATCTTAAATTAATACAAACATGCCTACATTAATTATATATATTGATGGATTATGGTTTTTAGGGTTTAGGGTATAGGGTTTAGGGTTTACTAATCTTAAATTAATACAAAAATGATACGTACATACGTACATGTAATATATATATATATATTGATGGATTAATGGTTTTTGTTTTTAGCGTTTAGGTTTTAGCGTTTAGTGGTTAGGGTTTAGGGTTTATTATTATTATTATTATTATTATTATTATTATATACTTAAATACAATTATTATTATTATTATATATTTACTATGCTTATTATTATTATTAGTTTTTTTTTTTTATTATTATTATTATTAGTTTTTATTATTATTATTATTATTACTATGATTAGTAATATTATTATTATTATTATTATTATTATTATTATATACTTAAATACAATTATTATTATTATTATATATTTACTATGCTTATTATTATTAGTTTTATGATTATTATTATTATTATTATTATTATTATTATTATTATTTGTAATTAAATGTATAGGGTTTAGGGTTTAGGATTAGGGACTATGGTTCATTGATTAAATATTAGGGTTTAGGGTTTAAACCCCTAATGTCTAATTCTAAACCCTAAGCATTAAACCCTAAAGCATAAGTAATTAACCCTAACCACTAAACCCTCGATCTAGGATTACAGACTATGAGCTATAGATTAAATATTAGGGTTTTATGGTTTAGAGGGTAGTGATTATTGTTTAGGGTTTAGGGTTTAGGGTTAGGGACTATGGTTCATTGATTAAATATTAGGGTTTAATGTTTAAACCCCTAATGTCTAATTCTAAACCCTAAGCATTAAACCCTAAAGCATGAGTAATTAACCCTAACCACTAAACCCTCGATATAGGATTACGGACTATGAGCTATAGATTAAATATTAGGGTTTTATGGTTTAGAGGGTAGTGGTTATTGTTTAGGGTTTAGGGTTAGGGACTATGGTTCATTGATTAAATATTAGGGTTTAATGTTTAAACCCCTAATGTCTAATTCTAAACCCTAAGCATTAAACCCTAAAGCATGAGTAATTAACCCTAACCACTAAACCCTCGATCTAGGATTACAGACTATAAGCTATAGATTAAATATTAGGGTTTTATGGTTTAGAGGGTAGTGGTTATTGTTTAGGGTTTAGGGTTAGGGACTATGGTTCATTGATTAAATATTAGGGTTTAATGTTTAAACCCCTAATGTCTAATTCTAAACCCTAAGCATTAAACCCTAAAACATGAGTAATTAACCCTAACCACTAAACCCTCGATCTAGGATTACCCTAAACCTAAAGGCTTCATAAACACTAAATCAATACCTTAAACCCTAAACATTTAACCTAAACCCTAAACCACAAACCTTAAATATTTAAACCTTAAACCCCAAAACTCAAACACTAATTGAAATAGTAGCACTAATCCTTAAACCTTACCCCTAAGTTATAACCTTAAACTATAAATTATAACCCTAACTCGTAAATTAAAACCCCAAACCTTAAATTAAATCCTAACCCTAAACCCTAAACCCGTTAACCTTAAACCTAAAGGCTTCATAAACACTAAATCAATACCCTAAACCCTAAACATTTAACATAAACCCTAAACCACAAACCTTAAATATTTAAACCTTAAACCCCAAAACTCAAACACTAATTGAAATAGTAGCACTAATCCTTAAACCTTACCCCTAATTTATAACCTTAAACTATAAATTATAACCCTAACTCCTAAATTAAAACCCCAAACCTTAAATTAAATCCTAACCCTAAACCTTAACACTGAAATAAGGACCAAATCGAACATAAAATAAAATTTTAAGCTGAATTTCACAAAAATCAGGACCAAATTGAAACAATTGAAAGTCAGAGTGCTTGCGGAGCAAGACCCGTGTAACCCGTTAAAAAACACGTGGATCTTTTTGACCCGGCTCACCCCTATAAATAAACCCTCACCCCCAGCCATTTTACACCATTTTTACCCTAGCGTTACTCTGCCGAAATTTCTCCTCGTTTTCTCTCTCTCTGAAAAACACAATTTCTCCCAGATTTCCTATCTATTCTCGATCAAAACCTCACTTTTTCCCAAAGTTCTTCATTGTTCTTCCCCAAAATCCTTCCAGATCTTATACAAACTTCCTACTTCAGTCTAAACATGTTTCCTCTCGATCAAAACCAAACTTTTTCACCAAGTTCTTCACTGTTCTTTCCCAAACCCATTCTAGATCCTATACAAACATCCTACTTCAATCTAAACCTGTTTCCTCTCGATCAAACCCAAACTTTTTCTCAAGAACATCATCATGTTCTTCCACTTTCTCCTTTTCAATCCTTCAAAACCCTAATCCCCAAATCAAAAATGTTTTACCCTAAACCCCAAATTACTCGATACCCTAACCCATATACCCTAAACCCCAATCCATAATCCCCAAACCCTAATCCATCAACCCTAAACCCTTATCCCAAAAATCGATTCGTATTCAAAAATCTTTTCATCTTCTTCAGAAAACCCTAATATCCCTTCTCCTTCTTCTGACTTCTGAGATCCCTGAAAGCCCTTCTCCTTCTTCTGACTTCTGAGATCCCTGAAAGCCCTTCTCCTTCTTCTGACTTCTGAGATCCCTGAAAGCCCTTCTTCTTCTCCTGACTTCTGAGTTCCCTTAAAGCCCTTCTCCTTCTTCTGACTTCTGATATCCCTGGAAGCCCTAATCTTCTGGGATTTGGTAAGTTTTTTTCTCATCTGTTCTTTTTATTTTTATTTTATTTTTAATTTTTTTAATTTTTTATACTCTGATTTATCCTAACTTTGTTTCTGTTTGGTTTGCATGTTTATTTTCTGGGAGCGGATCTTCTGGCATTTTCAGTTGTTGGTATATTTCTAAAACCCCTAACTTTTGGTTGGTATATTTCTGTTTATGTGGTTCTGGTATATATTTATGTTTGATATGCATGCTTTTTCATTTGGTTTCTGTTTTGTTTGTTTAGTATGCATGCTAGGGTTTCTGTTACTTAAATGTTTTTAAGTTTCTGTTTATGGTTCTGGATCTTGGTTTGGTTGCATGTCTGCTTTGTTTGGTTGCATGTCTACTTTGTTTGGTTGCATGTCTACTTTGTTTGGTTTTTCTTGGGTTTCTGTTTCTGTGTTGTTGATTTAGTATGCATGCTAGGGTTTCCTTGGTTTAATCCGAGTATATAGGCTGGAATACCAGACCTGCGGGGCTACTGGTGCCAAAGGGGGTTTTTAAAGGACCCTGGGGTTCGGTGTAAACAACGCCACGTACAAGGATTAAACTGAAACCACCCTCTGTTTCTGTATTGTTTGTTTAGTATGCATGCTAGGGTTTCTGTTTATTAAATGTTTTAAAGTTTCTGTTTATGGTTCTGGTATATATTTATGTTTGATATGCATGCTTTTTCATTTGGTTGCATGTCTACTTTGTTTGGTTTTTCTTGGGTTTCTGTTTCTGTGTTGTTGATTTAGTATGCATGCTAGGGTTTCCTTGGTTTAATCCGAGTATATAGGCTGGAATACCAGACCTGCGGGGCTACTGGTGCCAAAGGGGGTTTTTAAAGGACCCTGGGGTTCGGTGTAAACAACGCCACGTACAAGGATTAAACTGAAACCACCCTCTGTTTCTGTATTGTTTGTTTAGTATGCATGCTAGGGTTTCTGTTTATTAAATGTTTTAAAGTTTCTGTTTATGGTTCTGGTATATATTTATGTTTGATATGCATGCTTTTTCATTTGGTTTCTGTTTCTGTTTTAAAGTTTCTGGGTTCTGCAATGGATTCTGATTCTTTTGAGATGAACTATCCTGGTGAAACTAGTAAGGTTCTTTCTTTCTTTTTATTTTCTTTATTCTTTACTTGTTTTCAGTGTTAAAGTTACTAACTCTGTAATTGTTTTTTTGAAGGGGAAGCTAATGATCAAGTGTCAATAGTTGCTCCTTCCTCTAGGAGGAGGGCTTCAACTGACATTGGGAGAAGAACTTCTCCTGTGTGGGATCACTATACATTTATTAAGACTGCTGATGGTGTCATTGCTCAATGTAAGTATTGCAAAACTGCTAGCTATAAAGCTGATTCTTATGTTGGTACTTCTACACCTAAAAGACATACTGATAAATGCCAAGCCTATAAAGATTTTCTTGCTAAAAATGTTAGTAGTAGTTCTGCATCTGTTTTTGATCAAAAAAATATTGTGAACTGTTTGCTGAAGCTGTTCTCTGTCATGGTTATGCTTTAAGTATTGTTGAGCATGAAAAACTTAGGGTTCTGCATCAGTATTTGAATCCTAATGTTAAGCATATTTCTAGGTATACCATTACTAAACATTGCATGTTAAAGCATGAAAAACATAAAAAATTGCTCATTGATTCTATGAGTTCTATTCCTAGTCGTATCTGCTTTACATGTGATGGATGGTCTGCTTGCACTTCACGTTCTTATTTTGCTTTGACTGCTAATTATGTTGATAATAACTGGAAACTTCAGTCTAAAATACTTAATTTTAGGCGTTTCCCCCCTCCACATGATGGTGAGTCTATATATAAGTTTGTGAAAAAAATGTTATGTGAATGGGGTCTTGAGAAAAAAGCCTTTACCATTACTGTTGATAATGCTTCTGCCAATGATCGAATGGTGAAGAGGCTTAAGGATGACTTGCATGCTATTTCTCCCCTACCATGCAGTGGTAAGTTCTTTCATGTAAGGTGTGCTGCCCATATTTTGAACTTAATTGTTCAAAGAGGTTTGAAGGTAATTGACTCTTCTGTTCTTAAGTTGCGTGAAATTGTTAAGTTCATTGATTCTTCTGATGCTAGACTTTGTAACTTTGACTCTGCTGTTAAAGACTGTGGTTCTTCTTTTTCTGGTAAATTAATCCTAGATGTCCCTACTAGATGGAATTCTACTTGTCTAATGCTTCGTAGGGCCATTGATGCTAAAGTAGCCATAAACTTGTTTGTTAATAGGGAAAATGATTTAGATGTAATTGCTGATTCTGAGTGGGAAACTTCCCAATTAATCTGTGATTTTCTGGAGCCTTTTTTTGAAATTACTACACTGTTTTCTGGTTCTAAGTATCCTACTTCTAACCTTTTTTTGGCTAATGTGGTTGCCATTGAGAAACTATTGTATGATGCTCACAATGATCCTTGTGAGGCCATCTCTGCCATGGCTGGACCTATGCTTGAGTTGTATGAGAAGTATTGGTCTGAGCACTCGACCATTTTGTCCTTTGCTGTTTTGCGTGATCCAAGGTATAAATTACAACTCCTGAAGGAGTTGTATTCTGTCCTCTATGTTGAGGATGAGGTTGAGAGAAGGGTAAGTATTGTTTACAATGAATTTGTAAACATGTATGTTTATTATTCAAAATCTGTCCTTTGCAATTCTGGATCTTCTGTTCGAAGTAACTCCTTTCAAAGTACAACTGAGTCCTCCACTGGTCGGCCTCGAACATTTAAGAAGTCTAACCTTTTTCAGGTTAGTTTTTATTTTTGTTATTTCAGTTTCCTTTATTTTATTATTTCAGTTTCAATTACTGACTTGTTTTTTTTTTCTAGAACTTTGATGCTAATCTAGCTGCTTCAAGGAGTGGGAAGTCAGATGTTGACTCTTTTATTAGCTTGCCCCTTCTCCCTCATGTTGATGATTCTGACTTTGATAATTTGGATTATTGGAAAGCCCAATCTGTGTCTTTCCCTGTACTTTCTCTCATGGCTAGAGATATCTTAGCCATTCCCATCACTTCAGTTGCTTCTGAATCATCTTTTAGCACTGGTGGTCGGATTTTAAATAAGTTAAGGGCTAAACTCCTTCCTAAAAATGTTGAGATATTTGTGACAACCCGTAATTGGTTGTATGGGTTTGAGCCCGAGGAAGAGGATGAGGAATATCTTTCTGTTATGAAAGATTGTGCAGTTGATGAAGATCCTAGTGCAGAGTAAGTTTCTAATTTGTTTAACTTAATTTTTTTTATTTGTTTTGATTTCTTAACTGATTTGTTCTTTTTTTTGTAGGGACCTCTGAGAACAAGGAAGCTATGGATCTGGTAGGTATGTTTCTGATTTGTTGAAAGCTGGAGATGTTTGGTAAGTTGTTTTTATTCACTGTCTTTTTTTAATTTTATATTTCTCATTGATTCTGTTTTATGTTTGCTTTATATGCATGTATGTATGTTTCTGTTTAGTTGCTCACTATGTAATGTGTATGTATGCTTCTGTTTTATGTTTGGTTGTATATGCATGTATGTTTGTATGTTTCTGTTTAGTTGTTCACTATGTAATGTGTATGTCTGCTTCTGTTTTATGTTTGGTTATATATGCATGTATGCATGTTTCTGTTAAGTTGCTCAGTATGTAATGTGTATGTATGCTTCTGTTTTATGTTTGGTTATATATGAATGTATGTTTCTGTTTAGTTGTTCACTATGTAATGTGTATGTCTGCTTCTGTTTTATGTTTGGTAAAATATGAATGTATGTTTCTGTTTAGTTGTTCACTATGTAATGTGTATGTATGCTTCTGTTTTATGTTTGGTTATATATGCATGTATGTTTCTGTTTAGTTGTTCACTATGTAATGTGTATGTATGCTTCTGTTTTATGTTTGGTTATATATGAATGTAGGTATGTATGTTTCTGTTTAGTTATATATGCTTGGTTTGCTTTATTTCAGTCTGTTAATGTTCCTAATGATTTTAATTGCTTGTTGCAGTTTGTTGCTGGTTGCTGGTTTTCCTAGTTTTAATTATGTTGGTGTCTTAGCTTTAAAAGTTAAGTTGCCCATAATTTAAACTTGGTTGCCCTTCAAAGCTCGATGATGATAATTCTGGTAGCAAAGTTTGTAAAACTTTGTTATAAGATCTGAGAGCTTAAAGTGTAAACTTTTGTATGTTTGTAAATTTTGTACTGTGAAAGTTAAAGTTTCAGTTTGTAAAGATTATTTAGTTTGTAAGTTTCAGTTTGTAAGTTTAAACTTTTTGTAATATTCAATAAAGTTTCGGTTTGTTGTAAGTTTTGTAAGTATAACCACTTAAACTATTGAATATAAGTCATTTATTGTTTTAATCTTCTTAAGTTTTACCTTATTCTGTTTTTTGGATGTATCCCTGATTCCATCAAAAGTTAATGTTTTATTATATTTTAAACAAGTTAATTTAATTAAGTAATTTAAGTTAATCAGTTTTTTACTAAGTCAATTAAGTATGTAATGTTAATTAAAAAATTTCGTTATCTTATATTAGTTTAGTATACATATTTAGTTTAATAACTTCAAACTAATTTTAGTTAAGTATAAAAAAATTATTTCATAATGGTTATTCATTCAACTTATGTAATTAAGTAGTTTATCAGAATGCAACTTAAGTTAATTTAATAACTAACTTAACTTAAAATGAATGCAAGTTAATTAAGTTTATTTTTAATCTTAAGTTAAGTTAATTTAATAACTAACTTAACTTCAATTAAAATGAATGCAAGTTAATTATTTAGCATTAATTTATTCTTATAATAAAAAATTTAAGTCATCTTATTTTAATTAAGAATATAGATTTAATTTAATAATTTTTACTCATTTAACTTAATTTGATTAAGTATAAAATTTTAATTTAATAATGGTTATTCATTCCACTTAAGTTAATTAAGTATAATAGTTTATCTTTGAAGTTATTTTAAAATAATAGTCAAGTTAATTAGAAATACAATTTATTAATACTTAGAATTATTATTAATTCACTTTATCTTTTAATTGAAGTTAAGTTAGTAATTTATTAATACTTGAAATTATTATTAATTTTATAATTTTTCAATACTTGACATTATTTTATATTCATTAAATATAACATCTTTAAATGTCAGATAATTATCATTATTAGCAAATCAAATAATAGTATTAGTTCAGGTTAATATCAGTTCAGGTCAATATCAGTTCAGGTCAATATCAGTTCAGGTCAATAACAGTTCAGGTCAATAACAGTTCAGGTCAATATCAGTTCAGGTCAAGAACAGTTCAGGTCAATAACAGTTCAGGTTCAAAACAGGTCGGGTTCAAAACAGGTCGGGTTCAAAATAGGTCGGGTTCAAAACAGGTCGGGTTCATTTCAGGTCGGGTTCGGGTTCGTTTCGGTCGGGTGCAGGTCGGGTTCGGTTACTACAGTAACAGGTCAATTTCGGGTTCGGGTTCACTTCGGTCGGGTGCAGTTCGGGTTCGGTTTCTACAGTTACAGGTCAAATTCGGGTTCGGGTTCGTTTCGGTCGGGTGCAGGTCAAGTTCGGTCTTTGAATTCTCGGGTTAAACCAGGTTCTGACTCGATCGGGTTTCAGGCAGGTTACCAGGTCGGGTCAGTTTTTCACACCCCTATTTAGAGGTGTCTTTTAAACCTTCTAACAAGATTGTAGCTGTTACTAGTCGTTGGGGATTTATTTTCCAGCCTTAAATGCACTTATATTGCAGGGCGTATTGATACACAGGCTACAAGTATCGATACATATTCTTCAAAAAGATAGCCGTTGGAGCATTTATAACACATGCGTATCGGTACACTTTATGGGCGCATCGGTATACGACCCTAAGGATATCGATGCGGCTGAGGCTGTATCGATACAGAAAATGACTACTGAAAATTAAAGTTTTAGAAAAACGAAGGGACGTATTGATACGGGTAAAATGGGTATCGATACAGCTGACCAAGTATCGATACACTGACCTGTTTTTGACACTTTTGCTATATAAAATCATTTTAAACATGTCAAAAACTATTTGAAAATCTTTTAAACATATCTTTCAAGTTGTTTGGATTTTAATAGAAATTTACAAAATATTCAAACAAGTCCAAAAATATTTTTTGAAATATTATATCAAAATAAATATTCTAACATATACAAAAAAAACTATAATATATATGTTATACTACATACGAAAATACTATGTGTATATAAATCATATGCTATACTATATAAAAACATATGTAATATATGTATGAACAAAATATGAATACCAACAAAAATAAATAGTAATATAACAAAATAAATAAAAGACAAATATATATAAATGTAATATAAGACTATGATATATATAATATAACAAACGGTGGCATATAATATATTATACACTTACATATACATATATAATATAATAAACATTAGTATATATAATATCACATGCACACGTACACATATATAAGAAAAAAAAAGCATGCACAAATAGAGATGGGCACGGGTCGAGTTTTTGGCCCACCTGAACCCGACCCGAAAATAAATAGCTTATACCTGCATCCGACCCGAACATATTTTTTTTTAAAAATTTGACTCGGCCCGAAAATAAATACACTAAACTCGACCCCGACCCAACCTATAGAAAAAAAAATTAACTTTTAGGGACCTAATTATAAAAAAATAATTTCAGGGGACATATTTGTAAAAAATATAAATTTAAGGACTAAATTGTAAATAAAAATTCAATTTTAAGGACATAATTATAAAAAAATATATAAAGAGGGAGTATTATTATAAGTATCACTAAAAAGTTTAGGGGAAAATTACACAATTAGTCTGTGTTGGGTATTTTTCACCCTAAACTCGAACCCGACTTCACGCTTAATAAAAAATCGACCAACCTGAATTGAACCGGATTTTTCATTAAAAAAATCCAACCTGATCGGGTCGGTACCCGATCGGGTTGGGTGAAATGCCTATCCCTATACACAAACTACATATAATAATATATGTAAACTATATATAATATAATAATATATATAACAAGCAACACGCAAAGGAATAATTGTAGAAATATATGTTTTGATATAATAATTGAAAAATATTTTGGACCAAATTGAAAAAAACTTTAAAACATGCTTTTAGTCAAAACAACTTGAAAATAAGTTTGAGGTGTTTTCAAAAGGTTTTGGCAATGTTTGAAACGTTTTTAAGTAGCCAAACTAGTGCTTTTAATGTACACGTTTCGATACATGCATAATCTGTATCGATACGTTTTGGAACTGCCAGAACCCGTTTCGATACAAGGCTTACCTGTTTCGATACGAACATATGTTGTTTCGAAACACCCTTTGGTGTTTCGATACACCTACGTGGCAGACACCCTAAAGGCTAAAACCCTCAACAACTATTTCCCAAAGAATATTTAAATTGCAGGATGTTTCGATATGACAATAGACGTTTCAATACGGGCGTTCCGATACGACCCAAAGTGTTTCGATACAGCATACTGCATCAGACTCCAATGACTAGTTCTGAAGAAGAGCGTTTCGATATAGCTACGCGTGTATCAAAATAGACATCACCAGAAATGCATTTATGGTGGGAAATAAAGTCTCCAACGGCTCTAATTCAATCCAACGATCCTCAACGCCTACAAACTCAATTCGAAGTATAAAAGGGACATCCAAGCATCAAGGAAAGGCTAATTCTTCAATTGTCAACAACTTTATGATGAGAAATTTGTCTTAGGGGCTTGTTAATTCTTTGTATATACAACACTAGTGAGCCAAAATTGTCAAATTTACTCAAGTGGTTATGTTTGGGTGAGAGCTTAAAGAGTACAAACAAATACCTATTAGAGGGATTTTGGTTTGCTTATTTTTCTTTCTCTTGTAGAAATGATTTACTCAAGCTTTGGCCTAGAAAGCTTTGAGTGTGTAAGGTTTCCTCCTAATCCTAGAAAAGAGGATAGATCAATTAGTGAATTGATTGGAGAATTCTTAGTGGGAGCCGAGGTAGTGGATGTAGGTGCTTGTTCGAGGGCCGAACCACTATAAATTCACCGTGTCATTTATTTTTGGCTTCCACATATCAATCACCCAAAAATTCAACTTCTCCACCACTTGGCTAGCTAAATACACACGTACGCCAAATTAAGCATACAAACCAACAAATATTAATCATTATAATATAAACAAATAAATTAAAGGGCTGACATTTAAAGAAAATAAATTGCAAGACTGAAGTATAAATAGGCATAAAATTAATTAGGGATTGAAAGAGAAAATAACCCACAATATTTTGGACTTAATTAAAAGGCTAAAGGAAATTGAAGGATTAAAAGAGAAATTGACCCATTTAAAATCTGATTTGGGGATGAAATTGAAAAGATTTTGAAAGCTACAAGGACTAAGGACATGATTTAAAAAGACAAAAAGGCCACATGTGAAAACTTCAAAGCGAGGAGGGTTTTTTGTTGTTAATAAACCATTTTTAAATTTAAAACGCTTATAAAGTCTCCCCATCAGCTGAAATTTGAACCTCTTTTATTTTTCTAAAGCTTTCCAAAGACCTTTAAATTTCTCTAAAAATTCAACCCAAACTCAACTGAGTCCTGGGTTCGATCCCAGAACACGATTCGCCCGCCACCAAACTCAAAATTTGGTGGTATCTCCACCACTCCGACCAACGTGGTCGTTCTCTGGCTACCGTTAATCGACGCCGGTATAACCTCCTTGAGCAGGCCTAAACATTAAACCCGAACTAAGAAGATCACATTGAGTTTTCCGAAGCAAACCCGAACTATCTTACTCGAATTACGGTCCATTTTTTATTTTACTTGTCTAGATTAATTATTAAGACTTAAGGTGTTCATACAAGCATCAGTTCAATTTTCATTCGTTACAAACATCGATAAGACACTCAATTGCGAATACAAGCATTATAGGGACTAAGATGTAAATCTGAATAATTACAAGGACTTATTCAAGTTTCAGGTTACCAATACTTAATGAATCACATTTCATGCCAGCGTGTCAAATTTCAGCTCAAACAAATAACAAATAACAAATAAGCATCCAATTTAGCAAACTACAAAATTAAGGACTAAATTATAAAATTTCCAAAATATAGGAACTAACACGATTATAAAAGCATCATACTACAATTAGATACAATAAAAGCATGCTTGCAAAATTTCATGTCAAATGGACATCATTTACCTATTCAATTGATGCAATAACATACTGTAACCAAAATGCAAAGCATCTAAACATGGTAAAATTCATTAACCAAATTAAGTACCAGCCATTCTAATACACGAGCTGCACCCAATGCACTTTGAGAATTCGAATTTCAACATAACTTATCCATTTATTTACGAACAACATTAATCATGCTTCTAATATTATACCGCCATTAAACACATAGGCTCAAATAATTACATACCAAATAAATCAACACAAATCATATTAATCTAGAGGCATGCTTCCTAACAATATAAAGCAATATCCAAAAAGCACCAAATGGTCAAGACCTCAACATAGGCAATAGACCAATTAAAAAATTAAACCATGTGACCATATGTACTCATAGAACACAAACAATCCATCCAATCATCATTTAATCCGTTTAAATCATTAGATAATAACTATCAAGTATACAAAGCATTTAAATAATAATACCAACATCTTAATCGTTAAATACAATCAACAACTAACGTAATACAAAATTAATCAAGTTATCATATCTTAAATAAAGCTATTCATCCCAATATTTTACCTACATTGCCTTGTTATAAAAAATATTGTTGCCATATACATACTATTTAAAAAAGGTTGTCTTGGAATCACTCTTTAACCTCGAACCACGGCCCCCCACACCTGCTTAATTCGTTCAATTGACGGAAGGAAAGAGAGCGTAAGCATATAATGCCTAGTGAGTGCGCTCAAAAAGGGTAAAACGTCAATACATTTTTGATACCAAAATCATTATTAAAAACATATATTTAAGTAAGTCAGACACATCATTTCCAAAGCATTTAAATAGAGCAAGCTTATACAAAAATATATACTTCATGCTTCCATAATGATCCTTTCATTCTCAATACATTTATATAAAACATGCTTAATCAACTCAAAAGTATTTTTTTCGTTTGTTTCCAAAACGAATCATGCATAACAACCATATGCATCAAACCACTTTTCACAAGTCTCACATCTCTTTTATCTTTCCAAAAATGCATATTAAACCATATGCTAAACATGTATCATGGATTTCTAGCATTACTATTATGCAAACCTCAACTTAAGCCTTCACATGCTTACTTTTCCAATAGCAAAGCTTAAAGAGCACCACATGTATAAACCATATTATATATCATAAACTAAGTCTCATTTTACAAAATATTACATCGGATAGACGGATTCAACAAGTGTCCTTTCTACACTTCATACTATCTCAACCAGAATTAAGATATGATCACAACTGAATACCATCACAATCCAATCATCGGTTAGATGTGTAATCCACATAAGGAGAGTTTTCGGTACCATATAACCCCTCGATATTAGAGAACTCGTGGTAGAGTATTCGGTACACATAAACCCCTTAACACCGAGACGACTTATTATAGTGCACTATCAATCCTATGACTGATCAACTATATCCGATAACATTTAAAACTACATCACTTTCCAATATGATTAATTATTAACCATGTTACCTCACTGTTTTTCATATGCATTTAAGAAAATATTTTCATATGCAAAATTACATTGCCAAAGGCAACAACCACATTCCATTTTGAAATAATTTCTCAGTGATCTTTTGCATTCATATATTTAATAAATCATTGCATATCATTTAAAAAATGCATAAAGCAACAAGTAAACCAATCCATGCTTTTAAACAAAAACATGTAAATCAATACTCATATCAAACCGATATTCAAAAGGCGAAATAGAAAAAACTAACTTCTGAACTTATCTAAACTTGCTAGGCTTTAACTAAACTCCCAAAGCCATAAATCAAACCTCTTTATAGTACCAAAACACATATGCACTCATCAACTTGCTACCGTTTCGATGCCAACGCCTCGACGCCAACGTCTCGACGTTTAACCGAAACTCGTCTGAACACTTGCCATCTTCCACAAAAAAATACAAAAAATATTATAAATTGGACCACACTCAAAGTAACACATTTATTATAAAACCCCTATCACAAATATTTGAACCAAACCTACTTCCCTAATCAACTTCACAAAAATCCTTTAAAAAGGACTTGCGGCAGTCCACTGCCCTGCTTTCCCCTGCTTCAATCCACAATCCTTTTTTCCCTTTTTAATTAATTTTTTATTAATATTATCCTTACTTTCTACAGCCAATAATTGGCTTGCAAAAAGGCACAAAGTGCCGCACCATGCAACGCACAACCTGTGCGAAACAGAGGAGGACGTGCAGCAGCGCCCAGACCTGTTCGAACTTCGAACCGCCTTAATCCTTTTTTTACCAGCTTAATAATTTCTTTCTAACATTTCATCGAGCAAGTGAAAAACACACTAATATTTAATCCAATAATTCAACCAACACTTACCAATTACCCCCATCTAAAAACCCAAATCTAAATTCAACCAATTAGATTAATTCCGAAAATTAAATTACAAAATTAACTTTAGATTATTATTACCCAAGCACAAAACATTAGAACTCCATAGAAATTATTAGATTACTATAATCTAATCAAGGATTATGAGAAAATCCTTTAAAATCCAATAATCCCATTAGAAATTCGTTTTAATTATCCTAAAGCATGAGAAATCATAGATTAAGAATTAAGAAATCTCTAAATTTTGTTTGGAAGAAAATAAGAGAAACTTAAAAATGTCTTTCTCATCTTTTTGTTAAAAACTTGTGGGAAAAGATATTTCTTTTATTTAATCTAGTAATTCTATTAAAATATTATTTGTCATTTTTTACAAAATTGTCATTATTAATATTTTACAACATTTTGTAAAATAGTCACCACTTAATTAATATTAAAATAATTTATTTAAAATCACTCAAACTCAATTTCATCATTTATTAAACTCATTAAGTATATTTTTCACAATAAATTTATTGGAAATCAATTTAATTATACAAATTATTTTTCAGAATTAATTAATTAGCCAAAGCTTAACCCGAAATTTCAACCCGATTATGATAATTCACCCAAATCTTCTATCTCGTTTTTCGAGGCGTTACAACTGAAAATACAAAAACTTCACCTTTCAAGCCCTTTTCCCCTTTTCAAACCAAAACCAATCTTATTTTTTTTATAAATAAAACACCAAAGCCCTTATTTTTTTTTATAAAACCATGACCCTACTTTTTGAAACCCTAACCACCCGATTCACCACTGTTGGCCTTGAAGGCCGAGGGTTTATCACCGGGGGAAGGCTCATCCATCATCGGAGATCCTAGGACAGCTGGAAGTTAGAACAATATAAAGGTAAAAATTTGATTCGATTTTTCCTTGTTTATTTGTAACATGCAAGAAGAAAAAAAGGGAAGAAAAGAATTGAGAGTACCTTCTGGAAATCTTGTTTTTTTTATATTTGTAACGACGATATGGCGGTGCTTGGTCCGTGATGAACGGACGGCTGTTGATGAAGACATGTGGCAGTATTAGAGGATGAGAGGCGAAGAGTCTCAGATGAGTAGATCTGATCTGGGTCGTTGGATCAAATTTGATCCAACTGCTATGATTTCGCCTGAAGATGGACGGTCTAGATGAAGGTACATGACGTGTGGGAGCCCAAGAGGCTCGGGTGATCTACTACACGCGCGTGTGGGGAGACGAACAACCCTAGCGTGTATCACACGCGGAATCTGATGGGATGCCTAGCTTCAATCATGACCGTTAGATCAAATTTGATCCAACGGTCCAAGGATGGCTGCGCATAAGATCAAATGGCATATTAGGGTTTCTAATAAGCTTGTGCCAAACGAGCCTTGTAAATATTAGATGGTTTTTAATTTGTAAATGGACATGGACTTTTATTAATCAAATTCTGCTTATTATTTATCAGCGTTTTTTGTATAATAATAATAATAATAATAATAATAATAATAATAATAATAATAAAATCCGGGTTAATAGACCCGAATAAAATTAGTGTTTACAGAACCGAATTCGGATTGGCCATGACTTGTTGGTGGTGATCTCAATGTTATTGGTAAATGTTATGGAGCGACAAGGGGGTTCTTAGAGGCGTGTGGGGGTTTGTTAGAGGTTTTGTGATTTTATGTTTGATTCAGGTTTGTTAGAAATGAGGTTTAACGGTCCTCGTTTCACTTGACAACGTGGTGATCTTGCCCAACGTCTGGATCGCTATCTTTGCAATGCAACTTGGTATGATGCTTTTGCTTTATCTGAAGTTGATCATCTTTAGAGATTGTGGTTTGATCATAGATCGATTTTGCTTGATTCGAGGTTCCATTGTAATACGAGTTAGACGAGACCGTATTGTTATGTAGCTGCGTTGAATGATCATCCGAAGTTTTAAAATTTTTTGAAGAATATATGGAGATGCGATAGAACTATTCATGAGAATATTATGGAGTTTCAGGATAAAAGCTGCGAGTGGAGTTGAAAGGTGTTTGGGCACATTGGCCACAAAAAGAATCTCTTATTGGCACATATCATGAGTGTTGAAAAAGCGTTGGAAACCTCTAATGCTGGTCATCTTGTAGAATTAGTGGCCGAGTTAAAAATGGAGCTTAATGCAATGCTTGCGCAAGAAGAAAGTTTGTGGCACCAAAAGGCGCGTTCTAAGTGGATTGAAAAAGGAGATAGAAATACGACTTATTTCCATGCTTCCACGGTGTCACGACGTTGTCGTAATTTGATTAGTCTCTTGCAAACTTTAGAGGGGGTTTGGAGTGATGATCCGGATGATCTAAAAAACCATGTGGTGCAATTCTTTCGCAATTTATTCTCTAGTGAACCACGATCTTCTCTTATAACAGATATTGTGAGGAATTTTCACCAGTTTAGTGCCACAGAACTTGGCCCTGTGTTTGTGGAGGTCTCGATGGAGGAGTTTCGTAGTGTGATCTTTAGAATGGAGCCGCTCAAAGCCCCGACTGAGGATTGCTTGCATGTGGTGTTTTATCAACAGAATTGGGACATCATTGGCTCTTCGATTTTTCAGTGTGTCAAAAATTTCTTTGATGAGGGAATCCTTGAAGATTGGGTGAAGCAGACTTTGTTAGTGTTGATTCTAAAGATTGATAATTCGAAACTTATAACTCAATTCAAGCCTATTAGCCTTTGTACCATTCTGTATAAAATTATCACGAAACTGTTGGTGGGGAAGATGGAACTTTCTCTAACTAAGTGGGTGGATTGCACACAGGCTAGCTTTGTGCATGGAAGAAAGATAACAACAATATTATTTTAGCTCAGGGGATCATGCATTTGATGCCCGTCAAAACTGGCCGAAAGACGTGGATGGCCATTAAAGTTGATTTAGAAAAAGCATATGATTTGCTTGAATGGACTTTCATTGAAGAGGCTTTACTTGCGACAGACCTTTCGATGAGGTTTATTAATCTTATTATGACGCGTGTGCGCTCGGTGTCGACGAGAATTCTGTGGAATGAGGATTTGACTGAGCCGTTTAAACCCACTAATGGTATACGACAAGGTGATCCCATGTCTCCGCATCTATTTGTTTTGTGCATGGAAATATTATCTCAGGCGATTAATGCGAATGTCGGTATGGGTAATTGGTGGCAAATTCAAGTTGCTCAAAATGGCCTAGGTTTGTCTCATCTTTTCTTTGATGACGATTTAATTTTACTTGCTGAGGCAACCTTGGATCAATTGGCGGTTATCAAGGATGTCATGGAGAATTTTTGTGGGGTTTCTGGGCACCGAGTTAGTATGGCAAAAACTCAAAATACATTTTTCGAAGAACTGTACGAATAATACTATGATTACTATTACAGATTGTTTCAACTTTGAATTGGTTAAAGATTTGGGCAAGTATCTTGGAGTGTCGCTTCTTCATTAGAAGGTTGATGCTCGCGTAAAAGTGCCCTGCAATAGTGCAAGTGTACATGTCAAGTAATATAGTGATAAATATATCGAGTATCGTCTCCACGGAGATTGAGCTAGCCTTTTGATCTTACTTCCTCACACTGCAAAATAATTAAAGCAAAAACATAGATGAGTTAGGTTGTTTGAATAAACTAAAAATACTAAAACTAAAATAAGCCAGATAATAAAGTAAATAGAAGATCAGGGTTGAGCGAATAGGTCGGATTAGAATGCGTCGTAGTGTGGAACCCTATTGGTTTGTCTTCTGTTCTTGAATGCTGCAACACAATATTGCCGTGGCAGTAACCTAAGTCCTGCCGCAACAATCTCTTGCTCTTGGGCAGATGCTGTTAAGGCTCGACAAAGCGTCCTTGAATGGCTCCTACTAATCTCTAAGCTCGGAACACTGTTGATGGCTAAACTCTGACCATACCTCTTGGCGTAAACCAAAGACAAACACCAACCAATCACACACTTCTCTTAGCCGTTGAAATTCTTAACCTATCTCTAGGCCGAATTAGTTAACACCACGTGGGATGAAAACCGTGCTTACTCGTTTCGTGAATTCAATTCTCTCGAATTTGAATAAATAGATAATCTCACAAACTCTCTCTCGACAAGAATGCAAGAATGATTAACGCCAAGAATAAGTACACCTCAACTTAATTGCATTAAGAACATAAAAAAGTACAATAGTCTTCACACAACTACTAAACAAACTAATCCTAACCCTAAGGAAATTAGAACATAATGAATGGAAAGAAAACACAAACTAATCCTAAGCTCTCTCCTCTCTTCGACTCGTCTCTCTTGATGATGACGACAAGCCTCCTTATATATGGGAAGGCGTAGCCACAAATCCTTCTTGGAGAGGAAGTTAAGTTGGACTTGGACTTAACTTTATTAAAGAGGTGAATCTCTTTAATTTAATACAATATTCACTTTTGGCCAAAAGTCCAACTTTATCATTCCTTACATGTTTTCTTCCTCCTCTCGAGCTCCAATTGCCACACAAAGTGTGTAGAAATATCCGACATTTAAGGCTCTACAAACCGGCTACCACTTTGCTGGTTTTGCCTTCCGGTAGGTAGAGTAGTACACGGCCACGGCATGGAATTCTGCTACCTAGGCATGGATCTGTGACTGGTTCTGCTCAGCAAGGCTTCATCATAAATCAACTTCCCTCAGTAGAAGCTATTGGTTGTGGCTTGGCTTGATCATGGTATGCTACTAGCTGGTTCTACCTCATTCTTCCCTTTTCCTTCAGTGTCGTCGCGACATCTCCTGCCCTCGCATCGTGCAAATCTGCAAAAGCATCAAACATGCATCAAATAGTACATTTTTTCATAGAATAAAACAAATATAAAGATCAAAGGCATAAATGATGAAATCAATGCATGAAGGGCCATAATGCAGCTCAAATGGGTGTAGGTTGAGTGATAATTGCCATGCACAATGGGTCAAAATATAGAACTTTTGGGAACTTATCACACCCCCAAACTCGAACTATTGCGTGTCCTCAAGCAATGCAAACTAGGGGTGTTCAAAAATACCCGGCCCGAACTACCCGACCCGCCGACCCGTCTACCCGATTAAACTTTACCGGGTATTTGTATTAAAGTACCCGAATTTTTCGGGCCTGGTACCCGACCCACAATTTTTTCTGGGTAGTTGGGTCGAGTCAGGGCCGAAATATTTTTATAACCGGGTACCCGACCCGACCCGTTAATTTTAATATTTATATATTTTACATTTTAAATTCTATTTTCATTTTATGTTTCCTATTATTTTTTCTTAAAATTAATTTTAAATCTCTAACTCTTTTTTATACTTGTATTATATACTTTTAAGTTTACAATTTTTCAAAAATATTTATATTAATTTGTCAATATGAGAGTCGAAATAAAAATCATGATCGAGATTAATATTTTTAATACCTTCTTTTATCGATAAAATTTAATATATATACATATATATATCCAAATATTTATCTCTTAAAATTATCCTCAAATAAATAATTTTTGTGTTTGAAATATTTATCATGAAATTTTATGTGTTTCATATCTATTTTATTTTAAAAATGAATTTAAAAATATAAAAAAGTAAATCGGGTACCCGATACCCGAATTTTGCGGGTACCCGGTTCTTATGGGCCAGGTCACGGGCCGACTTTTAAGTACCCAAAAATTCCGGGTACCCGAAATTTAGGGTAACCGAAAATCTGGGTACCCGGATATGAACACCCCTAATGCAAACCATCAATTGCCAAACCTTAATTTTTATAAAAAGTCTCCTTGGTCTTACTTTTCCTTCTCTCTCCAAACCATGGCAAATGATGCTCGACCCTTAAGTCTTTGGATGCCTTAGGAATTCCCTGGAATCAAACTATAAGATTTGTGAGTGTGTGCATGCATTGTGAACAGGATGATAATAAGGATTCTAAGCAAACACTTAAGCATTGACCTACTGAACTTGGGCAAAATATTATTATTATTATTATTATTATTATTATTATTATTATTTTATAAGCATCCTAACCAACTAGAGCCAATTTCGGGCACCTCTAGTGATTAGCCTAGAGCCAGTTTCGGGTACCTCTAGGGCTTCCTTAAGCTAGAGCCAGAGTTATGCACCTCTAACTTTTTACCCAATTTTCTTTCTAAGCTAGTCTATGCCCTAAGTGTACTAGAATTCCTTAAATCATACACGCCACAAAGGTGTTTTAAAGTTCTAATCTCATAGTGTGATCCTAAGTTATCTTCCTTAAGCATACTAAAAATAAAGGCTCTACACAGTTCTAAACAATGGTGAGAAGAAAGAGTTCTATTGGCAAGAAAGAAGATTTAATTAAAACTAAACTAAGGCAATTGATAGAAAGTACTGCCGAGGCAAAAGCAAAATTCGATCAAGGCAATGCAAAAAAAATTGACAAGTAAAAGAACAAAACTGCATGGCAATTATATTATAATGCCACTGCATGGTCTTGCCTTGGCAATAGAACCTACACCCCAAACTCGAACCAAGCATTTCCCTCAATGCTTACATTTCATACATTTAAGGTAGAAAAAATTAGCACACAAAATATGAGGGCATCAAAATAAAAGGCATAAAGAAGAGGAATTTAAATAGATTGTGATTTGGAAGATTCATCTTCCTTGTCACTTTCACTTTGTAAAATCAGCCTCATCAATTTTAATGCCGTGTGCTTGATTTGTTTGGATTCACGGAATGGCTAGATGCGTGAGGCTGGGGTGGGTTTTGCTGCCGGCGTAGTGACCTCTTCGTCCTCTGTGTCGGGGCAGATTTCATCCATAATCGCTGCCTTGCATTTTAGTTCTTCAAAGACTCGATTGACCGAATGGTTTGTGTCGGACTAGCTAGAAGAATCGTGGTATAAAGATCCGACAGGTGTATCCAAGCCAACATTGCGCTTGCCTTTGCTTGACGCGGCCGACGGGGTGTCAGATGCCACGACAATTGGTACTTGGGATGCCTGGGCAATGGGTGCGGCAGGGGTTGTTTCTTCTCTAGGCTCAAGGACGGTTGTAGCAGTGAAGACGACAGGGAAAAGTGGAAACTGGACCGCCTGGTCTGGGAACTTCCTCTGGATCAACTGGATAATTGTGGCATGAAAGTCCCTCGTATGTGCCATGAACAGCTGCTGGCGTTGGTCCATTTCCTCCAGCTTTTGTAGAATCTGCTAAAGGTCTGCCGCGGCCGAGGCATGTGTCTGGGGCATTTTTGGGATGGTTGCCAAGGTTGTTGCCCCAATAATGCCCTGCATTGGCGTGGTTTGGACCGGGTCGGCTTTAGTGATGTTCATCAGTCTGTGGTAGGCCTCCCTATCCCAAACCTTTCGGTGCGGCGTGTATTCGTCTGCTTCATCAACGAGCACCTCCTTTTTCACGCACATGCTAGTGATCAACGAAGGAAAGTAAAGCGGTCCCTTATCCTTTTGTGCGCACTTGTAGATTTCCTAGCAAATAAGATTACCAACATTAATCTTTCGATTATGCATAATAGAATGGATAAGAGCAAGCCTGGGTCGATCGATGGCAGTGTTGTGGGAGGTCGGCATGAGGCAGTGGCGAATGAATTTGTTCCACAGCTTCGCTTCTGGTCTGAGGCTTCGCCTTTAGACTGACCCCCCAGTGTGCCCCGACCTTTCATGTCGTGCCAACATAACAAAGCTCCTCTTTAATCTGTTGGTAATCCTCTTTCGTGAGTGCTTCCAAGACCTCCGCAAGCTCGTCTCTTTCAATGTGCAGAACATAAAAGTTGTTTATGGCCTTGACATCAACTCTAATTGCCTTCCTTCTTACGTGCACAAAGATCGTTTCGTCACTGGTCCTGTGGGCATAGATTTCACGGACTATGGTGATGTTGGCCCGGGCAGGTTGAAGGCAGAATATTTGCCACTTCTGATGATTGATCTTGTTGAATAGATAGTGGTTGATGCCGTAGTTGGGCTCGTCGGAAACTTGGAAGCCTTGTTCTTCCTACACTTGCTAAGAGATGAAATATTTCTTAAATCGGTGTTCGACTCCCGACGGTGCAAAGCGAGTATAGGTCTGTGTCGCGGCAGTGCTAGAGCTTTCGCCTCGGATTGCCATCTGAAATTGGAGAAGATTTTGAAAGCAGTTGTTTGAGAGTAAAAGAAAATAAAAGCTTTGGAGATTACAAGGCAGCAGAAGAGAATGTTAAGTGAAGAATGATGGGGGAATAGTGGCCCTTATATAGAGTTTCGACATATCATGCCGTTGGAGCACAAATCTCAGCCGTGACACTTCTAGCCGTTATGAGCCATTTCTTCTTGTTTCGCTTCTTGTCCGCTAGAAACTAGCTGTTGCGGTTTTTACGGTTCATTAAGCGGCAGTTGCCGTGGCAGCTAACGATTTTCTCCTAGCTGTTTATCTCTTCTTCCTTTCTTTCTCTCTATCCTAAAATAAATAATAAAATATTTTTCCTAAAAATGTAGAAAATTAAAAAAAACTGAAATTAAAACCTAACAACTAAAAACTTAAAATAATAATAAAAAAATTGAGAGAAAAGATTAGAGCACTAATGGAGTGCATGTGGATGCATCTCCTAAAGTGTTTACTTCCTTATCCCTTATCACACGTGATCTCTTGTGAGGTAGCATCAGGTGTCCAGATTCTCCCATTAGTGCACCGCGACATTTGTCATGGCAGGGTCCTATATGTTTGCCGCGACATTCTGCAGCTTCTATGCCTGGACAGATTGGTTATTTCTTGAGGTTTGGTTTCCTTGTGGCCTGGCGTGCTTGATATCTTTCTGAATCTTCAACATGTTTCCTTGTATTTAGTACGTGGAGTTTCACATGCTCGTCATTGATTCGCATTGTCAGCTCTCCTTTCTCAACATCGATTATTGTCCTCCCGGTAGCTAGGAATGGCCATCCCAGAATGAGTGGGGCTCTTTCATCTGTATCACAATCTAGAATGAGGAAGTTAGTAGAGAAAATAAATTTATTGACTTTTACCAGTATGTCCTCAATTTTCCTCTCAGGTTGCACATGGGATCCATCAGCAAGCTGTAGCATTATCGTTGTTGGTCTTGTTGTCCCAATCCTCAAGTTTTGGAAGACTGACTTAGGCATGATGTTTATGCTTGTCCCTAGATCACAGAGTGCCTTCTCCTCGTAATGATTCTAGATTGCGCATGGTATGAGAAAGCTTCTGGGATCTTTTAGCTTAGGTAGATCTCGGTTGTGTAATGCGTCCATGCATTCCTCCTTTACGACCACTGTTTTAAATTCCCCAATCATTTTTCGTTTTGACACTATGTCCTTAAGGAACTTGGCATAGTTTGGGATCTCCTTAATTGCCTCCACCAAAGGTATATTAATGTGTACCTGTTTTAGGATGCCCATGAACTTCTTAAACTGATACTCTTGCTTTTGTGTTTCAGCCTTTGTGGGAATGGTGGAGTTAGTGTGCTGAGTCTCGGTTCTGTCATGGGTGCTGCCACAGGTTTAGCCGGCGCAGCATTGTTCTTGGTTGCTGCCGCGACCCCACTATCTTTGGATTTTGTTGTGGTAGTTGATTTCTTTGACTTCTCCGGTGCTGTCTGCTTGTTCTGAGGCCTCTGAAGTTGAATACCACTCCTGGTGGTTACAGCTTTGCACTGCTCATATGATGTCCTCTTAGCGGCTTCCGTGTAACTAGGAAAACCTCTAACTGGTCTGGTGTTTAGAATTTTTGCGATCTGCCCCACTTGAGTTTCTAAGGATTTCAACTTTGCCTCATTGTTCTGCAGCCTCATCTTCGTCATGTCCATAAAAATTTCAGTCTTTTTTATGAAATTGTCAGTCTTAGCCATATATGCACGCACTAGTTTGAGTCATAAAAGCGTGGAGAGTGTCTTCTAAAGAACTACGCTGCATTGGCTATTGCGGCGGCATGTGTTGCTGCGACGACATGTTCTGCCGTGGAATTGTTTGTTGGAATCCTGCTGCTGGAGCATTCTGATATTCCGGATTGAGTGCATTGTTGGGGTTGCTCCAGGAGAAGTTGGTGGTTCTTTTTCTAGGCTGGATTGTAGTTGTTGGACATCTGGTTGTTGTTGCGATTGAAGTTTCCAACATAGCAGTCCGACTCTAGGTTCTGCGAGCATTTAGAAAAGGCATGGTTACCTCTACAGTTTTCATAAAATAAATTCATTACCTTGACTTCTTGTTGATTGTTTTGTGATTGCATGTTCAGGACCAGCTTTGTCAAGGTGGCAATTTGAGATGAAATTGAGTCTGAGGACTCTATTTCATTAACTGTGGGCTGGCGGCGAATTCCTCCCCTTCTGGCCGTTAGGAATTGATAGTCGTTCTTGGCCGTTATGTTCAGAATTTCTATGGCATCTTACGGTTCCTTGTCTAAGAGTATGTCGTTTTCTGAGGCATCAAGCATCATCCTAGTCGCTGTGTTAACCACATTATAGAACATAGTCATCTGCGTCTACACTAGGAATTTGTGCAAGGGGCATTTGTGTAATAGCTCTTTATATCGCTCCCAAGCCTCGTGCATGGATTCATCATCAACATGTCGAAAAGAAGTGATTTTGTTACGCAATTTGTTAGTTAAATTTGTTGGATTGAAACGCGCTAAGAAATCACAACATAGATCACTCCAGGATCTAATTGATCCTGCTGGAATACTATTGAGCCATGTTTTTGCCCTATCCCTCAGTGAATAGGGGAACAATTTAATCTTAAAATGTCATCATGTACTCCCTGTATTTTAAACGAGTTACAAATCTGGAGGAAGGGCTTGAGGCGCTGTCTGGCATCTTCAGTTGTTGAGCCGCCAAATTGCTCCATCGTGTTGATCATGTTGAACATCACGTGCCCAGCTCAAAGTGGGCGACCTCTATTTCTGGGGTAACAACTCCAGGGTTTAGTCCGTTCATGTCCTCTTTATGGTAGTCTCAGACAGTTGGCTATCGTACTGGTGCAAATGGAACTTGTAGATTTTCTATATCTCCTGTCGGGATATTCTGCTGCCCACCGGCAAGTGGCAGCCTGTCTGCAGGTGGCTGCCCAATGACATTATGTGCTGAGGCCCCTTGGTTGATGCCTCGGCCTCCACCTCAGCCTTGACCCTTAGGTTGTTGCATTGCGGCTACGATCTTTCGTCTAAGCTTTAAGTAAGAGCGTTTGAATTCTAGATCTGAGTCTCGCAATGGGCTGCCTGGGTTTGCTCTGGTCATGCACTGAAACAAAACCAAGTTTTATTAGTATTAAAATAAAAAAATAAGTAAACTAAATAAAATAGAGTGCAAGAAAATAAAAACAAAAGTTTCCAATCCCCGACAACAACGCCAAAAACTTGATGCTCGCGTAAAAGTGCCCCACAATAGTGCAAGTGTACACGTCAAGTAATATAGTAATAAATATATCGAGTATCGCTTCCACAGGGATTGAGCTAGCCTTTTAATCCTATTTCCTCACACTGCAAAATAATTAAAGTAAAAACACAGATGGGTTGGGTTGTTTGAATAAACTAAAAATACTAAAACTAAAACAAGCCAGATAATAAAGTAAATAGAAGATCAAGGTTGAGAGAATGGGTTGAATGAAAATGCGTTGTAGCGTGGAATCCTATTGACTTGTCTTCTGTTCTTGAATGTCGCAACACAATACTGCCATGGTAGTAACCTATGTCCTTCCGCGACCACAAAGGTTGAATCTCTACCGCGGAAATCTCTTGCTCTTGGGCAGATGCTGTTAAGGCTCGACAAAGCGTCCTTGAATAGCTCATCCTTATCTCTAAGCTCAGAACACTATTGATGGATGAACTCTGACCATACCTCTCGGCGTAAACCAAAGACAAACACCAACCAATCACATGTTTCTCTTAGCCACTGGAATTCTTAACCTATCTCTAGGCTGAATTAGTTAACACCACGTGGGATGAAAACCGTGCTTACTCGTTTCATGAATTCAACTCTCTCGACATTGAATAAATAGATAATCTCACAAACTCTCTCTTGACAAGAATGCAAGAATGATTAACGCCAAGAATAAGCAAACCTCAACTTAATTGAATTAAGAACATAAACAAAGTACAATAGTCTTCACATAAATACTAAACGAACTAATCCTAACCCTAAAGAAATTAGAACATAATGAATGTAAAGAAAACACAAACTAATCCTAAGCTCCCTCCTCTCTTCAACTCGTCTCTCTTTATGATGACAACAAGCCTCCTTATATTGGGGAAGGTGTAGGCACAAATCCTTCTTGGAGAGGAAGTTAAGTTAGACTTGGACTTAACTTTATTAAAGAGGTGAATCTCTTTAATTTAATACAATATTCACTTTTGGCCAAAAGTCCAACTTTATCCTTCCTTCCATGTTTTGGTCCTCTTCTCGAGCTTCAACTGCCACGCAAAGTGTGTATAAAAATCCAGCATTTAAGGCTCTACAAATGCGCTACCACTTTGCTTGTTTTGCCCTCCGACTGGTAGAGTAGTACACGGCCGCATCATGGCATTCTGCTGCCACTGTGACTTGTTTTGCTTAGCAAGGCTTCATCATAAATCAGCTTCCCTCAGTAGAAGCCATCGATTGTAGCTTGTCTCGATCAGGGTCTGCTACTAGCTGGTTCTGCCTCATTCTTCCCTTTTCCTTCAGTCCCGTCGCAACATCTCCTGCCCTCGCATCGTGCAAATCTGCAAAAGCACCAAACATGCATCAAATAGTACCTTTTTCATAGAATAAACCAAATATAAAGATCAAAGACATAAATGATGAAATCAATGCGCATGAAGGGCCATAATGCAGCTCAAATAGGTGTAGGTTGAGTGATAATCGCCATGTAAAATGGGTCAAAATATAGAACTTTTGGGAACTTATCAAGGGTTACCAAGGCTACTTTCGGGTATTTACTTCAAAGAATTCAGAATAAAGTATCAAGTTGGGCAAAAAAAACGCTATCTCTTGCGGGAAGAATTACTCTTGTCAAGGCATTGTTGCAAGCTATTCCGGTGTACGTGATGCAATCAATGTGGATTCCAAAGGGGTCTGTGAATATATGGAGAAGATGATTAGAAGCTTCGTTTGGGGATCGATTAATAATACTTCCTCTTTATCACTTGTTAGATGGGATTTCTTACCTTGAAGTTTGCGATATGGATGGATAAAAACCTTCTTTTTGCTGGTGATTTTGCGCGAGATAAGAAAATTTGGGAGACAAAATTTGCCTTTTATGTTTGGATGCTTTGGAAACACAGATGTAGCAGCCTTTTCGATATGGATTATTGTCAATGAGAGGATTTTAAAATTTGCTGTTATAGATTTTTAGCCGATATAATTTTAGCCTTTGAGGGTGATTGTAGAGTTAGTGATCCCAGTCCTTTCGTTAGATTAAAATGGCAGCTCCCTCAAGAGGGTTGGGTGAAAGTCAATTCCGATGGTGCGGTTCGAACAAGTGACAATATGGCTGCTATTGGATGCTTAATTCATGATGCGAGTTGTGCTTGAATTTTCGATTTCTCTAAAAGCTTTAGGTGTTGCTCGGTGTTGGTCGCGGCACTATGGGTGACGCATGATGCTTTGCTTCTTTTATGGAGTTTGGGTCTGCGATAGATCGAGATGGAGACCGATAATATTAATGAATTTAATGTTCTTTTGAATAATAGTGATGCGTTAATGGGTAATTCTCTTGTAGATACTATCAATGAGATGTTCAGTAGATCTTGGGAGGTGCGAATTCGCCATGTCTATCGTGACGTAAAAGTTGCTGCTGATAGACTTGCGACGATGAGCCAGGGTGGTCCAATGGGGGAGTCGTCTTGCTGCAACCCCCTCTAGAGGTGGTCAACATTTTTAGAACCGAAAGGGTGCCAGATTAGATTGTCCCTAGTTACGAGGCTTTGCTCTTTGTGTGGTTTTGTGTTCTTGATTGTGTTCCCGGATTAGGATTTCTTTGAGTTTCCTTTGTTAGGTTAATCCAGTTTGTTTTTTGTAATTACTATAATGAGTACTCTTTTCCTCCAATAAGTTTAGGGGTCTTGTCGGTCAAGAAATGTAAAATTAGATCAGACCCATTTCATGGGAAAGTCGTGAGTTTTATGGTCTTGTCTGTCAACAAATTAAAGGGCTTTTTAATCCATGCTTGCTTGGATGCTGAGAAAATGCATTGAGAAAATATGAAAGTTCTAGTATTTTTAGTACATTTAAGAAAAACAGAGCAGGAAGAAATAAACTCGGGCAAAGAGATGTGCTTTAAATCAAAATTAGAAATAAACTCGATTAAGAAAGAACATAAACCCAGAATTGGAAAAATAAATTCCAAAAAGGGGAAAACTAAAAACAAAGATGAGATTTCAAAAGAAAGCTTTGTAGCTTCTATGGCAAGGAAAATATACTTGAGGGGAGGTCTTGGTGTTGGTGCCTTTAGGAGGATTTATGGAGGACCTAAGAGAAATGTAAGTCACCCACGCTATTTCTGCAAGAGTAGATGACGCCGCGAAGGGATGGGTGGCCGGTGAGGGTAACGTCGACGAAGGCGATTTAGGATTTTAATTTTAATTTTTTTATTTAATAATAATAAAATATAATATGTTTTTATTTTAAATTAATTTTTATATTTAATAATAATAAAATATGTAAAGTCATATCAAAATAGTAATAAAATAATTCAAAATGACCAAAATAGGTTAAAAAGTAAAGTTTAGTGAGTAAATTAATCGCTTTGAAAGTTCAGTGACCAAAATAGGTCTTGGAACAAAGTTGAGTGATGATTTAAGTATTTTACCCTTTTAAAAAACATATCATATTAAATATAATTATTATATTTTTCAACTGATAATCTAAGATGGAAAGCATGCTCCTCGGTGACCAAAATAAGTCTTTCCGCAATGTGTTATTCCCTGCTGATGCGCAACCCGAGTTTATTTGGAAATGTGTTTGGAGTTCTAAAGCTCCAATGAATGTCCTTGTGTTTGTGTGGAAAGTCATCCATGGCCGGATTCCCACTAAAGTGGAGTTGTTAAAACGGAATATCAATGGTGTGCAGTCGGACCTTTGTCCACTGTGTTTGACTAATCCTGAAACTGTCGAACACTTGCTATGTCACTGCTCAATCTCGTGGAGGGTTTGGAATGAATGGTGTCAGATTTGGAACATTAACATTGTTGTCTCGTTCTCAATTAAGGATTTCCTCCTTGGCTGGTTTGCTTGTCCTCCTTCAAAATTCGATCAGCAGATTTGGTTCTTGAGCGCGATATGTATGCTATGGTCCATTTGGTGTATGAGAAATGAAGTCGTATTTAGAGGTAGTAAGGTAGACGCAAGCAAGATATTTGAGGTCGCGATCATACGGCTCGGATGGTGGTGCAAAGCCAAATGGCCGGAAGCTATCAAATCGATTTCCGATATCACTTATTGGCCTGCGTTGTTTGGTTCCATTAGGACTGGTAATCCAAGCACAAAGCGCGGTTCTTGTCAGTGGCTCCCGCCGCGCAAAGGGGAAATGGAACTCAACATTGATGGAGCTGTCACCGGAAGTTTCGGACCCGCAGGAATTGGTGGTTGCTTGCGAAATGAAGACTCCAAATCTCTTATCATATTTTCTAAACATGTGGGTGATATGGATGCAACTTCTGCAGAGATTACTACTATTTACGAAGCTTTGCTGTTGTTTAAACAATCCCGGTGGAACAAGAGTGCAGATTTAATTATTGAGTGTGATTGCAAATTGGCGGTTGAATGGGTGCTGAATCCAGGTAATTCGCCTTTATCATTCAGACATTTGATCATGGATTGCTTGGAGATTGGAAGAGGTATTAAGTGGAAAATCACTCATATACTTCGAGAATCAAATGGGTTAGCCGACAAGTTAGCAAAGAAAGGTATCGTGCTCAATCAGAACCTTGTGGGATTTAATTAGTCCTTATCCCGCCACTGGATTGTTAACTTCAATTGGATTGTAGTGGCCACTGCGTGGAACTTGTCTTTACCTTGCTTCTGTCGATTGTAAGGTTGTAGCTAGAGCACTTAGAGTCATACAGGGTGAGGTCAGAATGTTTGTCAAGTTTTCAGGCTTTTGATGGATCGTGGTTAGTCTGTATGCTCTGAAATGTGGTGTATTTTGCGCATAGCCACTCCGCACTCTTTTTCCTCCAATTAGGGTTAGAGAGGTTTTTTAACGAGGCGAGTGGCTATGTCGATCGAATAATAATAACAATTCGCTTGTGTTTCAAAAAAAACTATTAATTGGTAGTACAACAAATTATATATATATATATATATATATATATATAGGGTTAGGATCAACTTACACTGTGTAAAACTCTTTAAGTTTTACACCTTTTTTTGGATCGTTGGATGGGAGAAATGGATGGTTGAGATTAACTCCGTGTTTTTAATTCCCAAGTGATAATCTTCACATATTTTACTGTTAATCTCATCCATCCGTTTCACTCATCCAACGATCCAAAAAAGGTGTAAAACTCAAAGAGTTTTACACAGTGTAATTTGATCCTATCCCATATATATATATATATATATATATATATATATATATATATATATATATATATATTAAAAAATAATTGAATTGTGCACATGAAAAAACTTAAACATTAATGGATTGATATTCGGAAATAAATGGATTGATAATCGAAAATAATTTGATCTACACTATAATAAATTAATGATTACAATGCTCAAATGAATGGATTGATAATCGGAAATAATTTGATCTAGACTATAATAAATTTAAAAATAAGTGCACATGAAAAAATTTATAACAGAATTAAATTATAGATTAAAAATTAATAAAACTCGAACTTAAACATTCAATGTTTCATCCTTTACCACAAAACCAATGAATGACCCAACATTTAATTTTAAAATTTATATTTGATGAATGCAAATATCATCATATAGCCATGCATAAGTTGTGTGTAATATAATAAGGATAATTATTTGATACACCGGCTGTGGAAACTTTTAGTTTTCACAAGCGTCTTAGTTTTAAGGTTTAGAGACTCGGTTTAGAGTGTAGGGTTTAGGTTTAGTAGTTTAAAATTTTAGTGTTTGTGAATAGAATTTAGGGTTTACTGTTAGAATTTCAGGTTTATAGGTTAAAACTTAAATCATCAACATATTACCCTACAACTTAAACCGTAGTATCTAAATCATAACCCCTAAATTCTAACAATTACCCCTAAATTATAAAACACTAAACCTAAAGACTTAACCCTAAACTGAATATTTAAACCCTAAAACTAATGCGCTTGTGGAAACTAAAAGTTTTCGTCACCAATGTATTGGTATAACAAAAAGGGTAATTATTCCATGCACAAGCGTTTGTGGAAACTTTGTTTACACAAACACATTAGTTTTAGGGTTTAGGGAATAGGGGTGTAACTGTGGTAGTTTTGAATTTAGGGGTTGTTGATAGAATTTAAGGTTTATAGAAGAAGAAGAAGAGATGGAGTGCCGCGATGAGTGAGAATGTAAGAATAGACCCCCTTGATTATCAGTGAAAGTCACATCATTTTGAGGTAAAATCTCAATCATTCAACGAAACCTTAAACATTCAATGTCTCGTCCTTTACCAAAAAACCAATGAATGACTCAACATTTAATTTTAAAATTTATATTTGATGAATGCAAATATCATCATATAGCCATGCATAAGTTGTGTGTAATATAATAAGGATAATTATTTGATACACCGGCGGTGGAAATTTTTAGTTTTCACATGCGTCTTAGTTTTAAGGTTTAGAGACTCAGTTTAGAGTGTAAGGTTTAGTAGTTTAAATTTTTAGTGTTTGTGAATAGAATTTAGGGTTTACTGTTAGAATTTCAGGTTTATAGGTTAAAACTTAAATCGCCAACATATTACACTACAAGTTTAACCATAATATCTAAATCATAACCCCTAAATTCTAACAATTACTGCTACATAAACCTAAACACTTAACCCTAAACTGAATATTTAAACCCTAAACAAATGCGCTCGTGGAAACTAAAAGTTTTCGTCACCAGTGTATTGATATAAAAAAAGGTAATTATTCCATGCACAAGCGTTTGTGGAAACTTTTTTTTACACAAACACATTAGTTTTAGGGTTTAGGGAATAGGGGTGTAACTGTGGTAGTTTTGAATTTAGGGGTTGTTGATAGAATTTAAGGTTTATAGGTTAAAACCTAAATCCCTAACCATAGTGTCCTAAAAACTAAACCCTAACCTTAGAATCTAAATTCTAGCCCTAAACACTAAATTCTAACCATAAACCCTTAGATCTAAACTCATACACTAAAACAACTAAACTAAAACCCTAAACTTTAAAATTAAGGAGCTTGTGAAAACAAAAAAGTTTACATCGCCTATTTATGGGATAATAATCCTAATAAAATATCGTCAAATAATTTAAAAAAACATATCATATTAAATATAATTATTATATTCAATTATTAATTGATAGTACAACAAATTATATATATTAAAAAAAACAATTGAATTGTGCTTTTTGCAAATTTTAATTGTGTTTTTATTAACTTTTAGATAACATAAATGTAATAAATAAAATTAAAGAAAACACTTAATTGGGGAAAAAAATAACTACCACTGTCTGACCAATAACCTAAGTATTCTAAAAAAAACAAATTAAACCTTTACAGCCATTTCAAGGCTGGGTAAAGGTTTGTCAAGGACAACATAGTTGGTCCAAAAAGGATGATTCTTCCAAACAATGGTCATTTCTTCAATGGGGACTCCCTTTGTTTCCGGCATTAATTTGTAGATGAAAATGCTCATACCCACCACACAGCATGCAAAGAAGATGAATAGCCCGAACTTCATGTGGCAAAGCATAAACGTAAACACTTGAGCAATGCCGAATGTGGAGATCATGTTCACTCCCACAGTTATACTTTGAGCCGCGGGACGGATTTCAAGCGGGAATATCTCACTCGGAACCAGCCAACCCAAAGGACCCCATGAATATGCGAAACCGGCGATGTAAACACACATTGCTCCCACAACGATGAACGAGAACAAGAATGGAAGTTGGCCCGGATTCCCACTCGTGCCGAATTTGGAAGCAATTGAAACAGTCATCACAAGCTGATTAAGAAAAAGAAGAAACGAGTTATGAATGGACTAAACTGAATCAAAATGCTTGTTGTTGGTGAATTGAGTACCTGACAAATAAACATTTGAAGGCCACCGACGAGGAACAGAGTCCTCCTCCCGTACTTGTCGACGACGGCCATAGAAATGATTGTTGCAACGAAATTAACAATGCTGGTGATCAGTGCCGACATAAGGGAAGCGTTGTTGCCGAATCCCATGCTCTTGAACAAGACAGGAGCATAGAACACGAACACGTTCATGCCGGTTAATTGTTGGAACAAGGGAATCAAGACAGCGAAGGTGAGCTGAGGCCTGTACTTCCTGCTTACAATGTCTCTCCAACGGTTTTGAACCAACTTGGCTGCCTCACTGGCCTTTACCAAATCCTTGAACTCTTGGTCGACATTTTCGATGCCGCGGATCTTTCTCAGCGTATCTTTGGCCTCTTCGAATTTGTTGCGTTCGAGCAACGAGTTGGGCGAGTCGGAGAGGAAAAAGCAACCAAAAGAAAAAATCAAACCGGGGACAACGGCTGCACCCAAGCTTATTCGCCAACCCCAGCCGCCTTGGATCTTGGCAGTAAAGTAGTTCACCAAGTTGGCACCTAGTATGCCAATGGTGATTGACAGTTGAAACATAATATTCAAACCTCCCCGGTATTTGAAGGGGGCTATCTCGGATAAGTAGATCGGAACAGACTGCAAATAAAATTCAATAAAAACAGATTAAACAAAAACATATATCAAATGAGTGGAAACTGGAAAAACCTATCGTGATAAGTACCTGATTGGCAAATCCAATGCCAAAGCCGAGCAACAACCGGCCAACAATAAGCATGGGCACGTTCATAGCAAAGCCGTTGCCAATGGCACCAATGGCGAAAAGTAAACCTCCGAACATCATCGTCTTTTTCCTCCCAAACACTCGAGTTATCCAAGATGCTGCCATGGACGACAGAAGAGCAGCCAAATATAACGAAGATGTAAACAACGTTAGTATTTGGCTGTCAAACTTACAATACTGATCGTCTGAAGGTTGGACAGAAACTTCTTTCCTATAAACTTTGGGGAAGAATTTTTCTAGGAAAGGATCCATGGATGTAACTCCACCTGCAGAATTTGTTGCCATTAATATTCCAAACAATCTTCAATGATAACGATGAAAGAAAAAGAAAATCCTTTTACCTGAAATACCCAGATCATAACCAAAGATTAAACCACCCGAGGCCGCAACAAGACAGGCGAAAAAGACCTTTGAAGTAAAGTTTGCATCATAGTGTTTCCCGGAACCAGAAGATATACCTCCACCGCCGCCCATTCTAATAACTTTTAATTCCGAATTGCTAACTGAGAAGCAAAGGAAATAGGAAGATAAACAAGTGTAGTGGGCGTGGCACCCAAGGCGTGATTTGAAACATATATATATATATATATATATATGAAAGATATCCTACTTCAACGCTTACTCCTTATAATATTACAAGTACAACTCTATTTCATTCATGTATATACATTCAATCTTAACTTGTACAAGAATATATTTTCAGAATTGATGTTAAGACTTAAAGAATTTGATTTTATTTGCAAGTTTGTTTAACAGTATTCTTAGAACAAGGATTCAATTTGGCTATGTTAATTAGTATTTAAAAGATGCAATGTTTCCTTTGTCTCTTGGACGATTAATTTCTTTGGTTATATGCTGAGATATATTTGAAATTTTGAGTTATACAAACTTTCATTTTATAGTTCAAACTTTATTTGAAATTTTTTTAGTCAAATCGAATTTTTTTGCGTCGATTTGAATTAAAAAAAAATTTAAAATTTTCAATTTGAATCGATTTTGTTTTAAACATAATCCAGAGTTTAATCATCCACTTATAAGTTATTTGATCTTATTAATAAAATGACTTCGCCGAGCAACGAAAAGAATTCTTTTGTTTCTTTTAACTAGCCGTTAGGGGTTTTAAAGCACTCCGTATTGAAACATATATTTCTACATGATATCTTTCGTAGACTATTATAAATGAATAACTATGATATCTTATATCAATTTATTCGAGCACGGTTATACATTTTTAGTCTCACTCAATCAAATGGCCTATGATATTACTCAATCAATTTATTCGATCGCTACATAGATTGCAACATATACAATATCAGTCTTTATAGTATAGTCAGTTACGACACACGTTTGACTGTATCAAAATATGTTATTCACAATGTTGAAATAATGATGATCTCAAGTCTGAGGATCATACATGTAGTTATCAATATGAGAAATGTTGTGACTGTCAAATAATAATCCAAGAAATATGCTCATGGCGGGTCAGTCCAGTATGTATTGATTTTTGACATCTCTATGTCAATGACAACACTTTGTCATCAATCAACTACATATTGGTCTTAATATATTATTGCTGCACATGTCCACAATAATACTCGACTAAGTACATTTAAGAATAAATATATTATTCTAAGGACTTTATTATAATTCGATTTATTTATAAACGCATAGAATAAGACTTAAATAATAATCATACTTTAAACTAATAAAACAAGATAAAATTAGTATGTCTTTTACAACCATCTCATGATTGGTCTTTGGGTATACTCCAACAGAAAAAAAAAAAACACTATATCTTGCGGGAAGAATTACTCTTGCCAAGGCAATGTTGCAAGCTATTCCGGTGTACATGATGCAATCTATGTGGATTCCGAAAGGGGTCTCTGAAGATATGGAGAAGATGATTAGAAGCTTTATTTGGGGATCGACTAATAATACTTCCTCTCTATCGCTTGTTAGATGCGATACCATACAAAACCTGGTGGATGATTGAGGTTTGGGTTTCAAGAAATTGTATAAACAGAAAATGGCTTTTTTATGAAAATTGGGTTTTAATTGATCACGGACATTGATAAATTATGGGTGCAAATTATCAAGGCAAAATGTGGTTGGGATGAGATGCTTCCCCTTGATTTGCAAAGAATGAATTGCTCCCTTCTTTGGTCCAAGTTACGTGAAGTTTGGGAGGATTTAAAAGAAATCATTAGTTGGCATATTCATGATGGGCAGTCTACTGATTTTTGCTATGATCACTAGTTCGATGCGGAGGAGAAATTGGCATTCTCGTATCTTGGTGCTGGTTCGCCAAATCCTATTTCAGTTTGCGAAATGCTTGACGAGTCCGGGGATTGGGATTGTGTGTGCCTTTCTCAGCTGCTTCTGAGTCCTATTCTACAGATAATTGCAACTCTAATACCTCCTCGACCTCACTTGGGGAGTGATCTTCCGAGTTGGAGTTGGGAGGGAATTAGAAGGTTCTTTTCCAAATCTGTGTTTTGGCTCTTAGGTTGTGCAGCATAGGGAGTTCAATTGGCGGAAGTTATTGCCTTTGAAATTACCGCAACAAATTAAAGTGTTCCTTTGGTTGGCTATTCAGTAGCGGTTATTAACTAATTGTGAAAAGGTTCATAGAGTTGCGGAAAAAGTGGATCACATTTTTCGGCATTGTACTTTGTCCACAGAGCTTTTGCGCATGACCAATAAATCGAATTGCATTGGGGATTTTCTTACCCTTGACGTTTGCGGAATGGATGGATAAAAACCTTCTTTCAGCTGGTGATTTTGCACGAGATGAGAAAAATTGGGAGACCAAATATGACGTTTATGTTTGGATGCTTTGGGGAGTCATCTTGCCGCAACCCCTCCACAGGTAGTCAACATTGTTAGAACCGAAAAGGAGCCGGAGTAGATTATCCTTGGTTACAACGCTTTGCTCTTTGTGTGGTTTTGTGTTCTTGATTGTGTTCCCGGATTAGGATTTCTTTGAGTTTCCTTAGTTGGGTTAATCAAGTTTATTTTCTGTAATTACTATCATGAGTACTTTTTTTCTCCGACTAAGTTTAGAGGGTTTTAACAAGGCTAGGTAGTAAACCAGTATTTATATAAATCAAAAAAGAAATGGGAGATGCAATGAAATCTTTGGAGAACAAAACGTTCGATTCAAAAAGAGAGATGGAAATTCTTGTCGCACTTGACGAAATAATTCAAGATTGCTGTTATAAAAATAAATCAAGTATTTACTTTGTTTTGATTGTGTCTGTGTATCTTATATTTTTTAAAAAATAAATATATTTGTTCAATTTCATATTAAATAGATATAATTATTCATATACATTATATTTAAACGTAAAATGATATTATATTAATAATAGTTTTAATAATTTGTGAATATTAAATAAAATCAACATATCACGCATAAAATTAGGAAAAAATCAAAATTTAAATATAACATTTGATCAAAATTCATATGTAGTTTTGATATTTATTTTTAGGGTAAATTACACCAATGATCACTGAACTTTTAGGGCACGCTCATTTTGGTCACCAAACTCTTAAAACTTTCATTGGGGTCACACGACTTTTAGTCTACTTTCATTTTGGTCACTCCCGTTAACTTTCGTTAAAATGCAAATGTGGCACGTTATCATTCTTTCTTCGGTGGCTCTTTACACGATCTTCCAAATCGCGTTAACTGTATCATTGAGGTGTTTTCGTAAACACAACACCAAATGTTAAAGATTATATTTAACTACTAAAAAATAAAACTTTTAGAACTTTTTTCCGAAAAAGTCGAGAGATCCCTCAATAGATTTATTTGAAGAGTTAGATTTGTTATGAAAATAAGTTTTGTAGGTGAGGTTGCTCGACGAGTTAGGGCATAGTTGAATGAGGTGTTAGGTTAGCGATAAGAGCTTGGAGATGATTTTGGACTTTAATTTGGGGATTGGCTCTACGAGTTTCAAGAGTTTGAAGTTGACTAATGACGAGTCAGATTAGGTTTATCTTGAACGCGTTTAAGTGACTCCAATTCATAAATCGTATAACTATAATGAGAATTAATCATTACAATGCTCAAATGAATGGATTGATAATCGGAAATAATCTGATCTAGACTATAATAAATTTAAAAATAAGTGCACATGAAAAAACTTATAACAGAACAAAATTATAGATTAAAAATATAATAAAACTCGAACTTAAACTTTCAATGTTTCATCCTTTACCACAAAACCAATGAATGACCCAACATTTAATTTTAAAATTTATATTTGATGAATGCAAATATCATTATTTAGCCGTGCATAAGTAGTGAGTAATATAATAAGGATAGTTATTTGATACACCAGTGTGAAAACTTTTAGTTTTCACAAGCACCTTAGTTTTAAGATTTAGAGACTTGGTTTAGGGTGTAGGGTTTAGGTTTAGTAGTTTAAATTTTAGTGTTTGTGAATAGAATTTAGGGATTAGTGTTAGAATTTCGGGTTTATATGTTAAAATCTAAATCGTCAACATATTACCCTAAAACTTAAACCATAACATCTAAATCCTAACCCCGAAATTCTAATAATTACCACTAAATTATAAAACATTAAACCTAAATACTTAACCCTAAACTGAGTCTTTAAACCCTAAAACTAATGCACTTGTGGAAACTAAAAGTTTTCGTCGCCAGTGTATTGGTATAACAAAAAGGGTAATTATTTCATGCACAAACGTTTGTGGAAACTTTTTTACACAAACACATTAGTTTTAGGGTTTAGGGATTAGGGGTTTAAGTGTGGTAGTTTTGAATTTAGGGGTTGTTGATAGAATTTATGGTTTATAGTAAAAATTTAGGGTTTATAGGTTAAAACTAAATCCCAAACCATATTATCCTAAAAACTAAACCCTAACCTTAAAATCTAAATTCTAGCCCTAAACACTAAAATCTAACCATAAACCATTAGATTCTAAACTCATACACTAAAACCACTAAACTAAAACCCTAAACTTTAAAAATTAAGGCGCTTGTGGAAACAAAAAGTTTACATCGCCTATTTATGGGATAATAATCCTAATAAAATATCGTCAAATAATTTTTTAAAAAACATATCATATTAAATATAATTTTTACATTTTTAAGTTATTAATCGGTACAACAAATTATATATATATATATATATTAAAAATAGGGTTAACTATTAGAATAGTCACTTATGTTTTCCCCAGTACAGAGTTGGTCACCGATTTTGAAAAATGACTAGTAAGGTCACTTACGTTTTCGGGGCGTAAACTTTTGGTCACCCAGCCGTTTGTTGCCGTTAAACACTGACGGATTGCTGACCTGGCAACAAAAATTAAGGGTAAATTACTGCAATGGTCATTAAAGTTTATCTCATGTACATTTTTGCTCCCTAATTTTAAAAAATAAATATTATAGTCACTAATAAAAATGTTTCTTTATAATTTCTCCCTTAAATTTTTAAAAATTCATTTTTCAACCCTAAAACTTTACAATCAATTAGTACAATAATATTATAAATGCTTAGATAAAAAATAGGTGCCCAAAGTATACCCTTTTTAAACTTAGGTGCCCAAATTGCTCCTATTTAATAACTAAACTTTCAAATTGCTCATATTTTTTCACTCTGAATTATTATTTTTATTATTATTATAACATGTCATGTCATTTTTTATTATTTTTAAATTAAAAATAATTTTCAAATAAAATAATTTTTATTATTATTAAATTTAAAATATTTAAAAAATATTAGTTTTTAAAATAATTTAGGTGTCTAAAGTATTTTTTGTAAAAATTGGAGCCCAAAGTTTATATAGGTACAATTTTAGGTGATCGGTTGTTAAATGGGTGTTAAAAATTGTCAATCAATCGATACTTGACACGTGGCATTAATTTCAAATTTAAAATTTTTTAATGGAAAATACTCAGAATTTTCAAATTATTATAGAATCTCAAAATTTTACAAGCTTCACAAAACAATCCTTAAATCCCTAAAAATTCCCAAACTTTCGTTGTTGACTGCTGCCGCTTCCGCCGCCAGTTGTCGTCGCTAACCGCACCAACTTGGTCGCCGGGCCAAGGTGATCATTTTTCCCAACATAGCGTCACCGAAAACGCCCAACGACGTGCAGCCGAACGTCAAACGTGCACGTCGATTTCGTGTTTGACGTTTGGATGCACGCCGTTGGGCGTTTTTGACGACACTATTTGGGAAAAATGATCGCCTTGGTCCGGCGACCAAGTGGGTGCGGTCAGCGACGACAACTGGCCACGGAAGCGACGGCAACCGACAGCGGAAGTTTGGGAATTTTTAGGGATTTAAAGACTGTTTTGTGAAGCTTGTCAAATTTTGAGATTTTATAATGATTTGAAGTTTCTAAGTATTTTCCATTAAAAGTTAATAAAATTAATACCATGTGTCAAGTACTGATTGGTTGACAATTTTTTTAACACTCATTTAACAGCCGGACACCTAAAATTGTAACTATGGTAAATTTTGGCACCTATTTTTACAAAAAAATACTTTAAACATCTAAATTATTTTACGAAGTAATATTTTTAAAAATGATTTTAAATTTAATAATAAAAAATAATTTTATTTTATTTTAAAATTGTTTTTAATTTAACAATAATAAAAAATGACATGTCATGTTACAATAATATTAAAAACAATCTAGAGTGAAAAAAATAGGAGCAATTTGAAAGTTTAGTTATTAAATATGAGCAGTTTGAGCACCTAAACTTAAAAAGGGTATACTTTGGGCACATATTTTTCATTTAAGCCTTTATAATATTATTATACTAATTGATTGTAAAGTTTTAGGGTTGAAAATTAATTTTTAAAAATTTAAGGGTGAAATTATAAAGAAACATTTTCATTGGTGACTATAATGTTTATTCTTTTAAATTGGGGAGCAAAAATGTACATGAGATAAACTTAATTATTTTTAAAAAACATGATAAATAAAAATATAATTCAGATTTAAATCCTATTTACCTTTAAATAATTAAAATCCCTAATCCTTATAACATTTCTAACCTTAAAAACAGGGAAACTTGAAAATATAGAAGAAGAAGAGATGGAGTGCCGCGATGAGTGAGAATGTAAGAATAGACCCCCTTGATTATCAGTGAAAGTCACATCATTTTGAGGTAAAATCTCAATCATTCAACGAAACCTTAAACATTCAATGTCTCATCCTTTACCACAAAACCAATGAATGACCCAACATTTAATTTTAAAATTTATATTTGATGAATGCAAATATCATCATATAGCCATGCATAAGTTGTGTGTAATATAATAAGGATAATTATTTGATACACCGGCTGTGGAAACTTTTAGTTTTCACAAGCGTCTTAGTTTTAAGGTTTAGAGACTCGGTTTAGAGTGTAGGGTTTAGGTTTAGTAGTTTAAAATTTTAGTGTTTGTGAATAGAATTTAGGGTTTACTGTTAGAATTTCAGGTTTATAGGTTAAAACTTAAATCGTCAACATATTACCCTACAACTTAAACCGTAGTATCTAAATCATAACCCCTAAATTCTAACAATTACCCCTAAATTATAAAACACTAAACCTAAAGACTTAACCCTAAACTGAATATTTAAACCCTAAAACTAATGCGCTTGTGGAAACTAAAAGTTTTCGTCACCAATGTATTGGTATAACAAAAAGGGTAATTATTCCATGCACAAGCGTTTGTGGAAACTTTGTTTACACAAACACATTAGTTTTAGGGTTTAGGGAATAGGGGTGTAACTGTGGTAGTTTTGAATTTAGGGGTTGTTGATAGAATTTAAGGTTTATAGGTTAAAACCTAAATCCCTAACCATATTGTCCTAAAAACTAAACCCTAACCTTAGAATCTAAATTCTAGCCCTAAACACTAAATTCTAACCATAAACCCTTAGATCTAAACTCATACACTAAAACAACTAAACTAAAACCCTAAACTTCATAGCAAAGCCGTTGCCAATGGCACCAATGGCGAAAAGTAAACCTCCGAACATCATCGTCTTTTTCCTCCCAAACACTCGAGTTATCCAAGATGCTGCCATGGACGACAGAAGAGCAGCCAAATATAACGAAGATGTAAACAACGTTAGTATTTGGCTGTCAAACTTACAATACTGATCGTCTGAAGGTTGGACAGAAACTTCTTTCCTATAAACTTTGGGGAAGAATTTTTCTAGGAAAGGATCCATGGATGTAACTCCACCTGCAGAAAATACCTCGTTGCCATTAATATTCCAAACAATCTTCAATGATAACGATGAAAGAAAAAGAAAATCCTTTTACCTGAAATACCCAGATCATAACCAAAGATTAAACCACCCGAGGCCGCAACAAGACAGGCGAAAAAGACCTTTGAAGTAAAGTTTGCATCATAGTGTTTCCCGGAACCAGAAGATATACCTCCACCGCCGCCCATTCTAATAACTTTTAATTCCGAATTGCTAACTGAGAAGCAAAGGAAATAGGAAGATAAACAAGTGTAGTGGGCGTGGCACCCAAGGCGTGATTTGAAACATATATATATATATATATATATATGAAAGATATCCTACTTCAACGCTTACTCCTAATAATATTACAAGTACAACTCTATTTCATTCATGTATATACATTCAATCTTAACTTGTACAAAAATATATTTTCAGAATTGATGTTAAGACTTAAAGAATTTGATTTTATTTGCAAGTTTGTTTAACAGTATTCTTAGAACAAGGATTCAATTTGGCTATGTTAATTAGTATTTAAAAGATGCAATGTTTCCTTTGTCTCTTGGACGATTAATTTCTTTGGTTATATGCTGAGATATATTTGAAATTTTGAGTTATACAAACTTTCATTTTATAGTTCAAACTTTATTTGAAATTTTTTTAGTCGAATCGAATTTTTTTGCGTCGATTTGAATTAAAAAAATTTAAAATTTTCAATTTGAATCGATTTTGTTTTAAACATAATCCAGAGTTTAATCATCCACTTATAAGTTGTTTGATCTTATTAATAAAATGACTTCGCCGAGCAACGAAAAGAATTCTTTTGTTTCTTTTAACTAGCCGTTAGGGGTTTTAAAGCACTCCGTATTGAAACATATATTTCTACATGATATCTTTCGTAGACTATTATAAATGAATAACTATGATATCTTATATCAATTTATTCGAGCATGGTTATACATTTTTAGTCTCACTCAATCAAATGGCCTATGATATTACTCAATCAATTTATTCGATCGCTACATAGATTGCAACATATACAATATCAGTCTTTATAGTATAGTCAGTTACGACACACGTTTGACTGTATCAAAATATGTTATTCACAATGTTGAAATAATGATGATCTCAAGTCTGAGGATCATACATGTAGTTATCAATATGAGAAATGTTGTGACTGTCAAATAATAATCCAAGAAATATGCTCATGGCGGGTCAGTCCAGTATGTATTGATTTTTGACATCTCTATGTCAATGACAACACTTTGTCATCAATCAACTACATATTGGTCTTAATATATTATTGCTGCACATGTCCACAATAATACTCGACTAAGTACATTTAAGAATAAATATATTATTCTAAGGACTTTATTATAATTCGATTTATTTATAAACGCATAGAATAAGACTTAAATAATAATCATACTTTAAACTAATAAAACAAGATAAAATTAGTATGTCTTTTACAACCATCTCATGATTGGTCTTTGGGTATACTCCAATAGAAAAAAAAAACACTATCTCTTGCGGGAAGAATTACTCTTGCCAAGGCAATGTTGCAAGCTATTCCGGTGTACATGATGCAATCTATGTGGATTCCGAAAGGGGTCTCTGAAGATATGGAGAAGATGATTAGAAGCTTTATTTGGGGATCGACTAATAATACTTCCTCTCTATCGCTTGTTAGATGCGATACCATACAAAACCTGGTGGATGATTGAGGTTTGGGTTTCAAGAAATTGTATAAACAGAAAATGGCTTTTTTATGAAAATTGGGTTTCAATTGATCACGGACATTGATAAATTATGGGTGCAAATTATCAAGGCAAAATGTGGTTGGGATGAGATGCTTCCCCTTGATTTGCAAAGAATGAATTGCTCCCTTCTTTGGTCCAAGTTACGTGAAGTTTGGGAGGATTTAAAAGAGATCATTAGTTGGCATATTCATGATGGGCAGTCTACTGATTTTTGCTATGATCACTAGTTCGATGCGGAGGAGAAATTGGCATTCTCGTATCGAATTTTGAGTTATATGCCGAGATATATTTGAAATTTTGAGTTATTCAAACTTTCATTTTATAGTTCAAACTTTATTTAATTTTTTTTAGTCGAATCGAATTTTTTTGCGTCGATTTGAATTAAAAAAATTTAAAATTTTCAATTTGAATCGATTTTGTTTTAAACATAATCCAAAGTTTAATCATCCATTTATAAGTGGTTTGATCTTATTAATAAAATGACTTCGCCGAGCAACGAAAAGAATTATTTTGTTTCTTTTAACTAGCCATTAGGGCTTTTAAAGCACTCCGTATCGAAACACAAATTTCTACATGATTTCTTTGGTGTGACTGTCAAATAATAATCCAAGAAATATGCTCATGGCGGGTTAGTCTAGTATGTCGTTCTCTAACACATATGTATTGATTTTGACATCTCTATGTCAATGACAACACTTTGTCATCAATTAACTACATATTAGTCTTAATATATTATTGTTGCTCATGTCCACAATAATACTCGACTAAGTACATTTAAGATTAAATATATTATTCTAAGGACTTTATTATAATTCAATTTATTTATAAACGCACAGAATAAGACTGAAATAATAATAATGACTTTATACTAATAAAACAAGATAAAATTAGTATGTCTTTTACAACCATCTCATGATTGGTCTTTGGGTATACTCCAACATAAAAAAAACACTATCTCTGACGGGAAGAATTACTCTTGCCAAGGCAATGTTGCAAGCTATTCCGATGTACATGATGCAATCTATGTGGAATCCGAAATTGTATAAACAGAAGAAAATGGCTTTTCTTATGAAAATTGGGTTTCAATCTTATATTTTGAGAATTGATGTTAAGACTTAAAGAGTTTGATTTTATTTGCATGTTTATTTAACGGTATTTATACAACAAGGATTCAATTTGGCTATGTTAATTAGTATTTAAAAGATGCAATGTTTCCGTTGTCTCTTGGAGGATTAATTTCTTTGGTTCTTGAAATCCGACTCTGATGGCGACCCCATTTGCAATGCATTCATTCCCTTACTTTTTTAAGGCTAAACTTCAAATTAGCCTAAAGCTTTGTGATGGTTGAATTGTAATTTGTGAAAATTGTGTTAAGTACTTCAAATTTTCGAGATTGATCATTTAGATGTTCAAGCGTGTTCTACTCAAAAAGACGTTGTTGGCTTGAAGGTTGATTTGGCTTGAAGTTTGAAAGTCGGGTCGGTTTATTGTAATTCGGCTCCAATGTGAACAAACTCAGCGGCGTTCCGCTAAGGGGAATCAAGATCAAGTTCGATTCTCAAGGAGACGTGATAACTCGAGTTGGGCTCTTCCAGAACTCAAAGTTGTCGTGGTCCTAATGGCGATGGATGTGGTTAGACCAGCAAGGATCGAAATATTTGAGATGGGCTTGGAGAATCGATTAATAGATAGAAGAGTTAGCTGCACGGGTTGGTCCCTGTAGACTGTAACCAACGTACTACCGAGGAGGGAAAATTAATTTTGATGATCCATCGAAATTGACGCTAAGCAAAGTGTCACGAGGCTAGACTGCTGCGGGTCAAACCCTGCGGCCTTAGTCGCTTTCTCGGTTGAAACTACGGCTAAGTCACCTTAAAACTCTAAGTAAAAGAACTTAGAAAGTTGTAGAAGAAAAGAACAATGATGAAAAGTAAAAAGTAAAGAGAGAAAGTCTTAGAGTGAATGTTGGCTTGTATTCAATCTGATCTGAAGTGTGTAAAATGAAGTGGGGTGAGCCTCCTTTTATAGCTGGAGCCCCCTACAATCAATAGTTGAGTTTACATTACATCAATGGTCAAGATGTGAGCTATGTTATTTACATCTCTGTGTGAATTTTAAACAAGAGATAATGTGGAAATTATCTACAAATAATTAAAATGGTAATTACAATGTCTTATCAAATTCATCATGGTTGACATGCCAGCTTTCTTGGGTCATCTGGTAGGCCCAAAACGTGGCAAAGATAGTCTTGGGCTACCACGAATGCACTTTTTCTCGGTCGCAGGCTTGTGGTCCGTGACATTCTCCCCCACTAGTTCTAGCGACGCCCTCACCGTGCGGCTAGAATGGAACTACTCAATCTGATCTCGAAATTTCCATAAGGCTTCTCCAGGTTCCTAACTCAGAATCAAGCACTGATGTCCCCCCACAAGGACTGCTCGCATTGGTCTATGTCGTCTTGTAACATCCCGCTCACCGTCATCACGTACATCTCGATCGTAAGAGCCCTTTCTCACTAGTTGTGATTTACCTCGACTTGGACCCTCTTGATCCTCGATCAAAGGCTTGGTTGCCACAACATTGAACACTCGATGATCTCGTAAAACTCTGAAAGGCCTCTTGTGTCCTTGCCAGGTCTTTGAACTTCCTGATAGGTTAGGTTTTCCGCACCCTACACCCAACAAATGTGGCAAATCAAACTGAAAACCACTCTTAGTATGGTTGAGATGTACCTTCCTCAAAATACTTTCAGCGATATTCACTCTAAATAGCATCAACCCATCTTTCTCCACGATGTCTGATGCACCACGCATTGGCCCTTCTTCTCTCACGAAGTCCAATGCCACATTCACCTCGCCCAAAGGTGATTCTCTAACGGGCTTCACTTCACCAAGTGGCTCAGGCAGATCTTGCCTCTCCAAGGTATTTTCACCAACAATACCCCCCAAAGCGATGTCTTCTTGGCTTGGAGCATCCTTGACAAGGTGGATGGCAGTCAACGTCTTGGTTCCTTTCTCCTTGTCTCAAGACACGAGCACAACATATTGTTGTTTAGGATCCGAAATGCAGACAACATCGGCACATGGAAGGATGAGAGCATCTATACAGTTAAGAAAGCCCAATCCCAAAACATAATCAAAGTCATCTAGATGAATTACCTTGAAATTTTCCTTACCCTTCCATTCACTAATCTGCAGCTCAACTTTTCTCTCAAACAATGGGAACTTCCTCGGCATTCGCAGTCTTGATCTTACCGATTGACCCTTCAACTTTAAGACCAATTTCTTAGTAGCCTTCTTGGACATGAATAGATCAGTTGCCTCGGTGTCAATTAGGGCACTCCTATATCGACCCATAACTTGATGTCGACAAACATCAACCCTTTCTGCTTCTGGCCTTTCCTCACCTTGGCAATTCAATATCATTAAACCAAGTCACGTTACTCTCGGGCTTGTCTTCCTCCTTGAACGGCTTGACCTGATTCGACCTTTGTGGCCCCTTGCATTGATGTCACTACAGTTGCGCCTCTTCCACCCTCGGCTTACTGCCTTAACGTTAGCAATTGCACCAAGTCTGAGTGTCTCCTCTTCTAGCTCATCCTACTCTTGAGCGATGGCAGAGAACATCTTCTTCTGTGGACATTCATTTGCATAGTGCCCATGACTGTGGCAATTGAAGCATTTGATAAACCGCTTGTCCCTCTTATCTTCATGCTTCCTATTCAATGGCTTACATGTGCCACTCGAATCTTTGTCTGATATGCATGACTTCTCATTGTCTTCACCATTACCTTTGAACTTTGGTTTTGGTTTGGAGGAGTTAGGCCTCTTAACCCCAATTTTAATGATTGACTCGGCAGCTATCAAAGCAGTGGAGAGCTCTGTCACACCTAGTCGCCTCAGCTCATTCTTCACCCATGGCATCAACCCAACCATGAAGGTGAAAAATCCATCCTCTTCACTCAAACTCGGGACTTGCAAACTCAGCTCAACAAACTTTCAGACATGGTCTCTCAATAATCGTGCCTCCTCTTGCTTGAGACGCCTTAGCTTTGATCATGCCTCATCTTCGACATATTGTGGGTAGAACTGCTCCTTGAACTCATCTTGGAACTCTTTCCAAGTCTCGATGGTAACTTTCCCACGATTCACATCATTGCACCTACGTCTCCACCACTTTATTGCAATCTCATTTAAGTAAACACTAGCAAGGATTACCTTTTTCGTATCTTCTTCGATGCCCATTGCTTTGAAATATTGATCCATTCCTCAAAGGAAATTCTCCACATCCTAGGCAGACCTTGTTCCCTTAAACTTCTCAAGTTTGGGGATTTCACCCAAGACTTTGGATGTTGTATTTGCCACATTACTTCCAAACGCATCTTTCAACACGAGCAACTTAGTTCTAAGCAGCTCCACTTCCTTTTTTAGATCAACATCCTCGGACTCGGAGCTCTTTGCCTTGAGCTCCTCGACCTCTTTCCTTAGAGCTACCACTGTGGCCTTTAAGGCATCGCCACGATCGGCTATCTTCACATCCAGCCAATTAAAAGCCTCTTGAACCTTCTCTTGGATCCCTTCCATAGACTCAAGCTTCTCAAGATCCAATGAACCCAGCTTCTCAAGGTCTACGGATTCTAGCTGTTCCAACACCACCTTGACCTCCGCCAGTGAGTCCTCGAGTTTGGAAACCTTCCCCTGGATCGATGTGATCATGTCCTTCGACGATCCCGTATTGGACTTATCAATTGTGGCTTCTGCACCATTTTTCACTGCAGTGCTCTCTCCATAACGCGTCATCTCGAATCATCGAAATACTTAGAAAAACTCGCTTTGATGCATGTCACGGAGCTAGATTGCTACTGGCTATACCGTGCGGCCTTAGTCGCTTTCTCGGTCGAAACTACGGCTAAGTCACCTTAAAAGTCTAAGTAAAAGAACTTAAAAAGTTGCGAAAGCAAAGAACAACGATGACAAGTACAAAGTAAACAGAGAAAGTCTTAGAGTGAATGCTGACTTGTATTCAATCTGAAGTGAAGTGTGTAAAATGAATTGGGGGTGAGCATGCTTTTATAGCTGGAGCCTCTTACAATCAATGGTTGAGATTACATTACATCAACGGTCAAGATAAGAGCTATGTTATTGATATCTCTCTTTTGAATTTTAAACAAGAAATAATGTGAAAATTATCTACAAATAATTAAAGTGATAATTATAATGTCTTATCAAATTCACCATGGATGACGAGCTAACTTTCTTGGGTCATCTGGTAAGCCTAAAACGTGATAAAAATAGTCTTGAGCTATTATTATTGCACTTGTCTCGATCACAGGCTTGCGGTCCGTGACAAAAGCACGAGGCTAAACAAATACAATTGAATTTATTTTCGTTACTTTTATCATTCATTTAATTTATCTTTTATCTTATTTTTATTGTTTACATCTTTTCTAGCCCCACTTTACTTTTACAGTCTAAATAAAAGGATTAAAGCGTGAAGATAAAAATATCATATTTTCTTAGTCTTAGTAGACCGACGCTACTTCTCTATACTATAGTTTAACTTTATTAGAGAATAAGAGTATTTTTATTTGACAATTTCGGCATTTGTCACAGAAAATATGTAAAAGTGAAACTTCAACTCAACCACTTAAACCAAGTGCCTACCATGGTCGGTCTTGGATTTTTGGTGGCTCGGGTCGAATATAAAAAATAGCCCCAAATTAAAAATTTAAATTACGGTTGCGGTCGTATTTACAGTCATGTTAAGTTTTATTGTAGTTGTAGATATTATAGATGCTATTTCGGCCACTACGATTAACGCGGTTGTGAAATCTCTTAATAATATACGCTATTGTGGACATAACAGTTGCGGGTATCGCGATTTCAGATAGTGCCGCTACGGCGCTATCGTCATGTAACGATCGTTGTTGCGGTTGTATACCGTTATTTAAATCTCTGGCCCCAATAGCAAGTAACAAAAAATAATTTTAAGAGTATGCCCAAAATAACAAATATTAAAAAAATCGGCCCCTAATAACAAGTATAAAAAAGTTGAATTTTAAGAATATGCCCCTAATTATAAATATTGAAAAAAATAAACCTCTATTAACAAATATTGAAAAAATTGGGCCCCTAATAATAAGTATTAAAATATAGACCATTAAAAACAAATACAATTCGAATAAAATTAGAAACCTATAATTTCCTTGAGCGGTGAGCCCTGTGCGGGAGCCCTTGTTGCCCCTGCCCAGGGCCGGGCCTGGTGCCTACTACCTACAGTCAAAACCACCCCTATTTACATGTATGATAAAATTTCAAATAAAGTCTAAGTTATAAAATATGACTTCTCAACTCAGCTAACTCAAAAAATTTTAAAATGTTTGGAAGCCAGGTGGAGTAGGAATTGTTAAGTTGGAGCCTAGAGGAGCCAAGCAGTGTTGTGTATTGGCTGTTGGTTTCATCATGGATACACCAGAAATCAGCAAAGCCAAACTTGTTTCACTAACCCAAGATGCGGAGAAATCATGGGATGATGAGCTCCAACAACTGGTGGAAACCCTCCCTAAAGAACAAGGTTGGAGTATATCCAATCTTTATCTCTATCAAGGCTTCTGGTGCTCAGCTCTTACTCTAAAACCTCTGATTTCTTTCCAGACACATTTCCAAGCTTTCGATTCTGATGTTATGGTCGCCACTTTCCCGAAATGTGGCACTACTTGGCTCAAGGCCCTGACTTTCTCCACTCTGTACCGTGATCGGTTTGCGAGGGATGAGAATCCCTTGCTCACCTCTACTCCTCACCAACTTGTTCGTTTCTTGGAGCAGGATGTTTACGTCAACAACCCTTGTCCAGATCTCGACAACATTTGTGTTTATAATAAGCCAAGGCTTTTCTCCACCCACGTCCCTTATGCTTCTCTGCCCACTTCCATTAAGGAGGATTCACGCTGTAAGATTGTTTACTTATGTAGAAACCCCATGGACATGTTCGTTTCTCTTTGGCATTTCGCCGAAAAGCTTCGAGACGAAAGCAAAGAGTTTCCGTCACTAGATGAAGCTTTTGACAAGTCTTGCCGTGGAATCCATGCGTTTGGTCCATTTTTTGATCACGTTTTGGGTTACTGGAAGGCAAGCCAGGAAAATCCCGACCAGATACTGTTTTTGAAATATGAAGATCTGAAGGAAGACATCAGTTGTGAGGTGAAACAGTTGGCCATGTTCTTAGGGGTTCCTTTCACAGAGGACGAAGAGAAGCAAGGAGTTGTTGAAGAAATAGCAAAGATTTGTAGCTTTGAGGAGTTGAAAAAACTGGAGGTGAACAACAAGGGTTTAGATGTAATCGGGATTCCACACAAAGACTTTTTCAGAAAAGGAAAAGTGAGAGATTGGAAGAACTATCTTACACCTTCCATGGTTGAACGCTTGGAGAAGCTTATTCATCAGAAACTGGAAAGCTCTGGTTTAACTTTTATATTGTCTTTGTGACTAAATTCTCATTTACTTAAGTGATTACAAGTAGTATTTGTTCTGAATATATTTTTAAACATTTGACAATGCATGCTCAATCACCCTGCTACAGTTGCTGGTGCTTAAACCCGTGACCTCTAGGAACAACAACCGTTCTCTTAATCACTGAAGCAACTTGATTCGTGCCATTTACTATTTATTTCTAATTTGTTTTTTCTGTCGTTGTAATATTCTAGCTACTAGGTGTGCTCTAAGTTCCTTTTGAAAAAAATATAAAATAAATGTCTAAATTATGTATTCTATTTCAAATGCATAATTGTTTTATTAAAATAACTGTGGAATATATTTTAAAATGAATAAATAAGTGTAATATTTTATTCTATTTTATCTTTAAATATGCCGCTAAAGAAATCATACATCCTTTTTCCTTCTCTTCTTTTCCCTTCTCTAGAGATCATTGTTATACTCATAGATAGACTTAGAAGGGGTTAGAGGGGTGGTTCCCCTAAAATTTTAAAACTTTTATATAATTTAAAGTTTTTTACATATTTTTTATTGAAAATTTATTTTTATTTTTTTAACATAAAATTTTACGTCCGTCTCTAGTTCTACCTTTATATATGTTGCTGAAGTAACAATATAAGTGCACAATATTTATAATAAAAAGTTAATTTCATGCATTTCTGAAATCGTGATAATTAACAATATTAATACTAATAAATTAATCAAAAAAAGTTATGAATGATGATGATGAACTTTTATTGTTTTACTTATTTTAAAATGAAAATGGATAGGAAAATTCTACAACGTGCGACGAACATCAATGAACACCACTAATGATGAACACTATTAAATTAATTAATAAAGATTTAAAATTTCAAGGACCCATCATACAATTATTAATTATTTTAAAAATTCAATTAAATTATTTTTATATATATTAAAATTTTATTTTTTTAATAAGGATAAACTATATATTTAGTACCTCACTTATTTCCGTATTTCTATTGAACCCTCAGTATTTAAATATTATTTCAATTTGACCCTATTCTTTATAAAAAAATAATTTAACCTTCAACTTAAAACCCTAAACTATTAAACCTTAAACCCTTAAACATATACCCTAAATCATATACCATTAAAAATAATTTCACCATCATCGATTCGATTCAATTCAATGAATCTTTTCTATTTCGTTTCTTTAGAGGCCTCGTAATAGACAACCTTAGTCATAGAAAAAGGTTAGAGATAGCTGTTGAAGCTTTCGACTGAAGAGATCAACGTGTACCACAGGTGGTTGGCTAGGTTACTAATAGACCATCCACAGCCCGGTCACTGGGGTCTCATTTCTGGGTACAGATCGCGGTAGTATGGGCTTGTTAGCTGGGTACTGTTGACTCATGGGGCAAAAGTCATCATAAGCCGTGTTGGTTGTTTTAGTTTTCAAGGTCACTTAAGCAGGCTAGCAGAGGACATAAGTGTCATATGTAATCGAAATAACTTTGTTAATCATCTTGTTTTGAACCAACTTTGTAAACCGCGGACTTTGGTTATCGTGTAAAATAAGCAACAACATCGCGCACTCTTTTTCCTTTATAGGTCTTAGAGAGATTTTTTAACGAGGCCGATGTTGGTTTTTCTATCCTAAATAAATACTTATTTTTCAAAAAAAAAATCAACGAATCGTTGAATTCTCCTAAAAAATTTAATTAAATTATTTTTTATATATATTAAAATTAATTAAACCCGAATCTCCTAGAATTAACACTATCATCTTATTTGAGATGAAAAAGCCATCACAATTAATCATAATTAATTCAATTCATTGAATTGGATTAATCGATGGTGAAATTATTTACGAATTAATCAAAATAATTTACAAATTGGCATCAACGATAATCATACTTAATAAACAACCCCACCAGCAGTTATTTTGATCATAAATTTATAAATTCGTCAAATTTAATCAGGAATCGCTTATCACAACTTTAAACTCCTTAAGATGGGTAAATGCAGATTAAATTCGAAAACATTCAAATATCTCTCCTAAGATTTACTAAATAGTTACTTGATTATACGAATCGATTAAGAATTTTAGGGTTACCAAATTAATTTTTTCTAGCTCAATCCACAGAATGAAAATCACGTTATTGACAGACTAATAATTTTCGCAAGATTATTTAAAAAAAGCCAGAAGGAGAGATCAGTGCGAAAAGGAGAGAAGGGTTACATGTTGGAAATCGATTCAACTCGAGTTGAGACAAGTTCATATAATGAATTAAATTAATTGTGATTAATTGTGATGGTCTCTTCATCTCAAATAAGATGATAATGTTAATTCTAAAAGATTCGTGTGAGCTATCTGTAGCAGCAGGTGTACTGGCCTTAGTCTCGAATGTTGAATTGTGCTAAGTCTACTCCCCCGATTTCCAGTTTGCTTAGTATTTGCCTTACTATAGTGTTTTTGAAGTGCAGGCTAGATTCCCTTTGTTTAGGTTTCTGGCAGATTATGGACGGTAGTTTTGTCTCACTATCTTGTTGATCTCATGTGTAGAACAGTGTTGTAATGGGTATTCCCTTTGCTCCGGTTCGCACTCTTTTTCTTCCACCTTAGGCTAGGGAGGTTTTTAATGAGGCACCGGGCAAAGGAGCTCTCAATAATATTTATCTTTTAAATTTTTTTAAGAGATTCAATTTTAATTAATTTTGATATGTATAAAAAATAATTTAATTGAATTTTTTAGGAGAATTCAACAATTTAATGAATTGAATCGAATCGGCGATGGTGAAATTGTTTTTAATGGTATATGATTTAGGATATAGGTTTAAGAGTTTAAGGGTTTGAGGTTTAATCGAATCGATGAGGCAAAAACCCTAACGGTCAAATCCCCAACGGCTATTTCCCAACGGCCTTTTAAATTGCAGGACGTTTCGATACGAGAATTAACGTTTCGATATGACTGTTTCGATACGGTCAAGGTTGTTCCGAAACGGGTGCTGCATCAGACCGCAACGACTCTTTCTATTTTAGGGATGTTTCAAAATAGGGTCGAGTGTTTCGAAATGGGGAGTTATAGAACTACATTTATGGTGGGCAATAAAGTCTCCAACGGCTCCAATTCAACCCTAACGGCTACAAACTCAATTAGGAGTATAAAAGGGATCTCCAAGCATCAAGAGAAGGCTAATGCTTCAATTGTCAACAATACTATGATCAAGAATTTGTCTTAGAGCTTATTTGTTCATTTTCTTGTATAGACAACACTTGTGAGCTAAACATTGTTATATTTGCTCAAGTGTTAGGTTTTGGGTGAGAGCTTATTAGTGCAAACAATTACCTATTAGAGGGATTTCAAGTTTGCTTTAGAATTTCTCTTGTGAGAGAGGGTGTGATTAAACTAAGGGTAATTAGCTTAATCGTTGTAACGGTTTCCTCTTAAGCCGAAAAAAGGGGATGAAATTCAAAGAGTGAATTTGTTGAAATCCTTAGTGGGAAGCTAAGGTAGTGGATGTAGACCTTGATTAGACGGTTGAACCACTATAAATCCTTGTGTCCAATTCTAATCTTTTAGCTTCCACTAAATCACCCAACTATCCAACTTCTCCACACTTGGCGAACAAGAACAGTTGAAGGAATCGAGCATCATAAAACTCAACAGTAATAATTCAATAAATTTAATGGTCATTTTATAATATACAAAAAATTTAATGATCATTTTATAATTTTTAAAAGTTCAATGACAAAAAATAAATATATATAATATATAATAATTTCGATTAATTCGGTTAGTTAACCAATTTCGAACCGAATTAATCGATAACTGAAGTTTGAAAAAAATCATTAACCGTTAACCGACCGAGCCTAAAATTAATCGACCGATTAACCGAAAAAAACTTCGGTTCATTCGGTTAATTCGGTTAAAACCGAACTTTGAACACCCATAAGGACGAGGCCATGAATGCAATCTACATGGGGAAGGTTCAAGACGAAGCCTGTTGGCAGGCTAGGAAGGAGGAAGGCATATCTCTGGGGAAGCTCGAGTTGTCGGGCAGTGAGCTCAATGCAACTCCAATAATTACAACAGACCCAACAATAAATAATGAGGTAGTTTCCAAAGAGAATAGTATTTGTTTGAATAAGGAAGGATGCCAAACGACTGTTGTCAAGGAAAGTGCTGCTAGTTGGATAGACTATAACAACTGCAAATGGGGCTAGTAAAGTATTGAGAATTTTGGGAGATTTAATTATTTTGAAATAATAAGTTTTGGGATTAAATTGAATGAATTCGGAACTTGGAATCTCAATTTATAAGGAATTGATGACCAATATGAAGGCGAGATAAAGTTTGGAGACAAAAGTGTGAACTCCCAAAAGATCCATGGCCATGGGTATAATTTACCCAATATTTTGGGAGACAATTATATCAAAGGCATGAGCAGTGCGGGGGAAAGAAAAAAATCAAATTTTCTTTCTCCCTATTATTTCTCCCACACTTTAAAACTTCAATCTTTAATCTACGGAGATTCGGCCGTCCGTTGTGGACACCTCCACCACCACTGTGTTCATCTCGTCGAGACACGTTCACCAGTACCAACGACATCATCATCGGAGTCACCATTGGAGGGGGTGTATGTGTATCGTCGAAAAACTTGAAAGGTTAGTATTCAAACTTTGAGTTGGAGTTTTGAAAATTCGAGGCCACCATCATGTTTAGGAGGTCGAAAACTATCAGTCTGCAAATTTTGGTGGCCAACGGCCGCCCACAGCCACCGCATGCGCCGCCCGGCCACAAGCGTTTCATTCTAGGTGGTTGGAGCCATCTGAACCAGCCATTTGACTGAGCCACCGAGCCATTTGACCCAGCTGCCGAGCTGTTTGACCAAGCCGCCGAGTCGTTTGGTCAACCCGTTTGACCGAGCCGCTGAGCCGCTTAACCAAGTCGTCGAGTCGTTGATCGTTGATCGGGCGTTGACCGTTGACTTTTTGACTTGAGTTTACTTTTTGGGGACCATACCCGTGGGTTTCTCGATGTTCCGGACCAAATGGCGCAGTTAGTTTTGCGAAATTTGATCCAGGTAAGCTATTTTTATGTGTTTGACTCTTTGAATTCATTAAAGTATGTGTTTAAATGATGCTTACGATATTAATTGATATACGAGGATTATTCGAGATCAGATATCGGATCAAGTTGAATATTCGGGAAGCTTGGATGAAAATTTTAAAGATATCGGCTTAAAGTATCCGAGTTGAGGACGTCAAATTCGGATTCGAGAATATTTGAATGTCATTTCAAGGGTTGATTGATGTAGCAAGGATTAAAGGTAATACTTTACTACCTCTTGCGATCAGATGCCCACTTACGCTAAGTTTCTCAAGGACATCGTCACCAAGAAAAGAAAGGTTGAACGGTATGTGACAGTTGCTACAACAAACGAATGCTATTCTGTGTGGAGCAAATAGCCTCCTAAGAGATAGGATCATGGCAACTTTATTATATCGTGTTCAATAGGTGATAACTATGTGGGAAAAGCCTTGTGTGACCTTGGATCTAGTGTAAATCTCATGCCAAAGTCAATCTTCATGAAGCTCGGCATAGGAGGTGTAAGGCCAACTACGGTTATCTTGCAATTGACCGACCGATCTCATGTACGCCCGGAAGGAAGAGTAGAAGATGTAGTGGTGAAAGTGGACAAGTTCATCTTTCCAATTGACTTCCTTATTCTTGATTGTGAGGCGAATGATAACGACCCATTATTTTGGGGTGGCCATTTCTAGCAACCGGTAGAATTTTGATAAACTGTGAAAAGGGTGAATTTACCATGAGGGCGCCTGATCAAGAGGTGACAATCAATGTCTTCAACACTCTCAAATATGTGGATGAATACGAAGAGTGTCAGTACATGGATTCTACAGCAAAAAGGGTGACTGTAGACTTTTGCTTCAGCAATATTTTAGAAATGGATGAATATGAGCAGATCCATGATGAAGACAATATGGAGGATTGTGAGTTCGAGTATGAATAATTCGAGGAATTATCTGAGAAGGTGGAGCAATCGAGCCTGCTCGAAGCCAAACCAGGTATGCACTTTGAACTTCTTGATTTTTCAGAATTTATTCCTCCTAAACCTTCACTTGAGCATGCTCCAACATTCTCAAATATGTGGATGAATACGAAGAGTGTCAGTACATGGATTCTACAGCAAAAAGGGTGACTGTAGACTTTTGCTTCAGCAATATTTTAGAAATGGATGAATATGAGCAGATCCATGATGAAGACAATATGGAGGATTGTGAGTTCGAGTATGAATAATTCGAGGAATTATCTGAGAAGGTGGAGCAATCGAGCCTGCTCGAAGCCAAACCAGGTATGCACTTTGAACCTCTTGATTTTTCAGAATTTATTCCTCCTAAACCTTCACTTGAGCATGCTCCAACATTAGAGTTAAAGCCATTATCGTCTCATCTTAAATATGCTTATTTGGGTAGTAATGAAACTTTGCATGTGATAATTTCATCTAGTCTTACACCTAAGCAAGAAGCTAGTTTGATAAATATGCCATCGCAACATAAAAGAGCTTTAGGTTGGACTATGGCTAACTTAAAGGGGATTAGCCCTACTATTTGCATGCACAAAATTCTGCTTGATGATTGTCACAACAATTCCATTAAACCCCAAAGAAGGCTCAACCCCTTCATGAAAAAGGTGGTGACGAAGGAGATAATCAAGTGTCTTGACGCTGGTGTAGTCTACCCCATATCGAACAACTCATGGGTTAGTCTAGTCCAATGTGTGCCTAAGAAGGGAGGCATCACCATGGTGAGTAATGATAAGAACAAATTGTTACCAACAAGGACGATGACGGGATGGAGGATTTGCATGGACTATAGGAAGCTCAACAAAGCGACCAAGAAGGACCATTTCCCTCTCCCATTCATCGATCAAATGCTAGATAGATTGGCGGGCAAAGCATTCTATTGTTTCCTTGACGAATACTCAAGATACAATTAGATTGCTATAGCACCTGAGGATCAAGAAAAGACAATATTCACATGTCCCTATGGAACCTATACTTTCAGAAGAATGCCTTTTGGGCTCTGCAATGCCCCAGCAACTTTTCAGAGGTGTATGCTGGCTATTTTCTCATATATGGTTGAGGAATTTAAAGAAGTCTTCATGGAAGATTTTTCAGTCTCTGGGGAAGATTTCGATTCATGCCTGGAAAATTTGGCCAAAGTGCTATAGCGATGTGAGGAAGCTGATTTGGTGCTTAATTGGGAAAAATGTCATTTTATGGTGACCAAAGGAACGATTTTGGGTCACAAGATATCGAAGAATGACATTGAGGTGGATAGAGCAAAGACCGAGGTGATTGAAAAGCTGCCTCCTCCCACAAATGTGAAGAGCATCAGGAGTTTCTTGGGCCATTCTGGCTTCTATAGAAGGTTCATCAAGGACTTCTCCAAGATCTCCAAGCAATTGTGCAATTTGCTATAGCAAAATCAGCTCTTCATATTTGATGAAAAATGCCTCAGCGCTTTCGAAGAACTCAAGGAGAAACTTACTTCAGCACCTGTTGTTGTCCCCCTGATTGGAGCTTACCTTTTGAGTTGATGTGTGACGCAAGTGACTACAAAATAGGAGCAGCTCTTGGACAACGCCGAGGTAAACTCTTTCATGTTATTTATTATGCTAGTCGCACATTGAATGATGCACAAATTAATTACACCACGACTGAAAAAGAATTGTTGGTTGTTGTATTTGCCTTTGATAAGTTTAGGTCATATCTAATAGGCACTAAAGTCATTGTTCACACCGATCACTCGTCTATTAAATACTTAGTGACCAAAAAAGATGCTAAACCTAGACTTATTAGGTGGATATTACTTTTGCAAGAATTTGACTTGGAAGTTAGGGATAGAAAAGGGTGTGAAAACCAAGTAGCTGACCATCTTTCTAGGCTAGAAAACAAGAGTGAAAAGCATTATGAAATGGAAATTATAGAGGAATTCCCTGATGAGAAAATACTATATGCTGCAGTAATTCCATGGTATGCTGATATTGTTAACTTTCTCGTTAGTGGTATTTTGCCTCCTGATTTGAATAGACATGGACAAAGAAAATTCAGGAATGACGCGAGATCCTATTTTTGGGATGAACCATATTTGTTCAAGCAAAGTGCGGACCAGATCATTAGAAGGTGTGTCCCCAAAGAAGAGCACAAGGAGATACTTTTCAATTGTCATTCATCTCCTTGTGGTGGACATTTTGGAGGAGCTAGGACTGCTGCAAAGGTCCTACAGTCGGGATTCTATTGGCCCACTCTCTGCAAGGATGCGCAAGAATTTTTTCAATCATGTGATCGTTGCCAAAGGACGAGTAACATTTCTAGGAGGCATGAAATGCCTTTGCAAGGAATCTTGGAACTTGAACTCTTTGTTGTATGGGGAATAGACTTCATGGGACCATTTCCCTCATCTTATGGAGATTTATACATTCTTTCTGCTGTGGATTACGTCTCTAAATGGGTTGAAGCAGTTGCCACTCCAAGGAATGATTCCAAGACCGTCATGAAGTTCCTTCACAAGAATATCTTCACAAGATTTGGAGCACCAAGAGCAATAATCAGTGATGAAGGAACCCACTTTGACAACAAGCTAATTGCTAAAGCATTATAGAGGTATGGTGTGAGGTATAGGATTGCTACAGCATATCATCCTCAAACTAATGGTCAAGTTCAAGTCTCAAATAGAGAAATCAAGCAAATTCTTGAGAAAGTGGTTAACCCAAAAAGACAGGATTGGTCTCCTAAGCTTGATGAAGCTCTTTGGGCTTACCGTACTGCCTACAAAATATCATTGGGAATGTCACCATTCACGCTTGTTTATGGGAAAGCTTGTCATCTACCTGTGGAACTTGAGCACAAAGCCTATTGGGCTATTAAGAAGCTTAACATGGATGCACAATTGGCTGGAGAAAGAAGGCTGTTAGAGCTGAATGAGATGGAAGAGTTCAGATCGCACGCCTATGAGAATGCCCGTCTATACAAGGATAAAACAAAGAAATGGCACGACAAACATCTTTTGCCGCGACATTTCTCAGAAGGGGAACAAGTGCTCCTTTATAACTCCGGACTTAAGCTCTTCCCAGGCAAACTAAAGTCACGATGGTTAGGACCTTTGCAAGTTCACAAGGTCTATGCCCATGGTGCGGTAGACATTAAAAAGCTTGATGATGACACGGTATTTAAAGTCAATGGATAGCGTCTGGAGCTGTACAATAGAGCCCCAGTCCTGCGCGATAAATTGTCCTTCATCCTTTAGGATGCTTAAGCGTTTGCACCACCTCATTCTCTTTTATATTTTGCTACAACATTTCAATTTTTCATGTTCATAAATATCGTAGTTTAATCTTTGTTTTTATTTCGTACTCTAGGATTTTAATCCCATCTGTTCGTTTGTTCCACTATGCCTTAATGTCAGGTTTGTTTGTTTGCATCTGAGCACCCCAAGGACACAGATGGCAGGTCAGGGTGCAACAACACATCAACCATTTGTTTTATAAGGGTATAAGGAATAAGCAATTAAGCTTTTCCAACATTAGAGGAAGCCGGCTCAAAAAGGGCAAAAAGAGGGGGAATTAATTAACCTCTTCACCTTTTTATTTAAAGCGAACCCTGGAAATTATTGCCTAGGTTTTTTTCTCTTTCCTACTTTTCACCTTTTCATTTAAAATCCCTTTTGTTCTTACCTTATACACGCCACCCAAAAACCCCCAAGACTCTCTCTCTTTCAATTCATGTCAGTTACTTCCCCTTAACTCCCATCAACACCCACTACTTTCCTCTCTCATCACATCGAAACAAAGCAAACCAAAAAAACCATCCCACTTCATCTTCTCCAACCCACTTAAAACTCAAAAACCCTAACCAAAACTTTTCTCCTATCTCACCATTCTTCACCCTCTTTTTGCCTAACAATGGTGCATTGCAAGCAATTAATGGCTTCTAATAATGGGACCTTAATATGCAACCGGTCTAGAACATCAACGAATTTCCTTAACTGAAGATTCTCGTTTTGTTTCTTCAATCGTTGAGGAAAGGGAGGTGGGGGTCTAACTTCTTCCTCAATCGATGCAGGTTTCTCTTTTGTTGTAGCATTTTCCCTTTCATCAATAGTTTCATTCACCAAATCCGCATCATTCTCCTTCTCACAGGATGTTTCAGCTTGCACTTCTGGTTCCTCTTGCACTTCTTTAGGAGCATAGTCTTCTTTCTTGTTTCCCCAAACTTATCTTCAGTGTTAAGTTGGGTACCACTCCTCAATGTGAGAGCAATGGAATGCTCTTTTCCATGCTTATTAGTGACTTCAGTATCACTAGGCAGATTTCCTTGAGGTCGCACATGTAATGCTTGAGCAACTTGACCAAATTTGCGTTTCTAACGATCGTAAGGATGAACTGTGACTTTGCAACAAGGCTCCTTGATTTTTGATGGTCATAGAATGATCTTGAAGCAATGTATTGGTAGATGCCATAAATTCCTTCGTAGATGTCATGAATTCCTTGAGTGTAGCTTCTAATGAATTGTTGTTTGATGAATATGCAAAACTCTTGTTCTTTTGCCACAACATATTATGTTGTGGTCCGTGTGATTCTCCCAGATTCTGCTGATTTGCGTTCCCATAACTGCTATATCCTTGATTTCCCCAAGAGAGATTGGGATGTTGACGCCATCCAACATTATAGGTGTTTGAGTAGGGGTTGTTATTCCGATTGGAATTCCCTACATAGTTAGCAGATTCTTGGTTGTCCGGGCATTCGCTCAAGTGGTGGTTTCCATTGCAACGAAGGCAAGTTGATGCCACTCTTACTTCCTTCACCTCATTAGGCTTTTGGAGATTTTTAGCATGGTCATGATAGCGGTCAATTGGGCTGCTACTGAGGCATCCATATCCGTATCACGTGATAGTTGAGTTTTCCTCCCCATTCCAAGTCTTGATGAGAGAAATTGATAATCGTTGTTGGCTATTCTATTAAGGATGTCAAAGGATTCCTCGGGTGACTTGTCTAGCAATGTCCCATTTGCTGAGGCATCTAGCAACATTCTGGTGGGAGCATTAACACCATTGTAGAACATAACCACTTGTGACCAATCATGGAAACCGTGATTAGTGCACTTGCGCAATAATCCCTTAAATCTATCCCAACACTCATATATTAATTCGTCATCAGATTGGCGAAAGGATGCAATATCATTCCTCAACTGAGTGTTCCTATTTGGTGGATTATACCGCAGCAAAAAGATCTTGCACAAATCTTTCCATGTTTCCAATGATCCGGCTGGCACACCACTCAACCATTCTCGTGCTCAATCACGCAAAGAATAAGGAAAGAGTTTGAGTTTCAACACATCCTCGTGCATCCCTTGTTGACGGAAAGAGTCACATACTTCCAAGAAAGCATGGATGTGTTGTCTAGAATCTTCATGAGGCGAGCCTCCAAACTGACCAATTGAGTTCAACATGTTGAACATGATAGGTTTAAGCTCAAAGTGAGATGCCTGAATTTCAGAAGCAACAATCCCTGGATTAAGATCATCCAAGACAGGATTTAGGTGATCTCTAATAGCTTTGGGTCTTGCTGGAGCATTTTGACCTTGGTCTCCAATTACCGCAGCAGGTTCCCTTAATTCTGAGCTCCGTTCATGATTCTAATAGCTTCTTGTATACGTCTTCACTGACGAAATAGATGTTCAATTTCAAGAATATAAGGTAATATATGATCACGATGTCTCCTTCGGCGCATGCAATATCACAATACCTAAAAAGACAAACAAAAACAAGCTAAGAAAATATATACAAAAACAAAATAAACTAGTGCAAAGACTAAACCTAAAACTACCAATTGCCAATCCCCGGCAACGACGCCAAAAACTTGTTGGGCTTGCGTACGATGTACTATAAATGATACGCAAATAGTGCAAGTATACACGTCGAACAAGTAATAAAGTGAAGAGTGAGTATCATCTCCACATGGATTAGAGGTGTTTTTAGGCAAGCTTAAGCACTCAAGTGTCAGGAAATGTAAATAAAGAATGATGTGACAATTTAAGTCAAAGAGATGAATGTTGTAGAAAATCAGAGCGGAGATATGAATGCAATAGCAATTAAAGATAAAAGATAGCGAGCTAGAATCATATAGACAAACGGGTCCTCTTACGCATGTGAAACTCTCTTGGGAATGACTTGCTGGGCTATCAGGTTTACCTATCTACTAGGGTTTACCTCTCTAACTTATTCTATGCTCGGCATGATTTACTTAAGGTGTCCTAAGCTATATCTAGCCAGGAACTGGAAGCAGGAAATGCTACAACAATACCTCTCAGCGTGAACTCTAACACTCCCCTACCCTTAAAGGTCTATCCCTCTTAGCCGTTGAAACCCAACACTTATCTCTATGGTGGATTAGAGATGTGCCTCTCAGTATCCAACTCTATTGTCTATGCAGGTTAAGGAAATCTCTCTCGACCACTAACCTCAACTAACACCTAAGGAAAGGCCAACTCTCGAGGGCTCTTACAACCCTAAGCATATAACAACATAGACAAAACATAGATACGAGCAAGAGATAAATAAACATTCATAAAAGAGAATAAAACATAGTTCATCCAACAGCCCTAGCCACCTAAACCAGTTCATGGCTGGGCAAATATTCGAAATATCTTCGTTCATACAACCCATTTTTTCAGATATAAAATAAATGCTAAGAACTCCCAATCCGTGATGGACTTGCAGCGCCACGAACTGCCCTAGGCTTGCCGCCTCGTCTCAAGGTCAGCAAGGTCAGACCCTTGGAGCTTCTACGATGGAGGTCACCAAGTGGTGGTGGAGGAAGAAGAAGAAAGGAGTCGCCTTTAGCTTTCTCTCCCTAGCCCTTTTTGTTACCTTTTCACGCACTTCTCTAAATGAGGGTCTTGTGTCATTTATATAGTGAGGGCTCCTAGGGTTTTGTGCCCTAATGATTCTTTGGAGTCATGGGAATATTCCCTATGCATGTGGGGCACAACCAGACAAAAGGGGGTTCACACATGTGGGCGATCAGCTTGTGCGTGTTACTTTGTCGTTTTCTGCACCCAGAATTGTTTTCTAATTTTCTATAGCATTTTTCCTTCCTTGACTTGCTTCAGCATCAGCCTACACAACAACATACCAACAAATACCCTTCAAGAAGCATATAGTCTCATGAAATAAAGCCAACCCACCAACCAATGAAGATGCATGCAACTATATGCTCTAAATGCACCTACATGCTATGAAATGACCTCGAGAACAAACAAATACTTAAGCTAAAAGGTGTAAAATATAAGCATTTTGACAAGTCATCACACCCCCAAACTTAAGCTATTTCTTGTCCTCAAGCAATGAATAGAAAGAAACAAAGAAAATGTTGTGGCAAAAATTTAGCTCGAGACAGATGCTATGGAAAATTTTCAACCCTCAGAAAAGTAAGGCTTTAATATTTAAGACACAATTGAGATTTTAAGAATGATTTCCTAGGGTGAGATCCATTGTTAGTGTGTGCGTGATTGCATACAATTTAGGACATTTCATAGCATAAGAGATGTGTGTCTACCACTAGGCCAAGTACATTTTTGTAATATAGTTTAAGTTCTTGCTTTTGGAGGGGATTCAAACTACGGCAGGCTCGGTGAGAGTGATGTGTGTCTACCACTAGGCCAAGTACATTTTTTGTGATATACGATACAATCTTTTTTTGCTTATATAGATAACAAACTAAGGGTAGCAATATCCCTGGCCATCCAAGGCATCACCTTTATAGGAGGAGTATCATGTAGGATCGTACCCACTAGCGAATCCCGTAAAAAAAGAAATAATATGAATTAAGGGGAATCGAACATGATACCATTCATTGGTATAGTGAATATTTTCATCTTTGGTCTCTGTGGTTACAGCGATATGGATAAATAAGGGTACCAAATTATGTGGTTCATCATCATGTTATGTCATTTCGCATTCCCCACATCTTACAAGGTTTAGACGCAAGACACATGATTGGTTTCTACTTACTTGGGGTCTGGGAAGCACATGTACGTAAAATAGCACCGTTTCAAGTACCTAATACGTCCCTAATATGGGTACGAGATGGGCACGGATGGAATACGTACCGTGGACGTGCCACGTTGGCGGGGTACGTCCGAATGGAGTCGGGGACGTTCGATGTTTACCTAAGAGGTTTCGGGGATGGCTCGGACCTTCTACATGCGTCCCTGGGGACGTTTTCAATGTTTACCACTATTTTTCATGTGTTATATGTTTTTATTGAAGTTAAAAGGTTGAAGAAGGGATGACGGCAAAGAAAGGTTAACGCTTATAAGAAACAAACCCTAATTACGACACTTATTACTCTAATTAAAAACGAGCCTATTTTTATTAACCAAATTCCAATTTACTTTATTTATTATATACTTGGGCATGCATCCCATTTTTATTTTATTATATAATTGGGTATGTATAAGACTATTTTTAAAGAAAAAATTATTAAATCTCATTTTCTCATTGGTTAAAATTCTGATTTTTTTTATTTTTGAATTGAAGACCATGATAAAAAAATGTATATATTAAAATTATAAATATCTTTTATTCAACTAATATATTTTATTCAAACAATATTCAATTGAAATAGAAGATATAAGTAACTTATATTAACATTTTATTTATGTATTGTACTCTTCTATTTCAAGAAGTAATTCTCTGTCCTCTAGCACACTCTCTTACCCTCTTCTCTTCTCTATCTTTTGACACACCTCCTATTCCAATTCTCTTCTTTTTGATCCTTTTTTTCTAATATGGAAAATGAAATGGATGGCCTTTCTATCGAAAGTGAGGAAGATGAAGTCCTGGATGTTGAGTTGCAAGTTTCATATTTGTAGGTTAACTACGATTTCTGCCTTGTTGGCCTCTTCCTGACCACCAACATTATTAATTTCCAGTCCACAATGTTGTGGCAAAAATTTAGCTCGAGACAGATGCTATGGAAAAATTTCAACCCTTAGAAAAGTAAAGCTTTAATATTTAAGACACAATTGAGATTTTAAGAATGATTTCCTAGGGTGAGATCCTTTGTTAGTGTGTGCGTGATTGCATACATTTCATAGCATAAGAGATGTGTGTCTACCACTAGGCCAAGTACATTTTTGTAATATAGTTTAAGTTCTTGCCTTTGGAGGGGATTCAAACTAGGGCAAGCTTGGTGAGAGTGATGTGTGTCTACCACTAGGCCAAGTACATTTTTGTGATATACGATACAATCTTTTTTTGCTTATATAGATAACAAACTAAGGGTAGCAATATCCCTGGCCATCCAAGGCATCACCTTTAAAGGAGGAGTATCATGTAGGATCGTACCCACTAGCGAATCATGTAAAAAAAAAATATGAATTAAGGGGAATCGAACATGATACCATTCATTGGTATAGTGAATATTTTCATCTTTGGTCTCTGTGGTTACAGTGATATGGATAAATAAGGGTACCAAATTTTGTGGTTCATCATCATGTTATGTCATTTCGCATTCCCCACATCTTACAAGGTTTAGACGCAAGACACATGATTGGTTTCTACTTACTTGGGGTCTGGGAAGCACATGTACGTAAAATAGCACCGTTTCAAGTACCTAATACGTCCCTGGTATGGTTACGAGATGGGCACGGATGGAATACATACCGTGGACGTGCCACGTTGGCGGGGTACGTCCAAATGGAGTCAGGGACGTTCGACGTTTACCTAAGAGGTTTCGGGGATGGCTCGGACCTTCTACATGCGTCCCTGGGGACGTTTTCAATGTTTACCACTATTTTTCATGTGTTATATGTTTTTATTGAAGTTAAAAGGTTGAAGAAGGGATGACGACAAAGAAAGGTTAACGCTTGTAAGAAACAAACCCTAATTACGACACTTATTACTCTAATTAAAAACGAGCCTATTTTTATTAACCGAATTCCAATTTACTTTATTTATTATATACTTGGGCATGCATCCCATTTTTATTTTATTATATAATTGGGTATGTATGAGACTATTTTTAAAGAAAAAAAGTATTAAATCTCATTTTCTCATTGGGTAAAATTCTGATTTTTTTTATTTTTGAATTGAAGACCATGATAAAAAATGTATATATTAAAATTATAAATATCTTTTATTCAACTGATATATTTTATTCAAACAATATTCAATTGAAATAGAAGATATAAGTAACTTATATTAACATTTTATTTATGTATTGTACTCTTCTATTTCAAGAAGTAATTCTCTGTCCTCTAGCACACTCTCTTACCCTCTTCTCTTCTCTATCTTTTGACACACCTCCTATTCCAATTCTCTTCTTTTTGATCCTTTTTTCTAATATGGAAAATGAAATGGATGGCCTTTCTATCGAAAGTGAGGAAGATGAAGTCCTGGATGTTGAGTTGCAAGTTTCATATTTGCAGGTTAACTACGATTTCTGCCTTGTTGGCCTCTTCCTGACCACCAACATTATTAATTTCCAGTCCAAGATACCCTATCTGCTATTTCTCAATTATCAGATTCGAATGATGGCTCCTATCCTGCATTGGTCGGCCTTAGCCCACAGGCTCGCCATCCACAATGAAAATCATAGGTTGGAATGTATGTGGTTTGGGGAAACTACGGGCTGTTAGACACCTAAGGTCTAAACTGAGAGATGTTCGTCCCCAAATCTTATTTCTTATGGAAATAAAATTATATGCTCGTCGTATGGAAAATGTCCGTAGAAAATGTGGCTTTCACCATGGAATTGATGTTTCTGTAGATGGTTCCCGTGGTGGTTTATCACTTTGTTGGTCACAAGATATTATGGTTAATGTTTGTAGTTTCTCTTATTCTCACATTGATGTTTCAATTTCCGATTTTGATCTTAATAATACGTGGAGATTTACTGGTTTTTATGGGATTCCAGTCACTAATCTACGTGAATTATTCTAGAATTTGTTGCGCTCCTTAAACAACAACCCAAATGTTCCCTGGTTAGTAGCTGGTGATTTTAATGAAATTCTCCTTGCAATTGAAAAAAGAGGAGGTCAGGTTCGGTCTAACAAACAAATGATTGCTTTTCGATCTGCTTTAACCGACTGTGACTTGTCTAATTTGGGCTATGATGGTCGTTGGTATACCCGGGAGAAAGGTCGTATGTTCCCTGGTTAGTAGCTAGTGATTTTAATGAAATTCTCCTTGCAATTGAAAAAAGATGAGGTTAGGTTCGGTCTAATAAACAAATGATTTCTTTTCGATCTGCTTTAACCGACTATGACTTGCCTAATTTGGGCTATGATGGTTGTTGGTATACCTGGGAGAAAGGTCGTATGTCCACTAATACGTGGAGATTTCCAGGGGTGTTTCCAATTCAGTATGGTGGGAGACCTTCCCTAATTACCTTGTGCAACACTTGACACATTCAATATTAAACCACTACCCAGTTCTGATTTATACGTGTGCCAAAAATGACCTAAATCAGATTGTTAGTTCCTTCCGTTTTGATGTTAATTGGATTTTGGAAGATGATCTTGAAGAAGTAGTTCGCTCAAGTTGGAGTTCGACCATAGGAGATACTCCAGCAAATCTTCATACCCTTGCTCAAGTGTTGAAAGGTTGGTGTCGCAACCTTAAATTGAGGCGAAATCACACTAAAAAAGTGCTTAATGCTCGGTTGGAGGCACTTTCTCTAGATGATCCAGATGCTAAAAATTTGGTTGAATTGCTTGTTGTTAAATTAGCCCTTAATTTAGAATCAGACAATGAAGATCTCTTTTGGGAACAACGTGCTAGAGTGAATTGGCTCCAGAAGGGTGATCGCAACACATCATTCTTCTACAAATGGGCTTCATATCGGAAGAAGAAAAACATTATTCGCAAGTTGAAGCGAGTTGATGGCACTTGGGTAGACAATGATCATGACTTGGCTAACTTGGAAAATAATTATTTCCAAGGAAGTTTCACAGTTCATCATGTATCCGACCATTCACCTATCTACAATTAGGTTCATTCTTCTATTTCCAATGCTGACATCCTTATGCTCATGAAGCCTATATCTAAGGATGAAATTCATAATGCTGTTAAACACATGGCTCCTCTAAAGGCCTCGGGATTAGATGGTTTCCCAGCTCTATTTTCCCAACAATTTTGGCATATCGTGTGTGATGACTTAGTGGCTTTTTGTAATTCTATTTTTAACGGGTCTGATGATTTAAAGGCTATGAACACTACCAGTATTGCATTGGTGTCGAAGACTGCAAATCTGACTATGATTGAGCACTTTCGTCCCATTAGTCTTTGTCCGATGCTTTACAAAATCTTTGCCAAGGCCCTCGCTAATAGACTTCGAGTCCTCGACCGAAACGATGTTTATGTGTAAAAAGGCTTTGTGAAAAGTGTTTTATAAATGCATTATTGTGTTGTTTCTTTAGAGCATGCCTCACTAAGCAATTGTGCTTACGCTCTCTCTCTTGAACCAATAATTGAGGTGTTTGAGGGCAACAAGGTGTCTAAGAATCCAAGGGAAGGCTAAGCTCATGTATGGTGATGTTTTCATAAAACTATTAGTTTTTGATATTTGGCAATGGGAACCTAGGATGTGATTTGGGAGATGTTTTGGACTCCCTAGTTGTGGCTTGATGCCTTAAATGATTTGGATTTGTATATGGCCATTATGATGCTTGTTTTGGTGCTTTGATGGTTGTTTGGTTTTAGACACTAGGATGCATGCCTATAGACTTGTGGATTTCCTTGATTGGAGCCATGCATGTGTTTTGGTGATGCAAACATATATCTTATATGTATGATGACCTGTTGGCATGACTAGGAAGTCATTAGAATATGTTTGTGTGGCTTAATGTGTGTAAAACCAGCAAATTATGCAATTTCTGGGCAATCCGTATCGGAACGGGCACTAGCGTTTCGAAACGGGGGCCTGTAATGGCCTTCGTGTATCGAAACGGATAGGGGTCGTTTCGAAACGAATTCGCCACTGCCAGGCCCTGTTCCGATACAGGTCTCAGAACGAGCTCGAGTTTAGAAACGGTCAACCCCGTTTCAAAACAGATGACCGTTGGGCATTGATTTGAATAGTTTTAAGGTTTGCAAGCTTTACGTTTTAGTCCTGAAAATTGAATTTACAATTTCTTGAGTTTGAGATGTCCGTTTAAGGTGAAATTTGACAGAGAAGCATGTAATGTGGTTAATTAAGTATTGGTAACCTTAAAATCAGTTAAGTCCTCCATCTTTCCAGAATTTACAAATTGGTCCCTAACTTGTGTATTTGTGCAATTGAGTCCCTTATTGTATTTCGATCGCTGTGCTTTGCAAGAATGCGTTTCTCGAGAGTACGCTTAGGGTTAATGTGCATCTAGATAAGTTTTAAAAAGAAAAAAAAGGGTCGTTAATCAATGTTGACTTTCGGGTTGACTTTGGTTTTCCCCGTGTAATCCTCGTAGTTCGGGTCAACCGTCTAGGCCGGGCATAGGGGGTTACATCATAGTCCAAATAGCATTCTCTTAAAAGCGTAAGTTCCGTAAGGGCATGTGAATGTCGTCTTTTCTTGATCTTTCGGTGCAATAACTATTTGATTGTAACCTGAATAACCATCAAGAAAACAATAGTAAGGTTTACCCGCTAGTCTATCAAGCATTTGATCAATAAAGGGTAAAGGAAAGCGGTCCTTTTGGGTAGCTTTTGTTAAGCTTCCGATAGTCCATACAAACCCTCCAACCGGTCACAGTCCTGGTTGGGATTAGCTCATTGTTTTCGTTGGTCACCACGGTCATTCCTCCTTTCTTGGGAACACATTGCACCGGGCTCACCCATTTGTTGTCCTAGATGGCGTAGATTATTCCAACATCTAGCCATTTGATTATCTCTTTTCGCACCACCTCTTTCATATCATGGTTCAAACGCCTTTGTGCATCAATAGTCGGCTTATGATCATCCTCTAGAAGAATTTTATGCATACATAATGCCGGACTAATGCCTTGAATATCAGCTATCGTCCATCCAATAGCCTTTTTGTGCTACTGCAACATCCCTATTAACTGTTGTTTCTGTTCTTGCATCAACTTGGAAGAGATGATTACGGGCAACGTATCATTTAAACCAAGAAAAGCATATTTTAGCTGCCCTGACAGGGGCTTAAGATCTAAAACAGGGGGCTCAACAGTTGATGGCTTTTGAATTGCATGGTTATCCGAGGTATAATTTAAAGGCTCGAATAACTTACCTGGACGATTGCCTATCCAGTTTACCTCCTCCTGATCTTCAGTGTCAGATGTATCAGATTCTGAGGAGTTGCTGTCGTCGGTGCTGTCGTAACAGTCTTCTAAGTGGCTGCCGAGGCAGTGACCAATTTTGATGTCGTGGCAGCCCGACCTGATGCAGGGTTGGTCAAGGGTAACTTTAGTGATAACCTTGCATTCTTCTTCTACATCAGCATGCTTCATTGCTTGGAGAACATTCAACTTTATTTCTTGATCGTTCACTCTCATGGTGAGTTCTCCTTTTTCCACATCAATCAGTGAACTTCCCGTGGCTAAGAAGGATCACCCCAAGATGATTGGTGCGTTTTCACCTGCTTCACAATCTAAGACAAGAAAGTCAGCAGGAAAAATAAACTTATCCACCCTTACCAGAATATCTTTAATTTTTCCTTCTGGATGAACGTAAGAGCGGTCTGGCAGCTGCAGAATTACTGTTGTGGGCCGAGCTTTTCCAATACCTAATTTCTGAAAAACACATTTGGGCATTAAATTTATACTAGCACCAAGATCACAAAGTGCCTTACCCACATATTTGTCTCCGATTACACATGGTATGATGAAGCTCCCAGGATCCTTCTTCTTCTGGGGTGGATGCTTGTGCAGAATACTCATGCATCCTTCTGTCATCTTAACCTTTCAAATTCCCCAAGTCTAGATTTCTTCGACATGGCATCCTTGAGAAATTTGTCATAACCGAGCATCTCCCTAACGACATCTAACAGCGGAATGTTGATGTGAACCTGCTTAAAAATATCATAAATCTTTTTAAGCTGTGATTCTTGTTTCAATTTCTGTAACCGTTGAGGAAAATGAGGTGGGGGACGATAATCAGCAATACGTCCTTCCCACTGCATACGGATCTGAGGAGGTTTGGGTTCATCATCTTTCTCCTATGTCCCTTCTGCTGTCGTGACAGGCTCATCGGTAACATGTTGTCTGTTACCTGTCGGGGCAACTTCCTCGGCAGGTATATCCAAGGTTGGTTTCTTAACTGATTCAACTTCCTTATCTGGCCCTGGTAGTTTCTTCCCACTCCTAGTTGTAATAGCTTTAGACTGCTCATGTGTGGCCTGTCTAGCGTTTTCAGTATCGCTAGGGAATCCTCCATTCTGCCTTGGTTTGATATGCTGGGAAACCTGACTCATATGTGTCTCCAACGATTTCAGAGTAGCTTCATGATTTGTCATCCGCATCTCTGTTTTATCCATGAATGTCTCCGTCTTCTTGACAAAGTGATTCATGTTCTCAATGTAAGTTCCTGTTTGAGACATAAACGTAGCCAGAGTCTGTTCCAGTATACTGTTTATGGCAGCTGGTGGCTGTTGCTTCTGCTGCTGCGGTTGCTGCCGAGTCAGCAATCTAGGTCCTCTCTGATTCTGATTATTTTGTGCTTGAGGATTCAGAGCATTATTAGGATTACTCCAAGAGAACTTGGGATCCTTTCTCCAGCTGGGATTGTAGTTGTTGGAGTTATAATTCTGCTTATTGTAGTTTCCAACATACTTTCCCTCTTCTAACTGTTTTGGAAATTCCCCCGAACTGTGATTTCCTTCACAAATTTCGCATACCTCTTCAGCAACGTATACAGTCGTTCAAGAGCTTTTTCATTGCCTTAGTGAGATATGCCACATGTGATTTCATTGTGCTGTCGGCCTCATAATCCTTTACAGCTAGGACCCGTTTACCCCTTCTTCTTGCTGTCGGGAACTGCTCTTCATTCTTTGCCAGATTTTTCAATACTGCCATCGCCTCATCTAGGTCTTTGTCCAACAGTAATCCGTTTGCTGCTGAATCAATTCTAATACGAGTTTGTAAATTGGCAGCATTATAAAACTTTGTTACCTGGTTCCAAACGGGGAATCCATGCATTGGGCAGTTCCTTAGAAGAGTGGTAAATCTGTCCCAGGCCTCATGCATTGGCTCGTCATCTTCCTGTGAAAAAGTAGCAATTTCATTACGTAATCGCTCAGATAAGTGTGAAGGATTAAAACGAGATAAGAATTCACGAGTTAAATCTGCCCAAGTTCTAATTTAACCCGGCGTAAGTTTATTCCACCAAGTCTTTGCCCTGTCCCTCAATGAATGAGGAAATAACTGAAGCCTCAGTATCTCCGGATTAACTCCTGGTAGTCTAAACGAACCACAGATTTCCTGGAACGTTTTCAGATGCTCCCTAGCATCCTTTGTAGCAGTACCACTAAATTGACCGGCGTTGTTGATCATGCTGAACATAACATGTTTTAGCTCAAAGTTGTCAACATCTACATCTGGTAGGGTGGTTTCTAGTTCTACATGATCATTCAGCATGTAGTCTCGGCATGACCGTCATGCAACAGCGACAGGAGGGTCGACAACAGGAGGAATGATCTCTCCATCTCTGACAGGATTGTTATTATCCTGGGGATTCCCTTGGTTGTTCATTGTTTCCAACTGTTCTTCAAGGTATTCGTTTCTGGCTAGTACGTGGCGAAGTTGGTTCCTAAGATTGTACGAACGTTCTATTTCAGGATCTAAAGAATACTCAGGTTCCTCTCCTCGCCTCGATCTGCGCATAAACAAGAAACCTTGTGAAAAGCACAAGTTGAACAAACCAAAATAAAACAGAAAAATAAAAAGAGTGCAGTAAAAGATAGGGTAGAGTTATGTTGCCAGTCCCCGGCAACGGCGCCAAAAACTTGTTGCGTGTAAAAGTGACTATCGCAATTGTAGTGCAAGTGTACACGACGCAAGTAGTAAAGTGATACGAAAGTATCGGATATCGTCTCCACAGGGACTGGGCTAATAGCTTCACCTTGAATTACTACACGGAAGTAAAAAGAATATTTAAGATGTTGTCACGAGAATAATAAAGAATACTGGAAAATAAGATTAAAGGAATCAAGATAGAGAGAATGGGCTGGTATTGAATTGCTCAGTAGTGTAGGTATTACTAAGTTTAGGAAAATCTGCTCTATCGATGTCCCCGTCGCGGCAGCACCTTTCGCGGCGGCAGTCTGTTGCTTGTCGCGGCAGCCAACACACAACTCAGTACTTCAAGCTTGGCAAGAATCACTGTTGTGCCTTGGCCTATCCCTAGGTCCAAGTCTGTCGATGATACCTCCTGGCGTGAATCGAAGGATGAACACCGATGTTGTTGAATTCTTCTTTAGCCACTTAACCTCGTCCTATCCCTAGGTCCGAGATAGTTCAACTATAAACTAGAGAACTCGCACTTATTCCTTTCGTATACTTAACTCTCCCGATATTAAGTAAATAGATAACCTCGCAATGCTCTCCCGATACTCTTGCAAGATGTTAATAACCAGAATAAGAGAACTTGAAGTTTATTTTATTGAATTGAAAATTCCTAAAACAAAAGCAACCCTTGCAACTACTTTACAAATCAACCCGTGGCCCTAAGGGGAATTTAGAACATGTTGAGAGAGGGAAAACGACTAGGGTTTTGGGAAGAAGGCTAGAGATATGTGATGTTCTTTCCTAGGTCGAATTACATGCCTTTATATAGGCTTTGGGTCCAAGTTTTCTAATATGGCAAGAATACAAGTTTAAATTAAAGTACAACTCTAATAAAGACTAAATCTTCAGAGAATATAGCTTTAACTCGTCCTTCCTTCTTGCTTGGAATTTCTCTCCTTGAACCTTGGGCTTGGAAAAATATAGTGGTATTCCACGACAGGCGGGCTTAATTTTCTCTTTCTGTCGAGGTCCACATTGCTTCTTCTCCTCAAAACTGCTGTCGTCCTTGGCTGCCACGGCAGCAACCATGGCAGCATCGTCCTCCTTGACTGCTCATCCAGTTCCAGCTTTTCTGCTTCACTGCCCAACGCCTGCTTCTCCATCTGCTATAGCAGCAACCTGCAAAAGCAACCAATTTCAGTAGAAACTGTGCCTTTTAATATAATTGTGATGTCTAACTGTAATCTAGCCTAAATGCAATGGATTATGCTTGAATGCAGCAGAAATATGGGTTAAATAAGGGGTAAATAATAGAACTTTTACACACTCAACACCTAACAAAGGGCACTAACACCCCCAAACTTAAAGAGTGCAGTGTCCTCAATGCAACAAAATAAAATGATATGCAACTAACTAAATGCAATGCAAGATTAAGAAGTACCTCACTTCTTGGTGGTGGCGGTCTTTGTGGCTTTGTGCTTAACTCCGGAAGACTTAAAGGAGGCGATTGGTGGGTCAGCCTCGTCTTGCTCCGGTGGAGGGACCTGTTCTTGTTGAGCTGGTGTTCCTTGGTTGGCAGAACTTGTGTCGGATTTGTTTCCCTCGGCTGGTGTACTCCAAATTCGTCTGGCAGTGCGCTTGCTTCTTGTTCTCATCGATGGGGTAGCACTCTGAGTTTGGGCTAGTGATTTCACTGGCATAGAATGTGAAGGCTCATCATCCTCTGATTCAACTGTCACTGGGTTGACAGGTTCAACGGATGGTTTTTTGCTGGGGGAAACTTTGGCAGGTTTTGTTGTTCTCTTTATTTTCCTAGGTAGCGGGCTTGCTGTAGCATTAGTGTCCTGGTTATGTGAGGAATGTTGAGTAGTAGTGGGGCTCTTGTTAGGGACTGGCGTCCTCTGTGTGCTGGGAGGAGGTTCCTTCGCGTGAGACTTTAAAGATTCTGGAAAGGCTGGGAAGTCTATGTTGATATGGGGTAGGATCTCCTTGAAGTAGTCATTCATAACATCATCTCTCTCTTTAACATACCCATAGAAAACGACATGGTCTTCACGCATCTTGTCCACATCCTCTCAGAGACGATTTGTTGAGGCAACTAGGGCAGCAATTCTTGCTGCAAAAAATGTTTTCGCACCTCCAGCTAGTGTCTCTGCTAGAGCATCCTCATCGTATCCCTTGATAAAGGGGACCATTTCGGGTGTGATAGGACATTTCCCCGAGTTTCTCGCATCAGCAATAGGATATTCGAGCACTCCTTTCTCTCGACAGAAGGCCGTGATGAGGTTGGGAAAGATGAGTGGACTGGACTTCCTTTTCAAACAAGCATAAACCTCATCCACAATGATCTTCCCTACGTCGATGGACCGACCATTAGAATAAAATAAAGGAGTAAGAGCCTTGGAATGTTCACCGTTATCGTGTGAGAAGTGGGCATAAGCCTATTCTTGACAAAGTGGATCCAAAGTTTTGCCTCTAGCTTGAGTTGTGCACGCTCCATTGCTTTGCTTGATGCGTCTAAGTTGGTGCCTTCAAAGCACAAGTCTTCGAGCACTTCCTGATGCACTTTCGATATACTGCCTTGACGGATATGGCGGGCGGCAAACAATGACCCTATCACGCGGCCGCAGCAGGTCACTGCCACTGCAGGGGTGTGTACTGTCTCGGCAGGTGGAATGGAAAGACGTCATGGCGGAAATTCTGGTAGATACTCCAAGTTCGACAGGATAGTCGACAGTGGTCCCTCCTATTTCTAGGTTATGATGCTCGAGATTGCTAACCTGAGGACTAGTGTGGAACCAAGCAAGTCAACTCGGTTAGTGATCCCTTTTAGCCGCTGAAACTTGTGGACTAGTGTGGAACCAAGTTAGTCACGCCTCCCGTTGTGACCGTACTTAACCCTTTCGTGAGCCTTGCATTTTTGTGCCCGACAAATAGATTCTCTAAAACGACTAGTGTAGAAAGATTGAAAGAATGAAGAACAATGGATTAAGTAAACTTGGAATATTTTATTGAAAAATAACTTAACCTAATACAATCGTTTCTCACAACTACTTTACAAGCAAAAACCTAAACCCTAAGGAGTTTAGAACATAGCCGACCCCCTCTCTCTATCTCTATTTTTCTCTATGCCTGATTTGCTAAATACATGAGGTTTATCCTTGTTAAAATATTTGATTATTGAGATGCTCAGTTATGAAATGACGAAATACACTTGAGGTGCAAAAAGGACCTGAATACCTCTAGAGGTGGAAATGATATGGGAAATGCCTAAGTTCCCTAATTTTTGAATAAACGTTTGAAAAACCGTTTTCCTGGAAATTTCTGTAAATAAATATCTGAAGACCAAATTATTAGAAGTATACTTTACGAATGATTCGAATAAAATGACTAAAATGTTTCCAGGTTCTTCAGCGCTGCAAGTAATTGACTCACCCTATCAGTGTTAAACTATGAAATTGCCTTTGAGTGTTAAAATGACCAAATTGCCCTATGAGCAAAAGTTACTAGAACTCTCTTGATATAGTCAGAATCTTGATTGATCCAGATCTACCCTAACTCTTAAAATTTGTCATGATTTATCTAAATTTATGCATAATTGTGATATAACGGTAATACTGAATGATCTTGAAGTATAATTCCCTAACTATTAATCTGGAAATATACCTCTGTGTCAGATCTAAAAGCATGTTATCTGTGTTTTGATATACTAGAAACATATGTCTGACTTCTGTCTACACTAAATTGATTTTCTAGCGTACTATCTAGGATATTGTAAGAAGTCACTGCATGTTCAGAGTTGGTAATTCCTTATGGAACCAAGGTCGCCCCTTAGGTAGGTTCCTATGCTTCGGCTAGGGTAATTCCTTATGGACTTAAAGAATCCCCTTAGGTTGGATCTTACGCCCTATAGGCCTAGGGTAAGTCCTTAGGATGCAGTTTTGGGGAACTCTATATCGGTGTACGGTTGGAGGGTAGTTAGGTGCTTCAAATAAAACTTTCCTTCCTCATGTTAATCTACCCTACTGAAAAAACTATCAATGTCTGAAACTCTCTATATGGTTTTTATTTTTATACTCAATGGAACACACCAAACTCCCTAGTTCAACTTCCATAAAATCTCCATCTATTCTGATCCTCGGGCTATAGTCATTTTGTTTGGTACTCAGGTGGTTAGATAAAGAACAACCCTGTTATCTTCAATTGTATCATTGCTACGAATATCAATTCATATTTGGAACATGTTGTTGCTTGGATTATCATGTCAGTATTTGTGCCTTGCCATATACTTGCTTGTGCCTATTGCATCATTTGGTGGTTCTGTATTACTGAGCTTTTTCAAGCTCACGTTGTATTTACCATTTCAGGTTAAAAGAAATCTATCATGGTTTAATGACCGACATTAGTGTTTGGAGTTCTCTCGGCGTCACTTTTGGAGTACGATACTTGTACAGTTAGTGGGCATGTATGTCATGTATTATTTTATAATAATGTTTGTAAAACACTTTCTGAAATTACGTTATATGTTTAAATGATTCCCTAAAATGGTATTTTAAACATAAGTTGATTTTATAGTTTTAAAAGTGTTTTAAGGGAAAAATGTTTTTATGTGGATTTTTATTGTGGGTCGCTCTTGTGACCCTAATGTGACTTCCTAGGATCCGTGATATCGCCTAGGCGGGTCTAGGGGGTTACATAGACATTGTCTCTAGATGTCCAAAAGGGGAAGTAGCAAAGGATAAGGTTAGGGAGCGGATATGGATGATCCTTTACTCTCGAGAGGGGACCTATTAACTACTTCGACTGATATGGTATATGCTAGCCTTTTTTTCTTGGGAGGGATAACATATGTAGAAACACCATGGATATTTCCAAATGTAAGATTATTTACATTTACAGAAACCCCATGGATATGTTCATTTCTCTTTGGAGTTTCATCGACAAGTTTCGAGACCAATTCCAAGAGCCACCACTATCACTAGATGAAACTTTTGACAAGTTCTGCCGAGGAATCCATACGTTTGGTCCATTTTCTGATCACGTATTGGGTTATTGGAAGGCAAGCCAAGAAAACCCCCCAACAAGATATTGTTTCTAAAATATGAAGATCTAGAGGAAGATGTTAGTTTCTAGCTAAAACAGTTGGCCATGTTCTTAGAGGGTTCCTTTCACAGAGAATGAAGAGAAACAAGGTGTTGTTTCAGAAATAGCAAAAGTTTGTAGCTTTGAGAAGTTGAAAGAACTGGGAGTGAACAAGAAGGGTTTACATGCTATTGGAACTCCAAACGAACATTTCATCAGGAAAGGAAAAGTGGGAGATTGGAGCAACTATCTCACACCTACCATGGTTGAACGTTTGAAAAAGCTTATCCATGGGAAATTGGACAACTCGGGTTTAACATTTAGACTGTCTTTGTAAATAAATTCTCTTTGAGATGATAAGATTTGCTGCTATAGTAGAATGACTTTTCTGTGTGTGATGGTGTTGTCGACTACTGATCTTGGATGTTGTTTGCTAGATTTTTTATCAGCAAATATGATGTTATTCAAAATGAATCATACAAACTTAAAGCCTTAATTGTGAGCCCCATTAAAAACCTCTCTAATCCTAGTTGGAGGGAAAGAGTTCAACACAACCAGGAAGACAAGTTTCACAGCAACAATCGATCCCATGTAACACCTCCTAACCAAACGAACCTAACTAAACAATGTAATCACCCCACAATCAGAGCATTATACACTACATGCATCATATACATAGACAACATCCCAACAAAAAAATTAACCCAACAAGACAAGGCCATCAACACCCCTTCTTCCACAATAAGATAACTTATTAAAGCAAGAAGCGATTCACACGTCGCACGGAGATGAAAGCTGTGAAATGCAGAATAGAAACACTCTTAACAGAGGGAATATCCTGAAAACACTCATCCATTATCCCTATACAAAAGGGAAGCAAAACATGTAGCAACTAGCCGTTACTATAAATCAAAACATAAGGTAAAAACATATTGTCCAACACCAACAAACTGCGCCAATACACTCTACAAAATCCATGCAGCTTGAGATTAATGTTTATCTATATTTGATGCTATTAATCGGAAAGGTGGTGGTTTTTAGTGTTGCTTGCGCATGAGGTAACGGAGCAGTGGAGCATTGGAACATTGGAGCAGAAATCTCTCGTGCTGGACTGGATGCTACAACATTTGTTGTGACGCTAGAGACAAATCTTGGATCCTTTAATGTGATTTAATGTGTGGTCCCTGTCCTTTATTGAGCCATTAATGACGTGGAAAACAAATATTCTTTTTGCTGAAACATATGACACTTTATTAAAAGCATGTGACAAGATATTCTTTTATTGAGCAATTAATAAAATATAAAAGCAAGATTCTTATTAAAAGATTACTTGCACTTTATGGTTTTCAAAACCCTAGGAGAGCCACCTCTATATAAAGACATCAAGAGAAACAATTAAAAAGATGCTGCACTTAACGCACAAATACGCAGAGAAGCTTTTATTTAAGGAAGAATAGCTCTTTGCCTTCTTCATTGGAGAACCACCATTGACGATGGTTAAGAGGAGTCTCCAAGCGACGAAAAGCTATCGAGAGAAGCTTTATGAGTTTGGAGTGCTACAACAACAGTTCGAGGGCATGGAGAAGAAATCTTAGGACGTTTTGATTCCCTTTCTCTCTTGCTTTATCGGCTGATATGTTTTTAATTATTTTTATTATGGTTGCTATTTGCTCAGACATGAGTTAAATACTTTTTGTTGGGTTTTATTGTTTTACGATTCTATGTTTTAATTACTTGTTCAATGTTATAGCCTTTTCCTTTATCTATCATGTTCATTTTTCTTCATGCATAATTATTGTAAGAGCTATCGAGAGAGGCTTTTTAATTATTGATTCGTGGCTTAATATCGAGAGAGTTAAGTTAGACAAACGTGAACAGTGGGGCTAAACTATTAACTTAGTTCTAATCTAGATTAGACATAAGTTTAGGATTTCAACGATTAATAAGGGGAACTTGAATAAACAATAAGTTGTTAGGGTTCACGCAAACATGTATTACCATAGCTTCTTCTTGTTGGGGTTCAAAACAATCACACTTAAAGCAATAAGGAGTGAAAGATTTCTTTTAAAGATTCTTATTTAAGAAAAAAATAGGTCAAATTAAAATAATTAGGATCTTTTTAAATAATTACGATTTTCCATATCCTTAAATCATTTTTCAAATAATTACATCAAATAATAAGGTCATATTCTATTATATATTCGAATAATTATAATCTATTAAATTACATATTAAAAAATTAGGTCAAAGAAATGAAATCTAGATTAGAGGGTATTTATAGGTATTAGGATCTTTCATTTACTAGGGAACAATATCCAAACGGTCAAAGGAACTCGCTATTCACTGAACACGAGGTCGATGTAGTTAAACACGTGATAAATTCATCCACCCCTTTAATTTCTTGAGGAACTCGCATTTTGGAAAGCGTAAGGTTTTATCCCATAATTTTAAATTGGGTTATCTGAAAAGTGCGTCCATGTAGGACGAAACTCACTTCTTGCAAAGAGCAAGAAGTCACCCTACGTGGAAAAGTTGGGGTCGTTTTTCAAAATAACTTTGGGTGAGGGTCATTTTTCTAAATAACTACTTAAAATGTGGTTTTTATATAAAAAACTTGTTCACCAAATGTGAGCAGATGTATCAGGACGAAGCCATAATCAAATATCAGAAGGGACCAAATATATTGAACATTAAAAATATAAGAGTTTATTTGTAACACCCCTTCCCGGCCTGATTGAGAACCGGGTTGGAGCGTATTACCGGTGAACGATACAGTGAACGATGCGATGAAATTTCAATCTATTAAAAACACTTAATCAACATTACACAAACGAAACATTACCAATATACATTTTAGTCTGTTTCATTCATAAGAAGGCCACAATTAACCATTTAGGACCAATTTATAACTTTTACAAGTTTTGGGGATTAATCTATAAAACTGACAAATTAAAGGTCCTTCGATGCATTGGACCATACTACAGTGAAATTCAATGCAATGTTAACTGTAAAATTTCATGCAAAACGGTGATCATTTAGTCATACAATTTAATCATTCTAAACTCAGGGACTAAACTGTAAACAATGTGGACCTCTAGGTTAAGCTTTATAACAACTTTAACTAACACAATATCGAAACGCTCAAGTCTGTTTCGATACGAGTGGTCAATAGTCAACCTTGTTGACTTTTCTCTTCATACCGAATCGATATAGGTAAGCCTTGTATCGGTACGAGATGACTCTTTTTGACTTTGACCAGTTTCAATACGCTATGAACCCGTATCGAAACGATGGATTACAGAGACAAAATGTTTTGGTACGGCCCTAACCCGTTTCGGTACGCCCTGTTTTCTCAGGTTAAATAATGCTTACCTGTTGTTGGGCTTGCGTGCGATGTACTATAAATGATACGCAAATAGTGCAAGTATACACGTCGAACAAGTAATAAAGTGATGAGTGAGTATCGTCTCCACAAGGATTGGAGGTGTTTTTTGGCAAGCTTAAGGACTCAAGTGTCACAAAATGTAAATGAAGAATGATGTGGCAATTTAAGTCAAAGAGATGAATGTTGTAGCAAATCAGAGCGGAGATATGAATGCGATAGCAATTAAAGATAAAAGACATCGAGCTAGAATAAGATAGACAAACAGGTCCTCTTACGCGTGTGAAACTCTCTTGGGAATGACTGGATGGGCTATCAGGTTTACCTATATTTTACCTCTCTACTAGGCTTTACCTCTTTAGCTTAGTCTATGCTCGACATGATTTACTTAAGGTGTCCTAAGCTATCTCTAGCCAGGAACTTGGAGCAGGAAATTCTACATCAATACCTCTCAGCGTGAACTCTAACATTCCCCCTACCCTTAAAGGTCTATCCCTCTTAGCCGTTGAAACCCAACACTTATCTATAAGGTGGATTAGAGCTATGCCTCTCAGCATCCAACTCCATTTTCTATGCAGGTTAAAGAAATCTCCCTCGACCACTAACCTCAACTAACACCTAAAGAAAGGCCAACTCTCGAGGGCTCTTACAACCTAAGCATATAACAACATAGACAAAACATAGATACGAGCAAGAGATAAATAAACATTCATAAAAGAGAATAAAACATAGTTCATCCAACAGACCTAGCCACCTAAATCAGTTCATGGCTAGGCAAATATTCGAAATATCTTCGTTCATACAACCCATTTTTCCAGATATAAAATAAATGCTAAAGCAACAAAAAGGGAAGAGAAGAACTCCAAATCCGTGATGGACTTGCAGCGCCACGAACCACCCTAGGCTTGCCGCCTCATCTCAAGGTCAACAAGGTCAGACCCTTGGAGCTTCTACGATGGAGGACACCAAGTGGTGGTGGAGGAAGAAGAAGAAAGGAGCCGCCTTTAGCTTTCTCTCCCTAGCCCTTTTTGTTACCTTTTCACGCACTTCTTTAAATGAGGGTCTTGTGTCCATTATATAGTGGGGGCTCCTAGGGTTTTGTGCCCTAATGACTCTTTGGAGTCTTGGGAATATTCCCTATGCATGTGGGGCACAACCAGACAAAAGGGGGTTCACACAAGTGGGCGATCAACTTGTGTGCGTTACTTTGTCGTTTTTTGCGCCCAGAATTGTTGTCCAATTTGCTATAGCATTTTCCTTCCTTGACTTGCTTCAGCATCAGCCTGCACAACACCATACCAGCAAATACCCTTCAAGCAGCATCTAGTCTCATGAAATAAAGCCAAACCACTAACAAATGAAGATACATGCAACTATATGCTCTAAATGCACCTACATGATATGAAATGACCTCGAGAACAAACAAATACTTAAGCTAAAAGGTGTAAAATATAAGCATTTTTACAAGTCATCACACCCCCAAACTTAAGCTATTGCTTGTCCGCAAGCAATGAATATAAAGAAACAAAGAAAATGTTGTGGCAATAATTTAGCTCGAGACAGATGCAATGGCAAAATTTCAACCCTCAGAAAAGTAAGGCTTTAATATTTAAGACACAATCGAGATTTTAAGAATGGTTTCCTAGGGTGAGATCCTTTGTTAGTGTGTGCGTGATTGCATACAATTTAGGATTAACAGTGCTAGAAAATTTTCTTAATAGAACCTAAGTTCTTCCTAGTGTTTGAACTACTTTAGCTTAAAATTTTACTCCCATAAGTGAATTGTTTTTTTAAGAGGGGTGTCAGCGCATCACAGCTACCACCCCTCAGTCTAGGTGAGTAGGTAGCAAACCTCTCATCCTTGAGCTAGTAGGTAGAGTAATTTCGTGACAACTTTCATTCACTCATTTGACGTTGCTGCCATTTCTTTAAGTTAGATTTCCAGGCAGTGCAACTCAAAGTGGAGTGTCCCTCTAAAATATGTCGTAGCATTTATTCACAGTTTGCTATATTCTATTAGGCACAAGGTAGATTAGCTAAGCTCTCTTTTTTTTCTCTCTTTTTTTAAGCTCATTTCAGTTCAATTTCAAAAAGATAAGCATAAGTTCTAAAAACATTTCTCTAACACTTTCAAACCTAAAAAGCATACAATCGTGTTTCAGAACAAGGATTAAGCATCAAACCCTAGAATTTATTCTAGCAATCTCAATAGTCATACATCAATCCATAGCCATGAAAATATGTTCATCATTGGGTATCATTAACTTATTCATATAATTATCATGGAGCTAAACAAAATGCCATAGCAAAATATTTGTTTTCTATCTATTAATGAAATGCAAATGCAAATGCCTAATGTTGCGTGTAAAAGTGTCTATCGCAATTGTAGTGCAAGTGTACATGACGCAAGTAGTAAAGTGATCGAAAGTATCAGATATCGTCTCCACAGGGACTGGGCTAATAGCTTCACCTTGAATTACTGCACGGAAGTAAAAAGAATATTTAAGATGTTGTCACGAGAATAATAAAGAATACTAGAAAATAAGATTAAAGGAATCAAGATAGAGAGAATGGGCTGGTATTGAATTGCTCAGTAGTGTAGGTATTGCTAAGTTTAGGAAAATCTGCTCTGTCGATGTCCCTATCGCGGCAACACCTGTCGCGGCGGCAGTCTGTTGCTTGTCGCGGCAGCGAACACACAACTCAGTACTTCAAGCTTGGCAAGAATCACTGTCGTGCCTTGGCCTATCCCTAGGTCCAAGTCTGTCGATGAACACGTCTTTGATGATACCTCCCGGCGTGAATCGAAGGATGAACACCGATGTTGTTGAATTCTTCTTTAGCCACTTAACCTCGTCCTATCCCTAGGTCCGAGATAGTTCAACTATAAACTAGAGAACTCGCACTTATTCCTTTCGTATACTTAACTCTCCCGATATTAAGTAAATAGATAACCTCGCAATGCTCTCCCGATACTCTTGCAAGATGTTAATAACCAGAATAAGAGAACTAGAAGTTTATTTTATTGAACTGAAAATCCTAAAACAAAAGCAACCTTTGCAACTACTTTACAAATCAACCCGTGGCCGTAAGGGGAATTTAGAACATGTTGAGAGAGGGAAAACGACTAGGGTTTTGGGAAGAAGGCTAGAGATATGTGATATTCTTTCCTAGGTCGAATTACATGCCTTTATATAGGCTTTGGGTCCAAGTTTTCTAATATGGCAAGAATACAAGTTTAAATTAAAGTACAACTCTAATAAAGACTAAATCTTCAGAGAATATAGCTTTAACTCGTCCTTCCTTCTTGCTTGGAATTTCTCTCCTTGAACCTTGGGCTTGGCCTTTATTCTGATCTAGGGCTTGGAAAAATATAGTGGTATTCCACGATAGGCGGGCTTAATTTTCTCTTTCTGTCGAGGTCCACATTGCTTCTTCTCCTCAAAACTACTGTCGTCCTTGGCTGCCACAGCGGCAACCGTGGCAGCATCGTCCTCCTTGACTGCTCATCTAGTTCCAGCTTTTCTGCTTCACTGCCCAACGCCTGCTTCTCCATCTGCTATAGCAGCAACCTGCAAAAGCAACCAATTTCAGTAGAAACTGTGCCTTTTAATATACTTGTGATGTCTAACTGTAATCTAGCCTAAATGCAATGAATTATGCTTGAATGCAGCAGAAATATGGGTTAAATAATGGGTAAATAATAGAATTTTTACACACTCAACACACCCTCAAACTCAAGTTTTTGCTTGCCCTCAAGCAATTCAGACCTAAAAGAAAAAATAAAATATTTTTGTTTTGGCTTAAAACAGTGAACTTTCCCTTACCCTTCATTTATTCTCTGTTGACGGCAGCACCTTGTCGGATAACTTAGGATTCGTTCGGAATCTTGCTATAGTCCTCGTGCAGTGTGTGCATGCTTGTGAACAATTATATGCCAAGACTCTCATAGTTTCACTAGAATAATTCAGCCTCTAACTTGAATTTTTATGCCAAAGTTTATCTTTTTGAAGGCATTCCTTATGCTCCTTTGATTTTTTGTTTTGACTCAATTTTATTATTTTTTTAAGCTAAAGTTTCACTAGAGCCGGTTTCGGGCACCTCTAGCTAACTTCCTAGAGCCGGTTTCGGGCACCTCTAGGGCTATTGAGTCTATTTTGCTAAACTTCTTTCCTAGAGCCAGTGTTAGGCGCCTCTAGGGGCTATTCAAGTGCTAAGCTTCCTATTCTAGTTAACTAATAGAGTTCTAGGCAGTATAACAGTCACATATAGTGTTTAAGTTTCAGAACTATAGAAAGGCTCTAAACTGCTCCTAAACTATTCTAAAGGCACTGCCACAACAGAGCTGTCACGGCAGGTTAGTTCAGTTCAAAGACTTAAGCCAAAAAAAATTTAAGAGCAAAAAATAAACTAAGTAAAAGACACAATTTTAAAAACTAAATTAGACTCCATTAATGGAGGGATGCCACCCCCAAACTCAAGGGTTGCATTGCCCTCAATGCAAATGACAGAATAAAAGAAAAAAAAGTACATCACAAAATATATAGAAGCAGACAGCAAAATAAGTTAAAAAAACTCAAATTTTATTCGTTGTCGTCACTGCTGCTGCTGACTCGGATCTGTCGGCGGGCACGGGCCTTCGTAACTGGCTGGCGGATGGGGGAGGCAGACGTGTTCTTCGTTTTGGCCTCCCTCGGAGGTTGAATTATGGTAGGAGAGATGTGAGAGGGTTTCTCCACAACCTGTACCTCCGAGCTACTGCTGTTGTCCTCACTGCTGCTGCCATCACTGCTGCTGCCGCTGCCGCTATCTGGCTTGTTTTTGTCTACCATTCTCTTCTGCCGTTTCACCGGTGTGAACTCTTTTGCTAGATTCCTCTTAACAGAGGGTTCGTTATTGCTTTCCTCCCAGATTAAAGAAGAAGAGAAACCGGCGATGAATGCATCAAGTTCTTCCGAGGGCATTCTTCTCTTGGTTCCACGGGCAGAGGTCTCAGCTGCACGGTTGCTGCCGGCGGCTATCGTGGCAGGAGTTGGTGTGGATGTTGTAGACGGTGTTTTGGGTGTGGCAGCAGGTGTAGGGGTATGGGCAGGGGTGGGTACAGCAAAATATTGGGAGGGGAAAGCATGAAATACAACATCAGGGAAATTTAATGAAGTTTGGATGAATTGTACCGTAGCTGCGGTGAAATCCCTGATGAAGCTCATAAGACCGAGCTGTCGTTCCTCCATCTTCTGTATGGCAGCAAGGATCTAGGAGGAGGAGTCGGTCGGGGCTGCTGCTGCGGTTTTCTGCCTGGCTTCTGTGGCAGCAGGTTCAGTGTCTGTCGTCTCTGCTGTCGTGGCAGTGGGGTCGAAAGATGACAGCGGTGTGGCAGCAGTTAGCTCCATCAAGCTGAGTATGTTTTTGTCGGTCCATCCCTTTCCTTGAACTCTGAGATCGGTGGCAGCTTCAGGTACATGGTGGCCGCGGCAAAGGGCTGTGATGAGGTAGGGGAGGTAGAGCGGTCCTGTCGGCCGGTGTGCACACTCCAAAATGCTTTCGCGGATGAAGCTTCCCACATTAATAGGCCTCTCATGCAAAATAGAATGAATGAGGGCTAACCTGGGTTGGTCGACAGTGGTGTTGTGTGAGGATGGCATGATGCGCTTTTTGATAAAAGCGTTCCACAATTTAGCTTCTGGCAAGAGTTGAACTCTCTTAACCGTCCTCGGGTTCTTTGGATTTGTATTCCACTGTGTACCTTCATCCGTGAGCTCTGCCATGATAGCATCGTAGACAGCAGGGTCTAGGCTGTTCAGAAATTGCTGGTGACCATCGTCGTTGCTGCCTACGTAAAATCCGTACAAGGTGTTGATGTATTCTGCTTCGAAGGGCACCTCCCTCCCTCGCACGGTAACTGCTGTCGCCGTTCTGCTGTTGATGATAGCGTAGAAATCTCGAACCAGAGATACGTTCATCTCCTCTGGTTGTTCTGCAAAGATCTGCCACTGTAGGGCCTTGATTTTTCTAGCAATAAACGGCTGCAGGCCCAAATTGTCCTCCTTGAAGGTGTAGATAAATCCCTTTTCCTCCCACATGTCTCTGATTTGGAACGATCGTGGGGTTGATGCTGTCGGGGTGGTGCCGGAGGCAGCACTCCTGCGGGTGTTTCTAGAAGACATGGTTGCAAGGGTTGAGAGAATAAAAATGAAAGCAAATAAAATTTCTAGAGGAAGCAAGTAAGAAGAGTAGAAGTGAGTGAAAAATGAATAGTGAAACGAGGTTTATATAGAGAAGAGTTTGCTGCCCGTTGGAGCTGTAACGGCAGGCGCGAATAACGGGGCTAGCTGTTACGCGGTTTCTGATGCGTTTCCGTGTCTGCTGCGCGTCTGTTACGCGTTTGCGTGTCTGTTGCGACAGCGTGTCGATAGCTTGTATTTTTCGCGTCTGTCGCGGCAGCTGTAACGACAGGCTCCAAAATTTGGGCTTTTGGGGCTGATGGAAGGATGTTGGGCTGAATTCACTTCTCATTTTCTTCTTGTCTCCTTTATTTCCTAAAAAACAATAAAAATAAAAACATTAATTCTTAAATCTAATTTCCTAATAAATAATAAATAATAATAAAACTAAAATAAAATTTAGGTTAAATTAGGGATGCCAGGTGGGGCATCTTCTAAGGTAACCACTTCCTGCATTTTTAGGGCTTCAGTCCCCTGATAATGCTTCAAGCTCTATCCATTGACTTTGAATTGGTGCCCGTCTTTTAAAGATCTGATCGTGATAGCACCATGGGGAAAAACCTGCACCACTTGGAATGGGCCAGACCATCTAGATTTCAGCTTCCCTGGGAAGAGTTTCAACCTAGAGTTAAAAAGCAACACAAGCTGCCCTGGGCAGAACTGTCGTGGCAGCAACTTCTTGTCATGCCACTTCTTAGTTTTATCTTTGTAGATTCTTGCGTTGTCATAGGCCATTGTCCGAATTTCTTCAATTTCGTTCAGATCCAGTAGCCTTTTCTGCCCTGCCTTTTCCAAGTCCATATTAATTGCCTTGATTGCCCAGTATGCTCTGTGCTCTATCTCGACAGGTGAATGACATGTTTTCCCGTAAATCAGTCAATAAGGAGACATTCCCAATGGAGTTTTGAATGCTTTCCTATAAGCCCATAATGCATCATTAAGGTGTAAAGACCAGTCTTTCCGAGTTGGCTTAACCATCTTTTCAAGAATGTTCTTGACTTCCCTGTTGGATATTTCAGCTTGTCCATTGGTCTGAGGGTGATATGATGTTGCAATCCGATGCTTGACACCATACTTTTTCAAGGCAGCAGCTATAACCCTGTTGTCGAAATGCCTCCCTTCATCACTGATGATCGCCTTAGGGATGCCGAATCTGGAAAAGATGTTTTTATGTAAAAACCTTTGAACTGTCTTGGCATCATTCTTTTGAGTGGCGATAGCTTCAACCCACTTGGACACATAATCTATTCCAGGAGGATGTACAAATTCCCACATGAAGATGGGAATGGTCCCATAAAATCGATCCCCCAAACGTCGAAGATTTCTACTTCAAGAATGTTCTGCAGCGTCATCTCGTGTCTCCTTGAGATGTTTCCTGTCCGTTGGCACTTGTCACAGCTCTTGTAGAAGATTTGAGCATCTTTATACAATGACGGCCAATAAAATCCTGACTGCAGAACCTTGGCAGCAGTTTTATTGCCTCCTAAGTGTCCTCCATACTGTGAAGCATGACGGTAATGAAGTATATCTTCATGTTCATCATGTGGTACGCATCTCCTTATAACCTGGATCTGCACAGATTTTAAAAAGAAGAGGTCCGTCCCAATAATAATGCTTAACATCATTTTGGAACCTCTTCCTGGCTTGATAATTAAGGTCAGGAGGAATTATTCCGCTAACTAAAAAATTAACGAAATCAGCATACCAGGGGAGTTTAGAAGACTTACCTGCCGCCTTGGCTGTCGCGGCGGTGATTGTGGCAGCAAATAGCTGCTCATCAGGGAAGGTCTCTATTATGTTTGTCTCATCTTTCGGTAGACTCTTTCCCTTCTCCAACCTTGACAAGTGATCTGTCACTTGATTCTCTGTCCCCTTTTTGTCCTTGATTTCAAGGTCGAATTCTTTCAATAGCATGATCCAACGTATCAGTCGAGGCTTTGCATCCTTTTTCGTGAACATATATTTCAATGCAGAGTGGTCTGTGTGTACAACGACTTTTGTTCCAAGTATATAAGAACGAAACTTGTCAATGGAGAATACCACAGCTAATTATTCCTTCTCTGTGGTGGTGTAGTTCACTTGGGCGTCGTTCAGTGTTTTACTGGCATAGTATATGACATGAAAGAGTTTGTCTCTCCGCTGCCCAAGTGCTACCTCGACAGCATAGTCACTAGCATCACACATGATTTCAAACGACAGTGTCCAATTTGGTGGCTGTACTATTGGGGCTATTACCAACTTTTCTTTTAGAACCTTGAATGCCTCAGTACATTCAGTGTTAAAGTCGAAGGGTCGGTTCTGTTCCAGAAGATGGAATAGGGGCTTGGTGATTTTTGAAAAGTTCGCAAAGAACCTCCGATAAAAACCAACATGTCCTAAGAAACTTCTGATTCCCTTGACTGTGGTGGGTGGCGACAGCTTTTCGATCACTTCTATCTTACCTCTGTCGACTTCTATGCCACGACAGCTAATCTTATGGCCAATGACTATCCCTTCATCCACCATGAAGTGACATTTTTCCCAGTTCAAAACCAAGTTTGCTTTTTCACATCTCTCGAGCACCTTCTGTAGGTTGCCTAGGCAGCTTTCAAAGTTGTCTCCAAAGACTGAAAAATCATCCATAAAGATCTCTAGGAAATCCTCCACCATATCGGAGAATATTGCCATCATGCACCTTTGAAAGGTGGCTGGTGCATTGCATATGTAACACCCCAATTTTGGGCTCAGAAGTGTAGGGTCTGAACCGGACCGGTATGATTTTCGGTTCGAATATAAAAGGTGGTTTTAGGGAAAACCTAGTTCGGGATGCTTTAAAAATATGGAAAAATATCTAAAAATCCTCTTTTAATATATATAAGAGAGTGGTGAAATCAAATTTACAAAATAAGGTTTGGAAGTGCAACATTTCGAAATAGTGACTAAAATGCGATTTTTGAAAAGTTCAGTGGTGACTATTTCGTAAGGATTAAAACTTTGAATCGTTAAGGAGCTAATTTACCCAAGAATGATTTCTCCAGATTTTTCTTAGATTTTAATGATTTAATTAATGTTTAATTAATTAAAAGGAAAGTGGAAAACCATATTTTAGATTTTCATAACTAACTTTTCTTAAAACTTTCTCATCTCATTTTCTCTCAAAATTCCCTCAGCCAAACACATTTCTACAGCAACATTTCTATTGATTTTCACATCAATTGATGAGGTTTCAATCATCAATTGATTTCTATTCCTTTCTACATCAAATTCTATTGTTTTGCTTATTGGATTTTCAAGGAAATTGTCTCTAATCAAGGAGAAATCTACATTTAGAGGTAAGGATGTTCTTCTCCTCTAAATACTCAGTTCTTTACTGAAATTCCCAAGTTATCAATCCTTAGTTGAAGTTTTATAAATGGATTTAATGTTATGAACTTGATTTTGGCTTAAAACTCAAGATTTGGAAGAAATCTTGAAGAAATTCGTGGAGATTGTTTGGGCTCTGTTTTGTGATGGTTTTTAAATGTAATTAGGATGTTTAATGATGTGTAATTGAGGTTTGAACAATGCAATCCCGAATAGGTTGAATTTCCTAAGTTTTTGCTTATGAAAATGGTGGTTTTGGGGGTGATCTTGGTGTTCTGTTATAGCTGGAGGTATAAGGACGAGTTTAGGTTCATTTTGGATGTTAATTGATGTTTAGGAATGGTTAGAAGTGATGGATCTTGGCTGGGTTATGTTGTGGAGGAGTTTGGAAGTTATTTCGGTTGTGTTTGGTAGCCGAAATGTTAGATTTGGTTAGAGCATCGAGTTTAGGTGTGATGGATGAAGATTTTAATGCATGATGATGCATTAATCCTCTGCTTTGATGTGTTTAAAACATGGGAGGCATCTTCGGATACTTGTGGTGTTGATCCGGAGGCTTGATCGGCGTTTCGGTAAGCTTGCGAAACGGAATTGGTGAGTGAAGTTGGGTTTTCAGCTTTGAAACCAATGTTTGAAGGTTTTGGGAGCTTAGTTTAAGTCTAATCAACTTAACTAAGCTCAAGAGTAAGTTTTCGGAAAAAACTCTCTTGTATGAGCCAAGGTGTGGTTCGATGCATTTGTTGATAAATTGCATGTTTAAATTCTGTTTTGAAAGCATGTTTTAGCATGGTTAATGCTGGTTTTGAAAGCCATATGTTGAAGGATGCTCAAGGTAAGAGATCCTTGGTTTGATATGTTGAAAATGTGGATTTGATGCATAGTGATACATGTTGTTAAATTGCTTTGATTAAATGCTTTAAAACAGTGAATTATTGTTGATAAATGATGTATATTGGCAAGTGATGTGTTGGTTTTAAAGTACTTGAATCGGATATAGTTAGCCGGCTATAGGATTGGGTGCACCGTGAATTAAGTCGCCTTGGATGTTGAGGGGTTGATATTGTACCGTAAACTCCATCCAAGTACACTAACGAGATGGTTAAGATCACAATGGTGGTTAAAAGTCCATGTGTGGATCTTGTGTTGAGTGTCCCGTGTTCTCGTTAGTGATGTTATACAACTACCGATGAGTGATGTTGAGGGGTTGTGATTGTACCGTTAAACTCCATCACGGGTGTTGAGGGGTTGTGATTGTACCGGTAAACTCCACCTTGTGTGTTCGGTAGTGTGTATGAAGCGTATGGGACAAAGCTTGTAATCCGCGTATCCGATTGTGTTCAAGGACTCTCTTCTCTTATGCATAATGCCAAGGCTTCGAATTCAATTCCAGGCTCTAAGGCGGGAAGGTATAGCGTCCCTATTACCCACCTTATTTTCGCCGATGATAGAGTTCTCTTTAGTAAAATTTCTTTAACATAGGAAAATACAATGAAATAGCTTATTACTATCTATGAGGAAGCTTCCGGACAGCTTGTTAATTACTCAAAGTCATCCATTTTTTTAGCGAGAATGTATCTCCTACCCTTATTAGCTCTATTAGTAACTTGTTCGGTGTTCGAATCTCCACCAACCCAAAAAAGTACCTTGGATTGCCAAATATGGTGGGACGCAATAAAAAAGAGGCTTTCACCTCTTTGCGTGATAAATTTCATTCGAAAACAGAAGGGTGGGGCTTTAAAGACCTTTCCATAGGAGATAAGGAAGTCTTTATCAAGTTAGTTCTACAATCCATACCAGTTTACGCTATGCAGTGCTTCTTATTTCCAAAATCTCTTTGTAATGAGATGGAGGCTATTATGAATCGGTTCTGGTGGCGAAACAACGCAACTAGGAAGGAGATACATTGGACTAGTTGGAGCTCTCTTTTTCTTTCCAAGAGAGATGGTGGTTTGGGCTTTCAAGATCTAGCAAAGTTCAATATTGCCTTGTTGGCCAAACAAGGGTGGAATCTAATTAACAACCTTACTATTCTATTAGCAAGAGTTTATAAAGGCAAATATTTCCCTAATGGTGATTTTTTATCAATAAATTTAGGCTCTTACCCTTCTTATACCTGGAAGAGTATTTGGTGCTCATGGGGCCTCCTTGAACAGTGTATGGGATGGAGAATAGGTGATGGAGCTTCGACCAATATTTGGGAAGACTCGTGGATTGCAGACGCTAATAATGGAAGATTTGTTGATGTCAGTCCTCGTCCTATGTATTCAAAAGTTATGGATTTAATTGAGCCTCAAAATCATACCTGGAAGACTGATGTTGTTGTTGAGTGCATAAATGTTCTATATTTTAGCCTTCATTTATCCATATTATTGATGCACTCAAGCATGTTTAGTTGCATTTTAGGATAGAATTTTCATAAACATCACAAATGGATAATTTAGCACAGATACTGCTGATTTCGGTTAATTCTTGCAGGTACCTGTCATGGCAGTATCCAGGGCAGCAGAGGAACAAAAGATAACTGCATAGCTGGAGTGAAGGGTTGAAGAAAATTGCCTCATACATCACTGTCGGGACAACTGTCGTGATAGACGTGGCGACAGTGAAGAAGACGAGATGGAAAATACGAAGTGGAGTTCGACTGATAGAGGATTTCAAGCCTGATTTTTGTAGACCACTCGCATAATTTTTCTAAGCCCAGAAGCACAAACAAGGTCTTGCCCAAAGTTTGAGGAGAAAGTCAAAACAAGAAGATAGAGCGAATTAAAGGACGTATACTCAGAGATTTAGTCTTTAAATAAATTGTACTTTAATTCAAACTAGTATTCTTGGTTATTAAGAAAGCTTACACCCAAGGCCTATATATATTCTTGTATTTCGACCTAGAGAGGGAGAACCTAGCTCCTAGCCGTCTTCCATCATAAACCATATCTTTTTCTCTTCTTCATCATGTTCTAACCCTTCTCCGGGGCTAAGGGTTGATCTTGTAAAGTAGTTGTAAGGGTTAAATTGTTTCTTAGTTATTTATTTTCAATCAATAAAACTTCAAGTTTATTTACTCTGGTTTTAACATCTCATAAGAGTATCGGGAGAACATTGTGAGGTTATCTATTTACTTAATATCGGGAGAGTTAAGTATACGAAAGGAGTAAATAAAAGTTTTCTAGTTTATGGTTAAACTATCTTGGCCTAAGGATATGTACAAGGTTAAGCGGCAAAAAAAGAATTCACAAACATCGGTGTTCTTCCTTCGATTCACGCCAGGAGGTATCATCCAAGACGTGTTTGCCGACAGAACTTGGACCTAGGGATATGACAAGTCACAACAGAGGTTCTTGCCGAACTTGAAGTAACAAAGTTGTTGATCGTTGTCGCGACAACAGCAGACCGCTACCGCGACAGGTGCTGCCGCGACAGGCTCGACAATATATGCAACAGAAGTCCTCTGAACAGTGCAACGCCTGCACTACTGAACAAATCAATACCAACCTACTTTATCAATATGATTTCCTTCTCTATTTTAGTTTATCTTCAAGAATTCTCAAAACACCTTATTAAATCTATTCCTTTTCTTGTGCAGGCTTTTAAAGTTAGAAGTATGTCCAGTCCCTGTGGAGACGATATTCGATACTTTGTATCACTATATTACTTGCGTCGTGTATACTTGCACTCAATTGCGATAGTCTTATTTACACGCAACAAGTTTTTGGCGTCGTTGCTGGGGAATGGCAACATACTTTTACCTTTAATTACTGCACCTTTTATTTTTATTTATTTTCTGTTTCTAGTTGTTATAATTCCTTGTGCTTTTCACAAGGTTTTCTTCTCTTGCTTATGCGCAAATCGAGACGCGGTACCAATCCTGAATACGAACTAGATCCGGAAATCGATCGGACAAACCATCTCAGGAACCAAGCCCAACTCTTGATAGAAAGAAACCGCTATCTTGAGGAAAGACTTGAAGCAATGGAGAACGAAGGACAAGGCGATTGGGTAAATAACAACAACAATAACAACAAGCCCAGGGTTGATGTTAATCCTCATGCTTATGCTCAAGACAACCGGCAACCTCCTGCTGCTCTGGTAGCACGACAGACATGCCGAGAATATATGGATAATGACACTGCAAATTGTCCGCGTGGAAGCTGAACATACCAAACTTGTGATGTTCAGCATGATAAATTCAGCCAGACAATTTGGTGGTTCTGCTACAGAGGATGCACGCGAACATTTGAAAACCTTCCAAGAGATTTGGGGATCATTTAGACAACCAGGAATAAGCCCGAAAGTGCTGAGACTCCGACTATTTCCCCATTCATGTAGGGATAGAGCAAAAACTCGGGTGGAATAAGTTAACGCCGAGTTCAATAAGAACTTGGGCAGATCTTTGTCGTGAATTCCTCTCTTGTTTTAATCCTTCTCTTTTAACTAAAAGATTGTGTAACGAAATTGCTACTTTTCAATAGGAAGATGATGAACCAATGCATAAGGCATGGGATCGTTTTACAACTCTCTTACGAAACTGCCCGATCCACGAATTCCCTGTATGGAACCATGTCGTCAAATTCTACAATGCTGCCAATGCACCCACTCGAATGAGGATAGATTCGGTAGCTAATGGTTTGTTATTGGACAAAGAGCCAGAAGATGCAATGATGGTGTTTAAAAGGTTAGCAAAGAACGATGAACAGTTTCCCACGGAACGAAGAGGAGGAAGACGAGGCATATCTGTCAAGGAACGCGAATCTGACAACTCGGTAAGAACCCAATTAGCATACATCACCAAGGTAGTTGAAAACCTGCAGCAGAAGAACGAATATAAGGCAGTATTTTATGCCGAGGAGATGTGTGAAACTTGCAGTGGAAACCACAGTACAGAGGAGTGTCCCCTACAACTAGAAACGGGAATGTATGTTGGAAACTACAACAAGAATAAAGGCTACGACTCCAACAATTACAACCTGAACTGGAGGAAGAACCCTAAATTCTCCTGGAGTAACCAGAAAATGCTTTGAATCCTCCAGTCCAGAATAATCAGAATCAAGGAGCTCCCAAAATACTGTCACGGCAGCAGCCAAAACAGCAGCCGGCATCATCCATAAGTACATTAGAACAGACCCTAGTAGCTTTCATGTCTCAAACTGGAGCATATATGGCCAACATGGATCACTTTGTCAAGAAGACTGAAACATTTATGGATAAAACAGAGATGAGAATGACAAACCATGAAGCTACTTTAAAGTCTCTAGAGACACATATGGGTCAGGTAGCCCAGTTCAACAACACCAGACAGAATGGAGGATTCCCTAGTGATACTGAGGTCACTAGAAAACCAACACATGAGCAGTGTAAAGCTATAACAACGAGAAGTGAGAAACAGTTACAAGGGCCGAAAATTAAAGAAACACCTAGTAAGGAACCGACTCTACAGACACTTACCGACAACACTGCCTCGGCAGACGTGAAAAAATCTATTGTCGCCACCCTGCCACAACAGCAGAAGAATTGGAGGAGACGACATAAGAAGTTGAAGAATGTGAGCCTCCTCAGATCCGAATTCCATGTGAAGAATGTCTCAAAGATTTTCGTCCTCCGTCCTCTTTTCCACAGTGGTTGAAGAAACAGAAACAAAAGTACCAACTTAAGAAGATCTACGATGTTTTTAAGCAAGTACATATCAATATTCCATTGTTGGAGGCCATTAAGCAGATGTCTGGTTATGCCAAGTTCCTTAAATATGCAATGTCCAGGAGATCTAGACTTGGGGAGTTTGAAACTGTAGTCATGACAGAAGGTTGCATGACAATCCTACATAACCGTACACCCCCAAAGAAGAATGATCATGGGAGTTTCATTATACCATGCATAATCGGTGATCAGTATGTGGGTAAGGCACTTTGTGATCTTAGAGCTAGTATTAATCTAATGCCCAAATCTGTTTTTCAAAAATTAGGTATTGGACAAGCAAGACCCACAACAGTCATGCTTCAATTCGTAGACCGCTCTTACGTGCAGCCGAAAGGAAAAATTGAAGACATCCTGGTAAGAGTGGATAAATTCATATTTCACGCTGACTTCCTTGTTCTAGACTGTGAAGCAAATGAGAATGCACCGATAATCCTAGGGCGACCCTTCCTAGCCACAGGTAGAACAATGATCGATGTAGAGAAGGGAGAACTAACTATGAGAGTCAACGACCAGTAGATAAAACTAAATGTTCTCTAGGCCATGAAACAAGCTGATGTACAAGAAGAATGTAAGTCAATATCAGAGGTAATGGTAGACCATCCCTGCATCAGATCAAGCTGTCACGACAGACAAATTGGTCATTGTTGCCACAGCCACCTAGAAGACTGCCACGACAGCACTGGTGACAGCAACTCCTCATACAATGACACATCTGACACCGAAGCTCCTGAGGAGGTAAATTGGATAGGCATGCGTCCAGGTAAGTTCTTCGAACCTCTAAACTATACCTCTAACGAACATATAATTCAAAAGCCTTCCATAGATCAACCACCTGCATTAGATCTTAAACCCTTTGCCATGGCAACTTAAATATGTTTTTCTTGGTCTCAATGATACGTTGCTCATGATCATCTCTTCTAAGTTGATGCAGAAACAGGAACAACAGCTGATTGGTATGCTACAGTAGCATAAGAAGGCAATTGGATGGACCATTGTCGATATCCAGGGCATCAGTCCGGAAATTTGCATGCACAAAATCCTCTTGGAGGATGATCATAAGCTGACGATAGATGCTCAAAGACGATTAAACGAAGCTATGCGAGAGGTGGTGTGAAAGGAAATTATCAAATGGCTTGACGCTGGAATTATTTACGCCATCTCGGATAGCAAGTGGGTGAGCCCTGTGCAATGCGTACCTAAGAAGGGAGGAATAAATGTTGTAACCAAAAAGGATAATGAGCTAATCCCAACCAGGACTGTGACCGGTTGGAGGGTTTGTATGGACTACCGGAAGCTTAATAAAGCTACCCGAAAGGGCCACTTCCCCTTGCCTTTTATTGACCAAATGTTGGATAGATTAGTGGGAAAACCTTACTATTGTTTCCTTGATGGTTATTCAGGTTACAATCAGATTGCCATTGCACCAGAGGACCAGGAGAAGACAAACTTCACATGCCCCTATGGAACATACGCCTTTAAGAGAATGCCATTTGGACTGTGTAATGCACCAGTAACTTTTCAGCGGTGTATGATGGTTATATTCTCTGATATGGTGGAAGATTTCCTGAAGATCTTGATGGATGACTTTTCCATCTTTGGAGATAGCTTCAACAACTGCCTAGGCAATTTGAAGAAAGTGCTTGAAAGATGTGAAAAGGCAAATCTTGTACTGAACTGGGAAAAATGTCATTTTATGGTAGATGGGAGCATAGTGTTGGAACACAAAGTCTCCTGTCGTGGCATAGAAGTGGACAGAGCCAAAATTGAAGTCATCGAAAAACTGCCGCCACCCACCACAGTCAAGGGTATTATGAGTTTCTTAGGACACGCAGGTTTTTATCGTAGGTTTATTGCTAATTTTTCTAAGATTACTAAACCTTTGTGTCTTTTGTTGTAACAGAATAAGGCCTTTGACTTCAATGCCGAATGTACTGAAGCATTCAAGACACTGAAAGAGAAGCTGGTACCAGTCCCAATAGTACAGCCACCGGACTGGAGTTTACCATTCGAGATAATGTGTGATGCAGTGACTATGCTGTGGGGGCAACACTAGGGCAGCGGAAGAAGAAACTCTTCCACGTAATATATTATGCCAGCAAGACCTTAAACGATGCCTAGATAAACTACACCACGACAGAAAAGAAGTTGCTAGTTGTGGTATTCGCCTTTAACAAGTTCAGACCATACATACTTGGAACAAAAGTGGTGGTTCACACGAATCATTTAGCAATAAAATACTTGTTCACCAAGAAGGATGCACGACCACGATTGATACATTGGATTCTGCCACAAAGGCCTCTTGCACGTCCGCTATGTATTTGGTGAAGATCACCTGCTTGTGCTCGATCCCCTAGCAGCTTTCAACTAGGCTGCACAGTAGGGGGATCACTTCGGACGGGAGAGCAGCTTCAGTACTGCCCACTATGGCTGGGGTGGCGGCAGCTTGGGATGGCGGCTGGGCGGTGGAAGGTGTGTCTGGCTCCGCGTTTTGCATCATCTGCTGGCGTGCCCTTCTTGTTCATCCTTTATTGGCAGGAAGAATTGTATCCTTTAGGTGCGGTGGCACGCGAAAATTGGCACACATGCCAGTGATGAGTGCAGCATATCGCGACGGTTGACTGGCCCATTGTTTTTACTTGTTAGCCACTTGGTGTTTGGCTTACAGGTCTCCCTCTTGATTTTGTTGTAATCAGCCGTCGTTAAGTAGGACTCTCATTCCTCGTGTGGATTGCTGCTGACTTCTATGTTGTAAAAGTTATTGATCATGTCAGCTGTGAACTTGACACCTTCTCCGCGGATGTACACGAAAGGGCTTGCCGGTGTCGGTCTGTGGGTGTAGAACTCTCGCACATGGTTGTTGTTGATTTCTTCTGGCTGCCGTGTGAACTGGTCTCAGCCCATATTTTGGATCCTTTCGAATGGAGAGGGTTCCAAGCCAAAATCCCCATCAGACTGGGTATATTGGAAACCCATCTCCTCCCATAGTTGTCGCTCTCTATAGTGTTTCTTGTAGGTCTCCTCGACAGCAGGGTTCAAGAACCTTTTGAAAGGGGTTTTGGAGGTGGCGGCGGGTTGCTGTGATGAGGCCATAGTTTGTGGGACGATTGTATTTCCTAAAGAAAGAAAAGAAAGAGCGTGAAAGAAAATTAAACAAGGGAAATCTTGGAAGCAAAGATTGTAGAAAGAATTCAGAGTAAAGGAGAAAGCAAAGTGAAAATGAGGGAGAATAGTTGGCTTTATATAGCCGCTTCTCTCCTTTACCTTGGCGGGTACGCTGTCAACGAGCGACAATTATTGTAGCGCGAATAACGGGATTCTAGTCGTTACACAAATATCTGTTCCGCTCGCTGGGGCAAAATATTGCAGTTGTGGCTAGCCGTTATGAAGCCACTAGCCGTTATGCTTATTTGCCTTGGGATGCCTTGGCCGCTAGTTGGGCCTCTCCTTTATTCTTTAATCTTTCTTAATCTTTCCTTCATTCCTAACCTGAAATAAATTAAATACAAGAATTAAATAAAAATTAAATCTAATCCTAATGCTTAAAAATAATTTAAAGTAAAATAAAAAAATTGGGTTGTGTTGGGCTGCGCTTTTCCCACGCATAACCACTTCCTGAGGGTCTTTGTGTTTGGCTATTCTTTTGGGCATGTCCTTCCCCTCCTCAGGTGGATGTTGCTGCCAACCTTACTGCCCTGGTAGGACATACACCAAGAAAACAAAGAGGATTTATTTAAGCAAATAAATAAAAAAGAGATTTAATTTGCAAAAAACTAAATAGGAGTGCAGAAATTCAAACATAGTTGATGTTGCCAATCCCCGGCAATGGCGCCAAAAACTTATAGAGCGTCTAGGTGTTCTTTATTTATGAGCGCAAGTGCACACTCTTTTCAAGTTATAGTATAAAAGATATCGTCTCCCACAGGGATTGGAGCAGCTCCTATGAATGATTTCCTGCACAAAGATTTAGTAAATGCGCAATTAAATCTCACGATGTGGAAATATAAAAACACAAATAAAATAAAGATAGTGATGAGAGGAATGATAGGGAGAATTTGGGCGATAGATTGGGTAAGACAAATGTAGCTCAGTAGCATGTGGACTGCATTGTAAAGTCTGATGTCACATACTTATTCTTTCAAGCTCAAATCCGTGCGACGCTAACACTCTCGGCACGATGTTAGCAAGCCTTTCTCGCGCAACGCTATGGCAAAACACAAGGAGCAAGAGAGTTTACAAGGAAAGAGCCTTGTATTAACAAATGAAGCTTTACAAGTATGCTTTTACAAGATGACTTCTTAAGTTATTTACAAATGAGGGGGTGGCCCTATTTATAGGCTCCCACCTCCTCAATGGATGGCTAGGATCGATTTGATGCAACGGTTACAATGTTGCCTCCCATAATATCTAAGACTCCTAGATATCTCTAGATAATTCCATACTTATCTAGTTATATCCTAAATGTTCTAAAAGCTCTACCATATTCTAAGGTATTCTAGAATATTCCGGAGATGTTCGGAGTTGTTCCGAGCCTTCTGGACTTGTCCCGAGCCTTCTCGATCACTCCCGGGTCTTCTAGGTTCCTCCGGACGAGCCTAGATGAGTGTGAAACCTTTTAGAACCCCTCGAATTTGTGTGGACACGTTTGGGGCCCTCTAGGCCGTTCTAGATTCTTCCTTGGGTCATCCTTGGTCTTAAAATGCCCAAGGCATCTCATTTTCTCTTGTTGGCCTTAGAGCACCCGGGTGGGGCTCCTCGGGCGCGCGTAGCGCACCTAGGTGGGGCACCTTGGTGCTTCTCGGTGCACCCTTGCGGGTGTGCCCCTCGGTTTGCTGGGTTGCGACCTGGTGGGGCGTGACATCCTCCCCCACCCGATCTCGCGACGCCCTCGTCGCATCTTCGTTGAACTGGGGTGTTTCTAGAGTGCTTCCCTCGACTCCTAGCTCGCCTCGCCTTTGCCCTCGGCTTGTCGGCATTGTTGGAAGGCCTTATCTTTTTCCCTTGACCCTTGGCTGTCTTCGAAGCCATATTCTCCCCTCGAACATGCTTGGTGGCCTTCTTGGACATGGTCACCCCTTTGTCTTCATTTAGTCCCTTGGACGGCTTGGCCCTACGGACGGTCTTTTCAAATTGAAGTGTTGAGAGCACTCCTGTCCCTGGCTTGTTGGCCCTTAGTGTTGGTACCACGCATGATGGTGCACCCTACGTGATGAACATGTTGTTGGCAAATGGCATCGGGATTGCCTTGGCTTGCTCGAAGAACTCGAGCCCTAGGATGATCGGATAGTCATCCATTGGCACAACCGAGAAGTCCATGCATCATGACCATGTCCCAACGATGGTCTTGACTCCTCGAGCCAACCCTTGGATGGGTTGAGCGGTAGAGTTTACTGCCTTGACGGTTCCTCCCCCTTTCACGACACTAAGACCAAGCCTCTTTGCTTCCTCCAAAGAAACAAAGTTATGGGACGCACATGTGTCGAGCATGGCCCTTGATGCTTTTCCATTGACGGTGACATCCACGTATAGCAATCCATTGGCTTGGGTCTTTGGGGCGGACTAGATTCCATTCAAGAGTTGTAGAGATCCCATTTGTGCACCTTGGCCCTCTTCGGTATCACTACCTTCGTCGGCATCGCTTCCCTCTTGATGCCTTGCTAGAAGCAAACTAAGTGCTTGGCGTTGTGGGCACTCTCGAACCCAATGGTTGCCATCGCAGATGAAGCAACTGCTAGGCGGTGATTTCTTGGCATTATGAGAGTCTTTAGACCTACCTCGGTCCTTGTCTCTCCATGAGGGCGAGCCTTTGTGCTTCGTTGTGTTCTCATCCTTGCGAATCTCTTGGTGATGGCTCCTCTCTCCCCTACCTTTGGCATGGCCATCCTTTTCATCCTTTGGCCTGGGGGTGGACTCCTTGTGGCTTGAGTAATCAATGAGGCTCTCGGCCACGGCGATGGCATCAGCAAGGTTTTGCACCCCACGACGCCTTAACTCGGTCTTAGCCCATGGTTGGAGTCCATCGACAAAGTTAAAGAGTGAATCTTTGTTGGAGAGGTCGGGGATCTCAAGCACCAAGCTTGTGAACTCCTTAACATAGTCTTGGATGCTCCCCGTTTGCTTGAGCCTTCGTAATCGTGCCCTTGCTTCTTTCTCGGCATTCTCCGTATAGAATTGTCGTTTGATCTCCCTTTTGAAATCGGAAAAGGTAGAGATAGTGCACGTACCTTTCTCAATATCAAGACACCTCCTACTCCACCAAAGCATGGTGGTGTCGGTGAGGTATAAGGTCGCAGTTTGGACCTTAGAGGCATCCTCCCTGATGCCAACGGCTTCTAGGTATTGCTCCAAGCCATACAAGAAGTTGTCTACTTCTTTGGCGTTGCTTGACCCCGAAAACGATTGAGGCTTGGGCACCTCGACCCTCCTAGCCTCCATGGTGGTGCTTGGCCCGGCTGCCATAGCACGTTTGCACAAGGCAATGTCGCATTGTAGTTCTTCAAGCTTGGCACGCATGGTGTCTAGTTCTTGTTGGCAAGAATCACGTAGCTTCGAGAGCTATACCATGAGAAGATCGCGGATTTGCCCAATCTCCGCGCGCAGGGTCTCCTCTAGCTTGAGTCTCATTTCCCTCACGGCTGTGTGGATCTCGGCATCCTCCGCCTCAAGGCCTTCCACTCGTTGGGTAAGGTGGTCCACTTGGGTGCTCGCACCCACCACGTTCTCCTTGACGTGGGTAAGACGGGTCTCCAAGCTAGAGATCGCGTCCCTTGACTTGGCCCTTGGCCTTGTTATCTCAGGGTCGACCATCTCCTCGCGCTCTCGTTGCTCATCCATGACCTCCGTGTCCGATGAACTTACCACCTTGCTCTTGCCTGATTTAGCCATGTCCCGAGCGGTCGTAACACGCTCTGATACCAACTGTCACAGATTTATTCTTTCAAGCTCAAATCCGTGCGGCGCTAACACTCTCGGAACGATGTTAGCAAGCCTTTCTCGGGCAACGCTATGGCAAAACACAAGGAGCAAGAGAGTTTACAAGGAAAGAGCCTTGTATTAACAAGGGAAGCTTTACAGGTATGCTTTTACAAGATGACTTCTTGAGTGATTTACAAATCAGAGGGGTGGCCCTATTTATATGCTCTCACCTCCTCAATGGACGGCTCGGATCGATTTGATCCAACGGTTACAATGTTGCCTCTCAAAATATCTAAGACTCTTAGATATCTCTAGATAATTCCATACTCATCTAGTTATATCCTAAATCATCTAAAAGCTCTACCATATTCTAAGGTATTCTAGAATATTCTGGAGATGTCTAGAGTTGTCCCGAGCCTTCCGGACTTGTCCCGAGCCTTCTCGATCACTCTCGGGTCTTCTAGGTTCCTCCAAACGAGCCTAGATGAGTGTCGAACCTTCTGGAACCCCTCGGATTTGTGTTGAGACGTTTGGGGTCATCCTTGGTCTTAAAATGCCCAAGGCATCTCATTTTTCTCTTGTTGGCCTTAGAGCACCCGGGTGGGGCTCCTTGGGCGTGCGTAGCACACCTAGGTGGGGCACCTCGGTGCTTCTTGGTGCACCCTTGCGGGTGTGCCCCTCAGTTTGCTGGGTTGCGACCTGGTGGGGCGTGACACTGAGCATGTTTTGCGCTGCCATGAATTGCTGCCTCGGCGGGATGGCGGGCGGCAAACTACTACCCTCTCACGCGGCCGAAGCATGTCAGTGCAACTGCAGAAGTGTACTGTCTCAGTAGGTGGAACGAAAAGAAGTCTTAGCGGCAAGTCTGGCAGACATTCCAAAGTTCGACGAGATAGTCGATAGTGATCCCTCCTATTTCTAGGTTAGGATACTCGAACACTCACGTGATGTAGGCAATACCTAGTAATCTCAGTGTCAACCCAACACAGGCAAGTCCATTCGATTGGTGATCCCTCTTAGCCGCTGAAACTTGTGAACTAGTGTGGAACCAAGTTAGTCACGTCTTTGCATGTTGTGACCGTGCTTAACCCTTTTGTGAGCCTTGCACTTTTGTGCCCGAAAAATGGATTTTCTCTCAACTGAATGGTGTATACTAATTGAAAGAGCAAATAGCATAGATTAAGCAAACTTTGGAATTTTATTGAAAACCACTCACAACTAATACAACTATTTCCCTCAAACTACTTTACATACATGTGCCTAAACCCTAGGAGAGTTGGGCTGCGACCCCCAAAGCCTCCAACCTATCTAACTACATCTCGTTGTGCAGCTGCTCAAGCTCACATACCCTCACCCTCGTCATCATGCCCATATACCCTTACATACATTGGTATATATAGGGCTTATGGCCTAAATTTGAGTCCTTCTTGAAGTAGGAGTTCTTAAAAGTAAATTACATTAAATACAGACTCCTTTATTACTTAAATATGGACTCTTTGGACATTGCCTTCTTCCGCAAGTAAGGATAAGTGCTCCTACTTATCGGTCTTGGATCAGCTCTACTGGCCGCTATAGGCTTCAGAAAATTGCAAGACTGGGCTCATTGGGCTTAGGAAATTGCCCCATTTAAATTGCGACCCATCTTGGCTAAGTCGGTGTAACTCTTGCCTGGGCGACATTTGGCGGCAATGCTACTTCGGTAGCGTCCTTGGCGGCATCTGGAACTGCTTCAGTACAACTCCTTTGGTTCCAGCCTTTTGTCCTCTCCTCTCCTAGCTATAGCACCTGAAAATATAAATTAAACTAAAACAGTAACTTTTCTGAACCAAACCTAAAATATTCAATGAAAACATGGTAAAAGAGAAGATACTGTTATAATGCATGCAATACACCTACATATGCCTAAATGAGCTTAAGAACAATGATAATACGGTCAGGAATGTGTACAAAATATAGAACTCATGGACACTCTAAACACGAACGGGTCGTCTTCTACTATGTCTCAAAGCTTGTAGTCCTTGGACTTTATGAAATACATCATTCTTGTGTTCCAATGGGCATAGTGTGTTCCGTCGAAGAATGGTGGCTTGTCGATGGATTGCGCTATTTGACCGGTTGGTTGATATGTTGTATAGAGCTTCTAGAATCACCTCAATAGGATGTTAATCCTCTTCGATTGAGCCTCGCTCTAATACCAATTGTTGGGTTTTATGGTGCTCAATTTCCTTCAACCGATGTGTTTGACAAGTTTGGAGAAGATTGGATTTTTGGGTGTAATGGTGAAAGCTAAAAGATTGGAATTGGACACAAGGATTTATAGTTGTTCGGCCTTCTAACAAGCACATACATCCACTACCTTAGCTCCCCACTAAGGATTTCAACAAAATTCACTAAGAATTTCGTCCCTTTTTCCCGGTTTAGGAGGCAACCGTTACAACCCTCAAAGCTTTCTACCCAAAGCTTGAGTAAACCCTCTTTACAAGAGAAATTCTAAGCAAACTTGAAATCCCTCTAATAGGTGTTTGTTTGCACTATTAAGCTCTCACCCAAAACCTAAATATTTGAGCAAATTTAACAATGTTTAGCTCACTAGTGTTGTCTATACAAGAAAATGGACAATTAAGATCTAAGACAAAATCTTAATCATAGTGTTGTTGACAATTGAAGCATTAACCTTCTCTTGATGCTTGGAGGTCCCTTTTATACTCCTAATTGAGTTTGTAGTCGTTACTAGCCGTTGATGGTTGAATTGGAGCCGTTGGAGACTTTATTTCCCACATTTATTGCAGTTCTAGTGCCTATCGTATCGGTACAGGGGGAACCGTATCGGTACGCCTTTCTTCAGAACTAGTCGTTAGGCTCTTGCCAGGCTAAGCGTATCGATATGCTAGGGAGCGTATCGGTACGATCTGCACTTTAAAAGTTTATTGGGAAATAGTCGTTGGGGTTGTTAAAGCATGGATCGGTACGCTTAAAAGGTGTATCGGTATGACCCCTATCTGTATCAATACGTGCAAGCTTGTATTGGTACGGGTTTTGGCAGAATCAAAACTGGAGTAAAAGGTATCGATACGGGGCATATCATATAGGTACGGTAGAGCTGAAAAGTCCGTTTTTAGTACTTTAAAACATTCAAAACTTTGCCAAAAACCTTTTTAAATACCTCAAACATATTTTCAAGTTTTTTGGACTTAAAGACACGTTTTAAATTCTTTTCAAATTAGTCCAAATCATTTTTCAATTATTATATCAAAACACTTAGTTCTTCAATTTTTTTTAAACTGATGGGTGTCAGCTCATCACACCTACCGTCCTCAATTCTAGATGAGTAGGGAGCAAACCTCTCACCCTCGATCTGGTAGGTAGAGTCATCCCGTGACAACTTTCATTCACTCATTTGATGTTGTTGCTATTTATTTATGCATAGTTTCTGGGCAATGCAACTCAAAGCATATTATCCCTCTATGGATATGCCATAGCATTTATCCACAGTTTAGCATACTCATTAAGCACAAGGGAGTTTAATAAAGCCTTTACTGCTTTCATTTATCATTTACGTTTATTAAGTTCATTCATTATACTAAGGCATGCAAGAGTTCTTCAAAATCCTCTAACAATCTTAAGCATAGAGAGCATACATCGTGTAAGAATTAATCTAAAAGCAACAAATCCTAAAGTCAGTTCTACCAATCTCGACAGTCATGATCATTTAATCAATCCAAAGCCATAACAAAATACTCTTCATTGGAAATCCTCAATTTATTCATAAATTTGTCTCTGAACTAAACAATATGCCATAGCAAAATTCTATTTCTAACTACAAATGCAAATGACTAACTACAAACACTACCCCCCCCAAACTTGAAGGATGTAGTGTTCTCAATGCATCAAAAGTAAATGAAATGAAACTAACCTAAATGCAATGCAGAGGTACCTCGTTGGAGTCTAGGTTTGGTGGTGTTGTTCTAGTTGCCTTGTACTTGATGCCCTTCTTCTTCAGCGAAGCAATGGGTGGGTCAGTAGCATCTGTTCTGGTGGTGGGGCTGCTTCGTTATGGGCGTCCTGGGCCGACTTCTCAGGCTGGTCATCATCAGTATCGAAAGAATCACTCTTCTCGAAAGGGGTGTTCTACACACGACCTTCCATGCGCTTCTGGCGAGTCTTAGTCTTTGCCGCAACATTTGAAGTTGGGTAGGCGAAGGTGTAGGAGTGTGGTCCACCAAGTTCTCATCATCGCTCTCGATGGTGACAGGGACATCGGTAGGGTCTTCAGTTGGTGGGACCTGCATTGGTTCCTTTCCTTTTCTCTTTCTCTTCTTACGTTGGCCTGTGGTGGCATTCGTAAGGCTTTCTCTTGAGTGGAGGGATGAGGTTGTGCACGGGCTTTGCTCGCGGTTGGGGTTTCTTGTGTGAGAGGAGGGTCCTTCTTGGTTGTTAGTAATGCATCGGGGTAGAGTGAGAAGTCAACGTCAACATGCGGCAGCATGTTTTTAAAATAGGAGTTCAGTACAACATCCCTTTCCTTGACATACTTGAAAAAAGCTGTCAAATCGATGTGCATATGGTCCATGTCTTCCCTAAGGCATTTTGTGGTTGCCACCAGTGCAGCAATCCTTGTTGCAGCAAACGTCTTGGCCCCTCCAGAAATTGTTTCTGCTGGAGCATCCTCGCCAAATCCCCTTAGGCTAGGAATCTGGTCTAGAGTGATTGCACCCTTGCCCGCGTCTACCTCATCCACCATTAGGTCTTCGAACACTTTCTTTTTTCGGCACAGGGTTGTGATCAAGTTTGGAAAGATCAAAGGACTTGACTTCCTCTTTAAGCATGAGTAGACTTCATCTACTATCGTCTTCCCCACTTCTATCGAACGCCCATTAAGGATTGAGTGCAACATGAGCAGTCTAGTTATGTGCACCGTGGTGTGATGAGACGTGGACATCAAGCGGGTCTTAACATAGTGAAGCCACAGCTTAGCCTCTGGCTTGAGGCGCACTCATTCCACAGACTTGTTTGAGGAGTCTAGCTCAGTGTCAGCAAAACAAAGGTCTTCCGAGACCTCTTGAATCATTTGGGCGTCGACGGTCTCAACAAAAGGAGTGTGTTGGTCCACTACATTCTTTAGACCATAAAACTTGTTGATCGTTGTGGTAGTGAAATTGATATGGTCGCCTCTCACATATACTCCAGACTGGGTAGGGCTCGTGAGGTGCGTATAAAACTCCTTTAGGCGTGGAACACAAATGTCCCCTGGGTGTTTGACGAAAGGCTCCCAATTGTGCTTGGCTATGACATTCATGACTCTTTATCGAAGTCGGCTTCCCCATCAGTAGGGAACTTGAACCCTTGCTCAGGAAAGACCTTCCTTTCCTTGAAAAGTTGGAAACGATCTTTGGCCGTGTTGTCGAAAAATTTCATGACTTCCATGGGAGGTTGGGTTCGAGCACTACTGGACGTGCCTTCGACATTCTTGTAATAGACCATATTTGCAAAAAGGTAGGGATTTTATGGTTTGATTTGGAGATTTTGTGTGGGTTTGAAGGATATGAAGGGGATGAATGATGAAGAAGTTTGGCTTTAATAGGGGGTTTTGGTTGTCGAAGAAGATGAAGAGAGGAGAGGTTTTGGTTTAAGGCAGGAAAGAAGTAAAAGAAACAAAAAGTAATTATGAGGAGGGAAGTTGAGTGGAAAGAAATTGTCACAAGAAAAGGAGAGAGAGAAGGTGAGGTGGCGGTTGTGATGCATGGGGAAAAGATGTGATACGATGGGGAGTTAATGCAGGGTAAAAAGTAAGTGAGAGAATCTAAAAAGGTGATGATTGCCTAGGGTTTGAGAGGGTTAAAAGGAATAAAAATCCCTCTCTTTTTGCTTCTTTAATGTCGCCTCCCCCTAAACTTGGAAATTTCTTTTGGCTTTATACCACTTTTCCTCAAATAAGATAAAACAAAACCCTAACCCTACTATGAAAAAGCATGTCTCCTTAAATCAAGCTCAAGCATGCCACCTGTAGCTCTGGGATAATTCTGACATGGGATAATAAAAAGAAAACGAAGAGCAACGAAAATAAAGGACGAAAGTACGACTGATAAAGAGGCAAACTAAATTATTTATGAATAGGAAAACACTAAAATTCCATAGCAAAATTAAAAAGAGTGGGGGTGCAAATTCTCAAGGTTCATGAAGGAGCAAGGATGACTTGTCTCGCAGGATAGGAGCTCCATTGTATACATTTCGTCGTTGGCCATTGACTTTGAAAACGGTATCATCGTCTAGGTTCTTGATTTCCATTGCACCGTGGGGATAGACCTTGTGCACTAAGAAGGGGCCTGACCATCTCGATTTCAACTTGCCAGGGAAGAGCTTGGGCCTCGAGTTGTAGAGAAGCACTTGTTGACCTTCTAAAAAAAGTCGTGGCAAAAGATGTTTATCATGCCACTTCTTTGTCTTCTCTTTGTACAACTGTGCATTTTCATAAGCATGGGCTCGAAACTCTTCCATCTCGTTAAGCTCCAACAACCTCCTTTCTCCAGCTAGTTGGGCATTCATGTTGAGTTTCTTGATGAACAAGGTGATGATCAAAGTCCTCAAAAAAATCTAATTGACCCATCTTCGTCAAGCAGCAACAACTATAATACTAGTACAAAAAATCCTAAAGTACAACCAACTGAAGTTCGAAGATCTACAAGAGAAAAAAGAATGCCAGAAAGGTACAACGATTATGAATTACAAAATGTTTCACTTTTCTGCTTACTTGTAAACAGTGATCCAATAACATATGAAGATGTTTATCATGCCACTTCTTTGTCTTCTCTTTGTACAACTGTGCATTTTCATAAGCATGGGCTCGAAACTCTTCCATCTCGTTAAGCTCCAACAACCTCCTTTCTCCAGCTAGTTGGGCATTCATGTTGAGTTTCTTGATGAACAAGGTGATGATCAAAGTCCTCAAAAAAATCTAATTGACCCATCTTCGTCAAGCAGCAACAACTATAATACTAGTACAAAAAATCCTGAAGTACAACCAACTGAAGTTCGAAGATCTACAAGAGAAAAAAGAATGCCAGAAAGGTACAACGATTATGAATTACAAAATGTTTCACTTTTCTGCTTACTTGTAAACAGTGATCCAATAACATATGAAGAAGAAATTGAAGATGATAAGTGGAAGAATGCTATGGATGAAGAAATTGCAACAATAAATAGAAATGATACCTAGGAGCTAACAAATCGACCCGAAGGTCACAACCCAATTGGAGTCAAGTGGGTGTACAAAACGAAGACCAACAAGGAAGGAAGAGTGGAAAAATACAAGGCAAGACTAGTTGCAAAAGGCTACAAACAAAGACAAGGAATAGATTATGATGAAGTGTTTTCTATAGTGGCAAGGATCGAGACTATCAGACTTCTCACAGCAGTTGCAGCACAAAACAAATGGAAGATTTATCTGATGGATATGAAGTCAGCATTTCTTAATGGCTATCTAGAAGAAGAAGTTTATATCGAACAACCACATGGATACACTAAAAAAGGGCATGAAGACAAAGTCTATCGATTGAAGAAAGCCTTGTACAGATTAAAGCAAGCTCCAAGAGCGTGGAACATGAGAATAGACGAATACTTCCAATGAAATGGGATCATGAAAAGTCCGTACGAACATGCCTTATATACAAAGAAAAATGGAGACGGTGATATCATGATCGTGTGCTTATATGTGGACGACATGATTTTCACATGAAACATTCCAGGTATGTTTATTGATTTCAAGAAATCCATGATTAAAGAATTCGAAATGACAGATATAGGAGAAATGTCATACTTCCTTGGAGTCGAAGTTAAGCAAATGAAAGATGGAAAATTTATATCACAAAAGAAGTACGTAGAGAAAATTTTAAGCAAATTTAGAATGGAAGGTTGTAAGCCATTAGCCACGCCAGCAGAACCAGGCATGAAATTGAGTGTTGATTCAACAAGAGAGCCGGTGAATCCAACGTTCTTTAAAAGCATCGTTGGAAGTTTAAGATATCTCACTATCACATGGCCAGACATAACATATGATGTGGGACTAGTAAGCAGATTCACGAAGAAGCCAAAACAAGATCATTGGATTGCAGCAAAGATAATTTTAAGATATGTCAAAGGCACAACATATCATGGTCTATTTTACACACATTCAAAAGATTCAAATTTGGTTGATTATTATGATAGCGATTACGGGGGAGACTTGGATGATCGAAAAAGTACTTCCAGATACCTATTCCATATCGGCTCTGCAGCATTTTCATGGTCCTCAAAGAAGCAACAAACGGTGTTCTTTCAACATGTGAAACAGAATATATAGCTGCAGCAGCGTGCACTTGCCAAGCATTGTGGTTGAAGAATATTTTGAACGAGCTAAACTTGGCACAAGAAGAACCGATTACGATCTATGTTGACAACAAGTCCACAATATCTCTTGCTAAGAATCTCGTTTCTGACAACCGAAGCAAGCCCATCGATACAAAGTATCACTTTATACGAGAGCAAGTGAAGAGCAAAAATGTAGAATTAATCTACTGCAGAACTGAAGATCAACTAGCATATATTTTTACGAAGCTATTGAAAGCAGAAACATTCAACAAACTCAAAGAAAGATTAGGAATGAAAAATAAAGTTTGAGGGGGACTGATAGAAAATTAAACCTGCTTTTTCATTTATGTCGGCAAAGCTTGTACAAAGTAATAGATATGAAAATATCCACTTGGAGAGCTATATAAATAACCATATGTGGCAAGTGGAGATGAAGTTGTGTGGCAACACAAAACTTAATCACGTCATCAATACAAAAATGCTTATTAATTAAGAAAGGAAAATGTGGCAGCAGCCAATGATAAGAAGAATTGAGGTGGCAACATTTAAAGGCTTCCTAAATGATTGCAAATATAAGGAAACACTTGGAAATATGGTGGCAAAGCAATGTGTATGGCAGCAACCAAATCAATGAAATGACAGTAGCTTAAACCACAAAAGAATATCGGCAACAACAAAAGATAAATGAAACAATTAATTGAAGTTACACACAGCAAGTAAAGACAACAACTAAGGCGATTTAGTTCTCCTATATATGTGTGTGTTTTAGTTAGTTATGTATGTATGAATGCAAGGAAACAAGAAATTGGTGAGTGTGTGAGTAGAGAGAGAAAAAATAAGTTTGTGTCGAGAGAGCTTAGAAAAATTTTGTGAGTGGTGTCTGTAAATTAACCGAAGCTAGTGTTTGTGTTGTACACGTATTTTTGTTCGTATTAATAATATCGTGAGTTATAAAATTTATCGTGTCTCATCAACGCTTCCAACAAGGGGTTCCTTTCACAGAGGTGGAAGATAAACAAGGAGTTGTTGAAGAAATAGCAAAAATCTGTAGCTTTGAGAATTTGAAAGAACTGGAAGTGAACAAGAAGGGTTTACACGCTATTGGGATTCCAAACAAGGACTATTTTAGGAAAGGAGAAGTGGGAGAATGGAGCAACTATCTCACACCTACCATGGTTGAACGCTTGGAGAAACTCATCCATGAGAAATTGGATAACACAGGTTTAACATTTAAATTCTTCTCCAAAACTTCAAAGGCATAATCATGGAGTGTCCTTTTTTACTTTTGATGTTTGCATGTTGTGAGTGAGCCATTCATTAGCTGTCTGTGTGACTAAAATCTCTTTTACTCACATCTATATATATATATATATATATCATTATCATAAAATTGTAACAAATTCATTTACTATCATCCACATGGTCACGCCCAATTTAAAATTTAAGCCCATGCTTATTGTGGATAATATATTTTAGTCTAAAGGGTTCAACTTGTCTTTGTAGTAAATTCAAATTAGTAATGTTATCTTTATTTTTTTATCAATTTTACCCGGAAACTCAACTAATCTCAGCAATGACGTGCCTTTACCATTGTTGACTAACAGAACCATTAAGTTTTACGTAGTTATCTGCCACGTCACTCATTATCCCTAAGTGGCATTTCAAATTGGACGTTGATCGGTCAAATTTGATGATCGGTCAAAATAAATTTTTCTATGATGGGGATGTAGGGTGATTTTGCTAGGAGTTCAAGGCGAAAAGCAATGGTTTGAAACGAGTCAGGTAGACTTATTCGAGGCATGGAAAGTTTGTATAGTGCGTTAGGTGTTGGAGAATCTTTGTTTTCTTAGGCGCGTTGTTTGTTTGTTTTTTTTTTTTTTTGTATTTTAGACTGTTTTGTGCCAAGTTGTATTGTACTCTTTTCTTTCGATTAGAATTATGAAGATTTTTAATGAGGCACACAATTTAGGTCATATGTGTGTATGATTTAAAAATCTAATAAAATCACATTTGCCGAGCAAAAAAATATTCAATTTAAAATAGTTGATCAATGAATCAGATGTTGTGGTTATATAAAAAATTATTTATAAATTTCTTAATGTAAGGTATCTTCGATGACATCTCTTATGAGATAACATTTATTTATTTTATAACCACCAATGATATGCTATTGGGAAAGTAACCTGGTACCAAACCCTTTGTCTTTAGTGTTTGAACTGTTGTTGCATGTGTAAAAAGGAATAAAAAAATTATGTCAGTTAAGATTCCATGTGGGTTGGGTGATATTTCAACCAAATTTATCGCAATGTGGTTTGTTTCTTACAGTTAGTTGATGTGTTTAGGATTGCTGATTATGCTTTATATTTTTAATTAATTTGTTATTTGAGTTTATCTGTAATGTTTAAGTTTAGAAGAATGTTACTAGTGGATTGTTATTTTTCGTTTAAATTATGAACGTTGCTCAATAAAATAAAATATTCAGTTTTTCTTCATCAACTATTTTAGATTTTATTTTCTTGCTAAATTAACTGGTGTGCTGTTGTGGGTTGACCACTATAAAAAGTTGATATGCTGGTTAACACGTTGCATTGGTTGATTGGGAGATCGTTGTTGTACTTTTTGTGTCTCGATTGCTTCGTTTATCTGATGGTTTTTGTTGCTATATTGGTGTTGGTCTTTGTTGCTAAAGTTTTTGACTGATTCAAAAATGGATCAAAGTGAAGAGTTGCTTTAGATTTACTGCTTGGTTGAATGTTCTACTTTTAATTTAATGTCAAAGCGAAAGGTTACTGATTTAAAAGAACTTCATTTTGGCATACTGTTTTAGCAAAAGATGATATGTTGTGCTTTGTATGTTCCGTGAGATCTATTGTTTGCAAAAGATGGTTGGAAGCTTGAATAATTGTGAATGGTCATGTGTTGTGTAAACAGTAAATAGTGACTGTTAATTGCAGCTTCTGTGATGAGGGGGTTTTGTTATCTTTAGTGTTTGAGTGTTTGTGTTTGTAACCTTTTAGGTGTTAAACAGATGTTTTTAGGGTGTGTTTTTTATACCGATTTGAGTCTACTCTTTTTTTCCATCTAAGTTAGGGAGGTTTTTATTAAGGCACTCATTCTAGGTATGATTTTATGATTTTTCTTAATAAATAAATCATATTTGCCGAGTAAAAATAATAGTCTTCTTTTCTATTAAAATACCAACAATTGACATTAGAGTTTTTTTCATTAAAAAGACATGTGTTAGTGTTTGCTGCAATATCATGTTTGTTACCTAATGGAAGGTAAAACTAATTTCTCTTTGATTGCGCTGCCTATTTTTGATGGAGACAATTATCAAGTTTGGACAGTACGCATGGAGACTTATCTGAAAGTTGTAGATCTTTGGGAAGCAGTGAAAGAAAACTATGAGATTCTTACATTGCCGACCAACCCCACCATAGCACATATCAAAGCACAAAAGGAAAAGAAGACAAGGAAATCAAAAACAAAAGCATGTTTGTTTGCTGCAATATTACTAACTATTTTCACCCGAATTATGTCTTTAAAATCAACAAAGGAGATATAAGATCATATCAAGACTAAGTACGAGAGAGATAAAAAAAAAATTGTGGGATACAAATGTTGAATTTTGTTGGTGATTTTGAACTGCAGAAGATGAAGGAGACTGAGACAATAAATAAATATTCTACAAGAGGGTGTAGGAAAAGCATGGGGGAACAAGAGTGATATCACTCTTTCCCTTTTCTACATAGGGTTTACTGTCCCGAGCAGATGCTTTTGAGTAAGGGGAAAATTACACCATAACTCCCCCAACTCTCTGCTTAGCACACACAACACCAAGCCCAAGCCCAAGCCCAAGAACAAGACTAATTAGATCCATCACAAGCCAAATGGGCTCGACACCTTGGCCCACATACCCGGTTCACAACTGGGTGAACCCGACCTACGGATCTTGAAATTCAGGTCGTTACAAGCAAACGTAGTTTATAGTTAGAGACATATTGACATTTAAAAACCAGTATATATCATGTAAATATGATTAAGATATTATAACTAGAGGTGGCAATCGGGTCATTCGGTTCGGGTTCGGTTCGGGTCATTTCGGTTCGGGTTATTTCGGGTCTATCTAGAATCGGTTTAGATTCGGTTCGGGTCAGTTCGGTTCGGGTTCGGGTCTAATTCGGGTCTGTGTTGAGTCGAATTCGGTTCGGGTATTGGATCGGGTCAAAATCGGATCGGTTGTTTTCGGGTCGGGTCAATATCGGATCGGTCGCTTTAGGTTCGGGTCAAAATCGGGTCGTTCGGGTCGGGTCGATTTCGGGTCGGGTCAACACTTAAATTTTCGGGTCAATTCGATTTGAGTTGGGTTAAAGGTTTGAGGTTTAGTATTTATGGTTTAGTTTAGAGTTATTGATGTATGAGATTAATTCTAATTCAACTTGTTAATCTATGCATTTGAATTTGATTAAATATTTAAATACAAGCTTCATGTATCCATATCAATTTTTTATGTATAATTATATTAAATCAAAGTTTATTATATGTAATAATAATAATAATAATTTCTGAAATGAATTAATTTATTAAACTTAGGATCTAATTGAGCTAACTAAAATCTAAAAGCATAAATCACGGACATAATTAAAATAATTCTAAAACTAAATGTGAAATTTCAATTAAATTAATCTAAATTAAAACTCAATTAAATTTTAAAAAAAGAGAGAGAAAGATAATTGGTAAAAATAAAGAGGGAAAAGACAAAAATTTGGAGGGAAACAAGCCACCAATTTTTTAAGCTAGATTGAAAAAAGAAAAGAAAAAGACAATTAGAAAAAATAGAGAGAGAAAAGACAAAATTTTGGAGGGAAATAAGCCACCAATTTTTCAAGCTAGAGATTAATTACTTTTTAAGTCACGTTGCATTTAAAATGTTACATTTTAGTCAACTTTAAGTTTTAGTTTAATTTAATTTAGTCACAACTATCCCCACGGTTTAGACTTCGGATATAGAAATCCCCTCCCCGTAGTGATATTTAGTCTCTAAAAATTTACTTTTAGTCTAAATTAACTAATCTTTGTAATTTAGTCTATTAATTTAATATAATGATATGTTTGTTCATTTTAATTTCTAAGATTTAATTTTTAGCCAAAATGACCCCTATTTATTTATATGGTATAATTACAAAATTGGTCATTGGACTCTCAAATTTCTCCACTTCCAAATTGTCAATTTAGTCCACAATTTCAATTTTATGTTATATTTTATGGTGAAATTATAAAATTGGTCACCAAGATCTCAAATTTCTATACTTTCAAATTGTCAAGTTGGTCTCTAATTCCGGTTTTAGCTATATTTTATGATAATATTGTAAAAATTATCTCTAATTTTAGTTTATGGTTTATGGTTTAGGCCTTAGTGTTAATGGTTTATGGTTATTGATTTTATATTAATTTCTACGGCTTAAGGTTAAGGATGAAATTTAGGGTTTATGAGTTTAGTGTTTAATTAAGCCCCTACAAATCTTTTTTAGGGGTCATATATGTTATTTTTGTCCAATCTATTTCATAAAATTATATTCTTATCTAAAATTGACTCATATCATATTTATTTATAATTTTTATAATTATTTTTTTGTAAAATTTAAAATTAACTCGAACTCGAACTTAATCAACACACAATATCACGTCACCCTATCTCTTCTAGATTGTATACACGTTTTTTTTTTGTAATTATACTTATATTGTTATACACGTTTAATTATAACCAATTAAAAAAATATTATAAAGTAACTATTAAATTTGATTTTTTGTAAGAGATAAATTTAATTATAATTTTAGTCCTTCAAATTTTTAAAATTTAAAAAAAAAAATTAATGGTGTTCATCGGTGTTCATCGTTAGTGGTTTTCATCAATGTTCGTCGCCCGTTGTAGAATTTTTCTTTTTATTTTCATATAATCACTAATATTTAACTCATTAGTTGACTAATCTAAATTGAGTATTATATAGATTCGGTATGGGTTGACCCTTTTAACTTAATCTGTTCCATTCACAATGTTAGAATTTAAATATTTGACATTGTTTAAATAATATAATATATTAATATTTCATCTTTTTAAAGCAGTTAATTATTGATGAAATATATTTTTTATTTTAATTATAATTTATAACTATATATATATTATTTTAATTATAACTATAATATATATTATATTTTATTGTTTTTAATTAAAAAAATCAAATAGGCAAAAAATTAAGCCATCTGCCCTATCTCCCTCCCGAGTCCCGACATTTTTCAATTTTCCCCAAATCTTAAACTCAAACGATCAAACCCCTAATCTAGGTAGTCCCTGGCGGTCCTCCACGGCTCCACCTCCCTGTCGTCGTCGCCGGCTTCAGCTATCCACACTCCCCGCCTCGGTCCGTCGTTCACCCTCACCACTGGTCCAGTCGAAAGTTCGAAAGTTCGAGCAGAAGCCAGCAAAAGCCTGCCGTCGGTTCGTCGTTCACCCGCCGCTGGTCTGTCGTTCGCCCGCCGCTGGTCTATCGTTCGCATGCCGTCAGTTCAGAAAACAGCAAGGTGGTTTTGTACCTTGAATTATAGTCTTATAGAGTTTAAATGTTAAATGTTAAAAACTGTGCAGAATTTAAATGTTAAAACAGTTCAAAAATGTAGTTTAAAATATTGTTTTGATTGGTATAAAACTGTGCAGAATTTGTAAGTTTAATAATGCAGATTTGAGTTAAAGAGACTACAGAAATTGGGTAAAAACAATGCATAATTGTGCAGAATTTACATGATGCAGAAATTGGGTAAAAACAGTTTTGCACTTGAATTATAGAGTTTAATTCTTTAGTTTTGTGCAGAATTTACATGATGCAGAACTAAGAAAATGTATCCAATTTCAAGGTTAGAACAATCAGGAACTAAGAAAAATCCTAAGACTGCAAAAGCTGATATTTTTCGTTTCAAGTTAGAAAAATCCTAATACTAGCATAAAATAAATATAGTCCAATGATCAATTTCAAGGTTAGCATAAAATAAAATCCTTAAGACTAAGAAACGAAAAAATTAATATAATGAAAAAATCTTGATTTTTTTTGTCGTTCAGGAATTTCTTGTTGTTGCAAATATTAGGGTTTAAATTCAATTCATGGCATAGTTTCTATCTTCGGATGGACAAATTTTTAACAATGTTCATGGTTTATATTTTTTTGTTTTGGCAGGCGGTAACCATGGAATCAAATGCTAATGCACGTGAGGTCCAAGTTGATAATGATGATGTTGATGTACTGGAATCACAATTTTCTTCTAAGAGGCAAAGCAAGGTTTGGATACATTTTCTCAGTCTTAACTCGGCAGAGACTAAAGATGGAAAAGAAAGGGCTCTTTGCAAATATTGCAAAACAACTTCTTTTATCTCTAACTCGCAGTATGGAACTTTCAATATGCAAAAACATCTTGAGAAGTGTAAACACTATACTGCACATAAGAAGAGTTTGGGAAATGATGGAGAAGAACCAGAGCATTATGTTTATGACCAAAAAGTTTACAGAGAGTTGGTAGCTACAACAATTATAAAGCATGGATATGCTTTTTCTTGGGTTGAACATGAAGGTAACAGGAGAATTCATACTTATTTGAACAATCAGGTTAGAACTATGTGTAGAAACACTGCAAAAGCTGATTGTTTGAAAATGCATAAAAGTTTGAAAATTAACTTGAAAGAAACTCTTTGTAATGTTTCTGGTCGTATTTCTTTGACATGTGATATGTGGACATCTTGCCAAACTGAGGGATATTTGTGTTTGAATGCTCATTATATAGATGCTAATTGGAAGTTAAATAGTAGAGTGTTGAACTTCTGTCTCATTGATTCACCGCACACCGGAAGTACTATATATACTATTTTACTAGACTTGCTTCAGGATTGGGGTATTGACTATAAGATTTTTTCCATAACGTTGGACAATGCATCTAGTAATGATAAAATGCAAGACTATTTGAAGGACACTTTTAATGCACGAGGAGCTTTATTATGTAGAGAAGCATACTTTCATGTTCGATGTGCTGCACATGTATTGAATCTTATTGTTAAGGATGGACTTAAGGTCATCGAGCATATTGTTTCCAAGATAAGAAATTGTGTGAAATATATTAAATGGTCAGAATCAAGAAAAGTTACTTTTCGACATAGTGTGAAATTAGTCAAGATACAAAAAACTAAAGCATTGTGGCTTGATGTGCCTACAAGATGGAACTCTACATATATGATGCTTGATAGGGCTATTTTGTATCGTGAAGCTTTTAAGCAAATGGCTGTTGTTGATTCCTCTTTCCACCATTTTCCAAACACTGAAGAGTGGGAAATGCTTGAGAAAATTCGGGATATTTTAGAACCTTTTTTTGATATAACTATGATGTTTTCAGGAAGTGATTATCCTACAGCAAATTTGTACTTTGGAAATGTTTGGAGAATTTTTATGTTGTTGAGAGAGTTGACGAAAAGCAATGACACAATTTTAAAAAGCACAACAATAGAAATGAAGAAAAAGTTTGATAAGTATTGGTTCAATTCAAGTGAGGATGACTATAGCATGTTATTTGCCTTTGCGGTAATTCTTGATCCTCGTTACAAGTTGTCTTTTCTCAAGTATTGTTATGAAATCATGTTTGAAGATGAGATAGAAGCTAGTTTGAAGATTAATGATGTTCGTTTTAAGTTGGGTATGCTATTTAAAGAATATTCTCCAGTCTCACATGGAACATCGGACTCAAACTTCAATTTCATGAGCACTTCATCTAGCGATCACAAACACAAATTTGACCTTTTTGCAGTAAGTTTCTTGTTTTTTAATTATATGTTGTTTACGTATTTTTTGTGTATTTTATATTTCATTTCATGTATTTTTTTATATCATATAATTTTTGTAATCTATATTTTTTTCCATTTTTCATTCATTTGTATTTTTTTCTATTTTCTATTTGTTTAGTTCTATTTTATTTCTTATTATTTATTTTATGTATTTTTAGGATTATGACAAGAGAGAAGCTACATCTTCCTGTGCAAAGTCACAATTGGATATTTACTTAGATGATCCTAACATGGATAGGAAAGTGGAGCTTGACATCCTTAATTTTTGGAAGGAAAATGAGCATCGGTATGGAGAACTTTCTCATCTTGCTAGGGATATTTTGACTGTTCTCCTCACAACTGTTGCATCAGAATCGAATTTTAGCATAGGAGGTCGAATTTTGAATAAGTGGAGAAGTTCTTATATTCCTGAAAATGTGGAGGCTTTGATAACAACTCGGAGTTGGTTGTTCGGTTATGAATGTAAGTTTTTTATTTTTTTAATTTAATTTTTGATTCTCTATAGTAGTACTTGATTACTACGCCAACTTCTTGAACTATTAGTATATTGTATTTGTTTATTTTAACTTAAATATTATATTGTTTAATTTTCTTGTTTCACTAGTAAACAAATTAACTTCTTGTTATTTTTTATGCAGCTATGGAAGATGAAGAGTTTGTCGGCTCTTCTGTGGATTTGAATGAAAAAAAGTTTAACCGTTGATGCATGTGTTATTTGTGTCTACTCAATGTAATTGAGTTTCATATGTAGGAATAGTTGAGTTTAGATATTTAACTTTATTTGCAGCTAAATGTCACTTTTGAACGAGAACTTTTTATTTAAGACTTGTGCCTTATGTTAGTTGTGTTTTTCAAACTCTTTATCATTTTACCGAACATATATGGGTAAGAATGCTTGTAATCTAATAGGATCATGTTGATCAAACCATTTGAGTCATGTTTGTTTTGTGTGTGTGGAACTAGTTTTTTCAATGCATGGACTAGTGATGCAATTAAAGGTCGCCCCTATGAATTGGTCTATTATGTATCCATTCCTTTTAATGCAATCTTTTGACATTTTTTTCTTTGTAAATGTAAGATTAAATATTGGGAGAGAAAATAGTACATTGAAACTCTAAATTTAAAATTTAGTTTATTTAATTAATATTGAAACGTAAAATAACATAAAATGTTATTATACCACAACTTTGACAAGAGGAACAGTCTCTTCCATGATATAGTATAAAAAGATAATAAAACATACTTCTTTTTATTATTTATTATATTGTTAAAAATAGATATTCGGGTTAAAATCGGGTTAAAATCGGGTCGATATTCGGTTCAGCTTTCGGTTCGGGTAGCATTCGGTTCGGGTCAAATCGGTTCGGGTCCATTCTGTTCGGGTCCATTTCGGTTCAACAAAAAAATTTGGTTTGGTTCGGGTTATTTCGAGTTTCGGGTCAACTTCGGATCATCATGTTCGGGTCAAAATCGGGTTTCGGTTCGGGTTTCGGGTCTCGGGTCAAGTTTTCCAAGTTTAATTATAACTATCTTACATTGGTGTAATTGTGTTTTAGAGAGTATAAAAATTTACTCCAATGAAATTAAGTATTGATTGTGGCAATTTTTTTTATTAAAAATAGATTGTAATTACTTTTAAAAATTTTAAATGAAAATTTTAGTTAAATTATTTGACATGAGTGTCAATGTATTTAACCAATATTTTTTAACGGGACTGATAAATATACTTAAAATAGTTATAAAACGATAGTTTGTATACTTGTTTTGACAAAAATAGTAGGAGCTCAAAGCAAAGGAAATAATAATTTAAGGGCTGATTTTTCATTTAAATAAAAATACTTTACTTTTTAGGGTAAATTACACTGATAGTCACTAAACTTTTAAGACGCTTTCCTTTTGCTCACTAAAATTTAAAAAAAAAACTTCATTACAGTAAGTAAACTTTTAATTCGATTTCATTGGCGTCACTTTCGTTAAAAAAATACTAACATGACACGTTAAAGTCTTCATCTCAAAAAGAACACTAATTTTTCAAACTTACAACCGCCATCAAGTCCAAAATTTCGATAAACAAAGAAATCACTGATCAATCCCAACAATGGGAAGGATTCGTTAGGCCAAAAGGTTAATATAATTTGGTTTCAAGTTGATATGATGCTTAACAATGTCAGATCGAAAAGTTAATTTTTAATTTCCATTGAGATTTTTAGTTTTGATTCACCATTAACCATAAGATGAACTTGAAACTAAATTATGATAAACTTTTGACAAAACGAATCTTTCCCATCATTGGGATTGATCGACGACCGTTCGATTAATCAGAATTTTGGCCTTGGCAATACCTGTAAATTTAGAAAATAAGGCACTACAAGAAATTATAATATTGCAACAATTTTTTTTTGCTCGAAACATATGATATTACTGATGAAATTATACAAGCGAATACTAACATGTGCCTCGTTAAAAACCTCTTTAACCCTAGTCGTAGTGAAAGAGTACACATAATAGTTAGTAACTAAAAAAATCAACACCAATTCAAGGACATCCAAATAGAAAAAGGCAAACCGAAACAAAACATCAAAACCAAGTATCAAAAGACATGTACCTCCCCAATCCCCAGCGTACCAACCCTCACACTCTCACTCACCATCGACCTAGTCTGTCTCCAACAACACCTAGTGAAACACTTGGAACCATGTCCGCCAATCCACACCCCCTTTCGTCAAAGTGTAACACCCAAAATTCGATCTAGTCGAAATTGGGTTTCGGTGATCGAAAATCTCACATCGATAAAGTTTAAATATTGTATCAGCTTGTTAATTATTTAATATTGAACTCTAATTGAAATAAACTCAGTTTAAAAACCGTACCGATACGGGGTTAATCGTATTAGTACACTTTAGGCGATTGAAATTCCAGTAACATAAACCCGTATCGATACGACTAGAGCGTATCGATACGCCTTAGCGTAATTGTAAGGTTTTGCTTTGAAACACTTAGAAAATTTTGTTTGGTTTGAAATTTTTGACTTAAAATCAGTTTTGGTTCAAATACTTGTCAATATTGTGAGACTTTGAAATACTTAAAAATTTATTTACTTTTACAAATAGGTCCTTAGACAATTTGTTATATTAAAATCAAATTAGTTTTTACATAATATAGTAAAAAATTAGAGATTGAATTAGATGAAGAAGAATATGGAAGATGGTAGAGGGGAGAAGAAAAAAAATTGTAAATATGGAGGATTAAATATGTAATTATAAAAATTATTTTTATTCTGGTGGTTAAAATAGGAGTGAAGTAATAGTTTAGGGACTATCTAGGTAATTTATCCTTCTTTGTATTGTGCCAAATCAGCCTCCCGTTAAAGTTTAACGGCAACAAACGTCTCAGTGACCATAAGTTTACATATCGAAAACGTAAATGACCATAACGGTCAAATTTAAAAATCGGTGACCAAAATTGTACAAACCCTAAACATAAATGATCATTCCAGTAGTTTACCCTATTTTAAAATTGGTCAAATCATGATTTATTAAAACAAAATGGAAAAGCCAATACTTGTTTAATTAAGATTCCAGCAAGAACCAGCAAAATGAAACTTGTTGTTTAATTCGGATTCCATTTGGTTGTTTAATGTTTTAACCAATTTTAAAATAATTTTAGGCTGGCTGAAGTCGGAATACTTAAGTGCTCATCTGTATCCCTTTCTCGATTGGTTGTTGGTTTGATTATGGATGCAGCAGAAAGCAGCAAAGCCAAAATCGCTTCACTGATCCAAGATGTGGAGAAATCATGCGATGATGAGCTCCAACAACTGCTGCATACCCTCCCCAAAGAAGAAGGCTGGATCAGTGGAAGTCTTTATCTCTATCAAGGCTTCTGGTGCTCACCTTTTGTTCTAAAACCTGTGGTTTCTTTCCAGACACATTTCCAAGCATTCGATTCTGATGTTATGGTCGCCACTTTCCCAAAATGTGGCACTACTTGGCTCAAGGCTTTGACTTTCTCCACTTTGTACCGCTCCCAGTTTTCAAAGGGTGGAATTGAACACCCCTTGCTCAACTCTACTCCTCACCAGCTTGTTCCTTTCTTGGAGATTGATGTTTACATGAACAATCCTTTTCCCGATCTTGAAAATATCTGTGTTTATAAGCCAAGGCTTTTTGCCACACACACCCCTTATGCTTCTTTGCCCACTTCCATCAAAGATTCCAAATGTAAGATTGTTTACATATGCAGAAACCCCATGGATATGTTCATCTCTCTTTGGCTTTTCAGCAACAAGCTCCGAGGTGAAAACCAGGAGTCACTCTCACCAGACAAAGCTTTTGACATGCTCTGTCGTGGGATCTGTATGTTTGGACCGTTTTTTGATCATGCATTGGAGTACTGGAATGCAAGCCAAGAAAACCCCGACAAGGTATTGTTTCTGAAATACGAAGATCTTAAGGAAGACATCAATTCTCAGCTGAAACGCTTGGCCGTGTTCTTAGGGGTTCCTTTCACAGAGGATGAAGAGAAACAAGGTGTTGTTGAGGAAATAGCAAAAGTTTGTAGCTTTGAGAACTTGAAAGAGCTCAAAGTGAACAAGAAGGGTTTACACGCTATTGGGATTCCAAACCAACTTTTCTTCAGGAAAGGAAAAGTGGGAGATTGGAGCAACTATCTCACACCTTCCATGGTTGAACGCTTTGAGAAGCTTATCCATCAGAAATTGAACAACTCAGGTTTAACTTTTAAAATGTCTTTGTAACTAAATTCTCTTTGGGATGGTGAGATTTGCTGCTCTAGCAGAATGACTTTTGTGTGTGATGGTGTTGTCGGCTACTGATTCTGGATGTGGTTTGCTACTTTCTACCGTGTTGTTGTCCTCTGATATGTTTTCGTTGCTGATGAATGTATTCTGGGAATTGACATCGGGTTTGAGATGTCGGTTTCTGAAAGGGTGCATGTTTTTCTATGGGGAGTTTTTACTTTGTAATAATGATTTGTCTGATATCGAATTTGTTGAACCTGTTTAATTTTCTTCCATGGAATAGGTACCAAATCCACATGTTGCTCTAATGTATACTAACTTTTTTAGATACTGAAAGTATTCTTTTAGTCAAAATAAATACTAAGTATACTTTTTCATCATAATAAATACTTAAAATATTTTTTTGGGTCAAAATACTAATTTGAAATTGCCGACTTAAAAATTACATTATAACCTTGAATTTCTGACTATTTATATGTGACCTATTTTTTAAATGATACCAGCTGAGCTATTATTGATTAAAAGGATAAAAGTCTAAACAAACAGAAAATAGAGAGTCTAAGGGTAAAAAGAAAAGCTCAGTTGATCCAGCTCCTTTGTGGTGCGATTTGAGGACACAACTTCTAGAAAACACCATAGGAGGGGGCTAAGAGACAGAGCCCAAAAATTGAAACGGCAAGCAACACGATTAGGGTGAATCTTGGAGCTGACGATCTTCAGCCACCAGAAAGGAAATTTTCGGGAGAATATCCTCGATCCAAAACCGATCGTCAGTGCTGCACCTTCCTAAAGCCGGCATTGCATGGGCCACGCGGTTCGCATTCCGGCCAACAAAATAGAATTGACAAGAGCCTGCGACCAAAGGCCGGACGAGGGAGAGATCAGAAGTGTTTGAGCTGAGTTTCTTAATAATCATCTTCGCGTCTCCTTCAACGACGATGTCTGTAAATACCAGATCACGCGCGAATTCCAACTCATGGACTGCTGCTATCGCTTCGGCTTCAAAGGCAGAGGATATACTTTCACTCAATCGGTGAGCCGCTCCCAAAATAAGACCCTCTGAATCTCTTACTACCAACCCTAACCAAGATTTTTGTGATTGGACAGAAAAACTTGAATCGAAGTTTAACTTCACGAGCGGGGAAGTTGGGGGTTCCCAAGCTGAGTCGAAACGGGTATGAGGATGAAAAAGCTTCACCGAGATTGATCCCAATTCACGAACATAGCTTCGAATGAAGGTAACAACCATTGACACAATCTGAAATACTCCATTTTTTACCAGTTTATTTCTGGCAAACCAAATAGATCAAATTGTAGTTATAATTTCTGCATGACGTTGTTTACCGTCGAAGAAGAGTTGATATTAATTGATAATTTAAGAAAAAAACAAGTAATTGAAGTTTATGTCGGCATCTAAAAGTTCAAAGTTTGAGTTTTAAATTATAATAACTTTTGCTTGAATTTATAATGGTTCTAAAAAAGATTCGACATTGAATTTTTTTAGCAATGATTATGATTTTATGGCAAACGAAAATCATACAAGAATTTCAACTTGTGCGTACCTCGTTAAAAAACTTCTTAAGTCTAAATAGAAGAAAAAAGTGTAGCGTATGAGTGGTACGACGCACACAACACCAAACAACCACGATCAAAAGACCACAAATTAAACAAGACTCAAATATAAAGAACAATACCTCTCACTAAGAATCCACGCATATGCAGTAGCAAACCATATATACAAATGGAGAACGTAACATCAAGACATGCACTAAAATGCAAACCAACTTTAGGTGAACAGATTAACGATTTAGGGACTGTTCTAAAAAGGACAGTCGAACTTTCGACCAAGCTTGATTTCATTTATGTAAATAAAATCACAACTTACTAGAGAAAGTGATAGATAATGCTTTCATTTCTAATTGGCCATTACTGCTTTTAGTAAGTTTTCTACAATCTTCTTCTTCAATTGTCAAACAATCTGTTGAAGTCAGATTTTCTAGGGTTTTCTTGATTTCTCAATTTGGGGAAGAACGGGTGTTGAGAGAAAACACGATAAGCAAGGAGAAGTTTTATTGAATAAGCAAAACGCAAGTCACGTTGTCGTATTTACAAAACTGATTAAAAAAGGAAACTAAGAGTCTGCTTATATACTAAGCAAGAACCTAAACAAGAAAGCTTAACTAATCATAAACCAAAATACAAGAAGGACTAACTAAAAACTGAATTCTGTTAGCCCCCCTCAACTTGGAGACTAAAGAATGAAAGAGATAGCTTGGCAACGCCTTAGTTAGACAATCTGCAATTTGATTGTTAGATGAAACAGGCAGCAACTTTAAGAAACCTTGATGAAGCCGTTCTCGAACAATATGACAATCAATGTCTATGTGTTTTGTCCTCTCGTGATGAACCGGGTTCTCTGCAATCTGTATAGCAGACAAATTGTCACAGTATAAGTTCGCAGGTTGTAAATTCAAATGAAAGTCTTGAAGTAAATAACAGATCCACTGTAATTCACAAGTTACAGAAGCAAGAGCTCTATACTCTGCTTCACTAGAAGATTTAAAAACTGTCTGTTGCTTCTTAGACTTCCAAGAAATTAAATAACTACCCAGAAAAACACAATATCCTGTAATAGATTTCCTTGAGTCAGGGCAAGATGCCCAATCAGAGTCAGAAAAAGCATTCAAATTTAAGGTATTATCTGCTGAAAACAAAAGACCCTGACCAGGTGTACCCTTCAAATATCTAAGGATCCTATGAGCAGCATTCAAATGCTCAGTTGTAGGACAAGATAAATATTGTGACAATTGTTGAACAGAAAAAGATATATCTGGTCTAGTATTAGTCAGATATAATAATTTTCCTACCAACCTCCTATAAGCAGTGATATCTTCTAGAGGAATCCCATCATTTTTAGATAAACGTTTAGCACCTCTAGTAACAACAATTGGTGTTGAAACAGGTTTAGAATTTGAAAAACCAGTTTCATCAAGCAACTCTAAAATATATTTTCTTTGACAAACATTTATACCAGCAGCAGATCTTGCAATTTCAAGCCCTAGGAAAAATTTTAAATCTCCTAAGTCTTTTATTTTGAATTTGTCATGCAAGAAACTTTTAATGTCTTGAATCTGTGTTGAACTAGGACTAGCTAGAACAATGTCATCAACATAAACTGCTAAAGCTATAAAATTATTGTCTTTTCCTTTAGTGAATAAACTAGTGTCAGCAGAGGACTGTTTAAAACCTTTCTCAAGTAAAGCTAGAGTCAGTTTTTCATTCCACTGCCTACTGGCCTGTTTTAATCCATACAAACTTTTGTTTAACTTGCAAACTAAGCCATTGTTTTTATCATTATTAAGACCAGGTGGCATTTCCATATAAACTTCCTCATGTAAGGAACCATGAAGGAAAGCATTGTTAACATCCAGTTGTTGAAGATTCCAATTCTTAGAGGCTGCAATAGCAATTATAGTCCTTATTGTTGTCATCTTAGCAACAGGACTAAAAGTACTTAAGAAATCTACACCTAGCTGCTGAGTATAGCCTTTGGCCACCAATCTTGCTTTATACCTATCTAAAGACCCATCAGACTTTAACTTAGTTCTAAAAACCCACTTGCAGCCTACAGTCTTTTTATTAGGAGGTAAAGGAACAATATCCCATGTCTTATTATTATCTAAGGCAGTGAGTTCATCTTTCATGGCATTTCTCCAACATTCATGAACAACAGCTTGTTTATAATTCTTAGGCTCAGTCAACAAATCAACACTAGCAATAAAGGAAGCATGCTGATCAGAAATATTATCATAAGAAACAACATTAGAAACAACATGCTTTGAAGTTCGAGATTTAGGTAGATTTACCTGAAAATCTTGAAATCTTTGAGGGAGTTTAACAGACCTTGAAGGTCTGGCCACTGAAGGAACACTTATAACAGAATCAAGAGGAAGATTCTGATTTTTATGTTGCTTATCAGAAACAGAATCATTATTGACACACTCAGCAGAAACAAAATCACTAACATCAGAATTATCATCAGAATTCTTAGAATTCTGATTTTGACTGTTTTGTTCAGAATTTTGATTTTGATTGGCTTGTTCAGAATTTTGATCACTTTTAGAAATGATAAAATCATGCAAAAGACTTGAACCATCACAGTTAGGCAAAACAACAGTAGGTGAATATGCAGAAAAATGAAAAACAGATTCATTGAAAAATACATCCCTAGAAACAAAAACAGATTTAGTTTCTAAATTATAAAGTCTGAATCCTTTCATATTCTTAGGAAAACCAATAAAAACAGATTTAATAGCTCTAGCATGCATCTTGGTAGCAGACTTAGGCAATTGAGATGCATATGCTAAACATCCAAAAAATTTAAGATGGTTTAAAACAGGAGGTTTGTTATAAAGAGTTTCATAGGGAGTTTTATTTTTAAGAATAGGAGTAGGGGTAAGATTTATCAAAAAACAGGAATGGAGCACACAGTCAATTCAAAAACTTAAAGGTAAGTTAGCATGAATCCTAAGAGCTCTAGCCACAGTGAGCAAATGCTGATGTTTTCTCTCCACAACACTATTTTGTTGTGGAGTGTAAACACATGAAGTTTGATGCACTATACCCTTTTCTTTGAAAAAAGAATGCATTTGAAATTCTTGTGCATTATCTGACCTTATAGCCTTAATTTTAACAGAAAATTGAGTTAAAACAAAATTATAAAAATCCACTAACAACTGTCTTACTTCAGACTTATTAGAAAAGGGAAAAATCCATGTAAACCTACTGTGATCATCCACAATTGTCAAGAAATAATTGTGACCATAAAGACTTTTCACAGGAAAAGGACCCCACACATCAGTATGAACAAGATCAAAAGCATAATCAGAACAAGACATACTAATAGGAAAAGGTAATCTTCTATGTTTAGCAAGATGACAAACATCACAATCAGGGACATGACCATAAGGAATATCATTAAACAACTTTGAAAACTCTAGCAACCTAGGATTAGAAGGGTGTCCTAACCTAGCATGCCAATCAACAAGATTTTTAACATCAACATTAACTTTACTAGGCTTAACACATCCAGAATGTCCAACAGAAGAATTAACATTAGAAGCATTACTAACAAATTTAACATTGGCAGCATTATCAGCAACAGAACCATCAACACAATAACCAGAATTAAGAGACATAGCAGAGAAAATATTGGACCTTTCATGAGCACTGGAAAAATGATATAGTCCCTTTATTACTTCAGCTGAACCAATCATCTTCAAGGATTGAATATCCTGAAGAAAACAACCCTTGTTAGTAAAAGAAACAGAAACATTCGAATGTGATAAAAGCTGACTCACAGATATCAAGTTAAAACCAAAAGAAGAGATATACAAGACATTATACAAAATCAAATCCTTATTAAGTTGAACATCACCAATATGAGATACTTTAACAAGATGACCATTAGGCAATCTAACAAACTTGTTATTAATCTCAGAATAAGACCTAAACAATTGCAAATTATTACTAATATGATCAGTAGCTCCAGAATCTATAATCCATGAAGAAAAACATAAAGAAACAGTAGAAAAAACCATACCTGGTTCTTCAGAAGAAACAGGCTCTGTTGTCAAAGCATTGACAGAAGATTGATACTCAGGAGCAGAAACATCCTTCAAAGACTTATTTTGCAACAAGGAAAGTAACCCCTCATACTGTTCTTTAGTAAAAGAACATCTTTCCAAGGAATTATCAAGATGAGATTTTTCAGAAGGACCACTAGACCTATCAGATTTTTCAGAACTCATACTCCCAACAAAATTGACCTTACCAGACACAAGAGAAGATTTCGATTTATACCCTGGTGGAAAACCATGCTTTTTATAGCATTTATCGACCAAATGTCCATAAAGACCACAAAAGGAACACAGAGGCCTACGGCTATTCAAAGAAGACACATTAAAACGTTTTTGAAACTTCCCAGAAGAACCTCTATCAACAGCAAGCACATTACTATCACAAGTAATACCAGCAGACAAAGACCTTTCATGCTGAACTAATATAGAAAATATTTCATGTATTTCAGGGAAAGGCTTGACCATTGACACGCGTCGTATAGTGTCAAAAATAAAACCTTAAACTCAAAGTAAATAAGAATTAAATTAATATAGTGAGAGTAAGGGTCGATCCGCAGGGAATAGGAACTCTAACACCTTTCTTCTGATTTAGACCAATAACCTGTAGAAAATAAGGGGGATTTTAGAATAATGATTTGAATGGGAAAAATAGTAAAAACGTAAAAATAAATGTTGAGAAAGAATTATGGATAGAAATAGCCTCAAGTCACGCTTTGCCACGACATCTTCGATCACAGAAGTTGATTTTTCTTCGACTTTCCTGCAGGTTACAGTCTACAAGGCCCAACCCTTGTAACTTACTTCTCGTTGGTAGATTCGACTCCCAGGGCAATCCTTGAAGTCAAACTTTAGTGAGTTAGCCACGGCAATCGATGCTAACCCAGATCTGAGTTAGTGCTGGAGAAGCCCATGCTCGGATATTCATCTCGATGAGAATTGTTTCCGATTTCGATTCCCCTTAGTGGACCGCCACTAAGTTTGTTCTTAGGGAGTTGAATTGGCTACAAGTTTTTTCCTCGTCCCCAACGATGGATCTAAACCACTTCAAGCCGATGCGCGCTCTCGGAATGAAACAATTGCGATGCCTAAAGATTAGGCCGATTGCCTAATCAATTTTGCAGAGAATCTAAAAGGGAGTTGTCGAAGGATTGAAGTATTTCCTAATCTCACGAGGTTTGTCGGGTTTGGCGTTGCTTTTGGCTAAAGGGAATTTAGTTAAACATGGTTTGTGAAAAAACCATGCTTAATAAAATAAACAAAAATGGAGAAAAGAAATAATAATGGAGAACTTTATTATTCAAGGAAGAAGAGAACAATGGAAATTTATTGATGAATAATTCACCCCCAAAGTGGGGTATTTATAGTAGTTGAAAAACCCTAAAAACCTAAGATGATAAATCCTAAAATAAATTTAAATAAAATTACATAAGATAAATATCAAAGTTTTGAATTTAAAAGATAAAATTCGGATGATAGGCTATCTTGATAAGTGGACTGATAGGTTATCAAGCTTGCTGACGTCATCTTCTAGAAGGTGCTGACGTGGCGCCCAGTCAGCATTCATGCCCTGGTTCATGCCCATGAATCTGCCCACGAATTCAGTATTTTCTGCAGCACTTCAACTCGCTTCTGGCATTACGTAACCTGCACAAGAACAACACAAAAACAGCCCAATTAAGTCCTTCAAACATATATATTCGATCAAAACAAGGACTAAAAACATAACCAAAATAAACACTTATCAAATTCCCCCTCACTTATCCGATGCTTGTCCTCAAGTATCTCAAAATTAAATAATCTTAAGTTCAAGTTTTCATCCTTAATTTCACGAAGTCTCAAAAATTCTCAATATGATTAAGCATCTAAATATGAGAGAAAACTAAGGAGCAAGGATAGATAAATGGCAAGACTAATAATTTAAAGTTAAGACGACATTCTAAAACTCTACTAACATCAATGATGCAAACCAAGTACCCTTACAAGAAATCGCTCATGTCACTCAAAGTGTTTAAGGGTAAGAAAAATCACTCGAGCCAAAGCTAATTAGAGCATAACCATAAGCTTGTGTTTAAATCTAATCTCCACTACTAACATGAATACGATGCAAAAATCAAGAGGTCTTAAATAAGGGTTGTAATGGGGCTAAGGTAAGGGTAGGATAAAGGCTGAAAATAAGGGCTAAAATTCAAGACAAAAAATCATCTCAAAATATATTCGAAACTGTTTTTTTTTTCATTCGAACCAAAACTGCTCGACAGTGTACCTTTTTTCTCTTTCTTTTCGAACTGCACTGTTTTTTTTTCTGGTTTTATTTTCCTGCAGACTCGAACAATTTCATGCACTGTATATTCGAACCAATTCTGCACTGTATATTCGAACCAATTCTGCACTGTTTTTTTTTCTGCACAGTGTAATACACTGCTGCACTGCATTTATTCGAATCTGTTTTTGACATTTTTTTAAGATGAATTTTGTCTCGAAAAAGGGAACAAAAGTGATGGATTTGAGAAGAAATTGGATTAGGCTTAAAATGTGGTAATTTTAAAGAAAAAGGCTAAGGCTCAAAGATTGTTTCACTAGGGGAAATTAATTAAAGGGTAGGTGATTTATTTGGGAAGAGAAGTGGTTAAAACCTAGTGCCTCTATCATATTAAAGCATCATAATCAATCAATGTAATCTCAAAAAGAATTTAAAAACAAGTTCTAGAATGCAACTAATTTAGCTAGCCACACTCAAAGAAACAAAGAACAAATATCATGCATGCTCATTAGGCTCAAAAACTCACAAATATGTCTTGTGTACTTAGCTATGCATCATGTGGATTAAAAGAGAAATAAAATGTCATAATAAAATTAAAAATTAATCATGCCAAAAATTTACCATGCAACCTAGAGTTTTCTAACAAGATAGATTCAGAACCATGTGAAAACAATGAGACAAGGCGAAATTGAGGATTTAAACAGAGAACTTAATTTAATAAATCCAAGACTTCAAGCGAACAATCAAGACGGATAAGCAAGATAAAAATTGATAAGCATATCTCCCTCCCCCTCACTTAGATGCATTTTGTCCCAAAATGAACATAAAATAAAATACAAAAGAGAGGATGAAAATACTCCCCGATTGCAGAAGAGCATGTTTCGGTAGTGGGCTCCGAGTCTGGTGTGGGGGCGTAATGGAGGTTGATGGAGGGGTTTAGTTTCGGGTGGCTGTTATGGAAGAAAAGAAATAAAAAGAGAAGGGTTTGGTATATATGCGGCAGGTGAGTAAATAAATAAGAAAGGTTTAATGGGTGCTTGGGGGGGGTGTAGGTCAAAGTTGTGGGTTTGGGTGGGGTCCACGAATTTCATGGTGATTGGGTTGAGGTGGCTGGTAAAAATAGCAAAAGTAGGAAAGAAAAGCTGCGGCTAGGGAGAGAAATAAAAGGAAAAAAAATTAAAGTGGGTGATTGGGTGTTTGACCGGGTAGGAAATTGTGTAGGTGGGGTCCATTAAATTTGGTTTGGAGTGTGATGGTTGACCGGGTAGATAAGAAAAGTGTTTGAAATAAGGGTTAGATTGGGTGAAAAGGGGATAAAATCCGAATATTAAATTAAAAATTCAGCTCACAAAATCCTGATAGCTTCTCATCTCTTTATTCGATCTAAATTATCTGCAAATAAAATAAATAAAAGATCAGATAAAAATAGAATTCGAAATAAAATAAAACGATAAGATAAAATAAAAAGATAGATAAGATGAGATAAAAATAAACTTAAAAGATAAGAAAATAAAATAAAATAAAATAAACAAATATTAAAAATAATGAAAATAAAATTGATAAGAGATAAAATCAAAATTAAAAAATCTTTAAACAGATTAGTTGATTTCGATTCTTCTCTTTTTTATTAATTTTTTTTAATATTTTTTTTGTTTTTTTATTGTTTTTTGTATTGTTTTTTGTTTTAAATAACATTAAGAATAAAGAAAATTAAAATAAAAAGAAATGGGTTGCCTCCCATCTAGCGATTTATTTAACGTCGTTTAGCTCGACGACCTGGTTCAGACTACAGGCATTGCGAAAAATACTTCTTCCAGTTCTTGCGCTTTATCCAACTGAGTATTTCCCTACGAGAAATTTTGCGATTATGGAGTTTTTTTACTGGAAAAATTTCTCTTTCACTCTTCAATTTATTTGGAGGTAATTTTAACTCCAAATTCAACTCCTGCAAAATGAAAGAAAACATTTTAGATTTTGATGGAGTTAGGCGTAAATCAGAATGAACAGAAGAAACATTTTTCAACTCTTTAATTCCTTTGTCGTGATCCTTCAAATCCCTGCACGAATCATCAACAAATTTAGATTCTATAAATTCTTCAATGGTGGGCTCAATAACATCTATAAAATTTATACTAGCAACATTATCAGGATGTCGCATCGCTTTGTAAACATCAAATTTTACCACCTTGCCATCAAACTCCATTGTAAGGATCCCGCTTCTCACATCGATTTTCGTATTTGCAGTGCTCAAAAATGGGCGGCCAAGGAGGATCTCAGAAGAATTATTGGCCCGGTCGTTTTCCATGTCAATAACATAGAAATCCGCCGGAAAGATCAAATCGTTTACCTTTACCAAGACGTTCTCCAGTAATCCTTCCGGGAAGATTATGGATCTATCTGCCAGTTGTATGGTTACCTTCGTATCTTTCAAAGGCTCAGCAGAAAGTGAGTTATATAAAGATAAAGGCATAACATTAATTGAAGCACCTAAATCACACATAGCTCGTTTAATACCCACTTTACCGATTTTGCAGGGAATGGCAAACATACCCTGGTCCTTCAATTTTGGTGGCAACTTTCGCTGGAAGACCGCCGATACATGCTCTCCTAGATTAACCTTTTCAATTCCAATAAGACGACGTTTATTAGTACATAAATCTTTAAGGAACTTAGCATACCTTGGGATTTTTCGGATTACGTCGAGGAGTGGAATATTGATCTCAACTTTTTGAAACACATCTAGGATCTCCTTTTCTTCAGCTTGTTTGTCTCTTTTCATTAATCTCGACGGGAAGGGTGGTGGTGTAGCGTAGGGAGAAGGTATAGGGGTTGGATCGGGCATACCTTTTCTAGTAGGGGGTGATTTCTTTTCCTCTTCTTTTTGTACGCCATCTTCTTTAGCTTTAGGTTCGATGATTGTACCGCTTCGTAGAGTGATGGCGTTCACATTCTCTCTTGGATTAGGCTCCGTTTGAGAAGGTAATTTCCCTTTGGATTCTAAGCGACTTACCGCTAAGGTCAATTGACTTATCTGTTTGTCAATTGCTTCAAAGTGAGCTTCGGTCTTTAGTTGAAACTTTTCTTGGGCTAGCGCTAACTTTTCAACAATTGACTCCAACGATGGCTTCTGCGGTTGATATTGTTGTGGTGCAATTGGTTGATAAGCTTGATTTGGCCTCTGGTTTTGCGCGTAACCGAAGTTTGATTGGTTTCTCCATCCCTGATTATAAGCATTCCCTATGGCGTTGGCTTGGGCAACATCATCTTCCTGAATCATCGGACAACAATCTGTCGGATGTTCTGGACTAGTACAGATTCCGCAAAGTCTAGCTGTTCTTTTTTTATCTGCAACAAGAGATTGCACTATTTCAGCTAATTTATTGATTTTGTTTTCTAATGAAACTATACTTACCTCGCGAACCCTTCGAGATGGTTCACTAGACTGATTGAATCTTTGAGAGTTGGCGGCCATGGTTGATATTAGTGTTTTAGCCGCTGTTGGTGTCATGTTGACTAGAGCTCCGCCACTTGCTGCATCTATCACCTTCATGTCCATAGGCGTTAATCCTTCATAAAAATACTGGAGGAGGGTTTGTTCCGACAACCCATGTTGTGGACAATTTGCACACAACTTTTTAAACCTCTCCCAGTATTCATACAAGGATTCAACTTCTTTCTGTTGAATGCTTAGGATGTTGCGCCTGATTTCGCTTGCTTTCGCTGCAGGGAAGAACCTGTCAAGAAAAAGTTTAGCCATGTCAGTCCATGTTGTAACAGAATTAGGGGGTAAATCAAACAACCAATCTTTTGCTATATCAGCTAAGGAAAATTGAAATGCTCTAAGTTTGATTTGGTCATCGGATACTCCCTGTGGCTTTGTAGTTAGACAAACCATGTGAAATTCCTTCAAATGTTTATGAGGATTTTCTGTCGGTAAACCGTGAAAGGTAGGAAAGAGATGGATCAAACCCGTTTTTAGCACGAACGATGTCTCGCCATTCGGGAAAGTTATGCACATAGGTTGTTGGCCATCGGGCGCCGCATTAAGTTGGCGAATGGTTTGATTTTCGTCTCCCATCGGATTGGGCTTGTAACTCGATTCTGCTTCGGATGTGATTTCTAGATCGCGTTCGAGTCTCTGTTGGCGTCTTTTGTTTTTCTTTTCCCGAAGTGTTTGTGCGTTCAACTTTCGGGCTAGTGCTTCGATTTCCGGGATGAGATCAAATTGTTCTCCCGGATTGCTCCTGGTCATAAATCAAATAAAACGATATTAGTAATTTGTCGTATTCCCCGGCAACGGCGCCAATTTTGACACGCGTCGTATAGTGTCAAAAATAAAACCTTAAACTCAAAGTAAATAAGAATTAAATTAATATAGTGAGAGTAAGGGTCGATCCGCAGGGAATATGAACTCTAACACCTTTCTTCTGATTTAGACCAATAACCTGTAGAAAATAAGGGGGATTTTAGAATAATGATTTGAATGGGAAAAATAGTAAAAACGTAAAAATAAATGTTGAGAAAGAATTATGGATAGAAATAGCCTCAAGCCACGCTTTGCCACGACATCTTCGATCACAGAAGTTGATTTTTCTTCGACTTTCCTGCAGGTTACAGTCTACAAGGTCCAACCCTTGTAACTTACTTCTCGTTGGTAGATTCGACTCCCAGGGCAATCCTTGAAGTCAAACTTTAGTGAGTTAGCCACGGCAATCGATGCTAACCCAGATCTGAGTTAGTGCTGGAGAAGCCCATGCTCGGATATTCATCTCGATGAGAATTGTTTCCGATTTCGATTCCCCTTAGTGGACCGCCACTAAGTTTGTTCTTAGGGAGTTGAATTGGCTACAAGCTTTTTCCTCGTCCCCAACGATGGATCTAAACCACTTCAAGCCGATGCGCGCTCTCGGAATGAAACAATTGCGATGCCTAAAGATTAGGCCGATTGCCTAATCAATTTTGCAGAGAATCTAAAAGGGAGTTGTCGAAGGATTGAAGTATTTCCTAATCTCACGAGGTTTGTCGGGTTTGGCGTTGCTTTTGGCTAAAGGGAATTTAGTTAAACATGGTTTGTGAAAAAACCATGCTTAATAAAATAAACAAAAATGGAGAAAAGAATATGGAATAATAATGGAGAACTTTATTATTCAAGGAAGAAGAGAACAATGGAAATTTATTGATGAATAATTCACCCCCAAAGTGGGGTATTTATAGTAGTTGAAAAACCCTAAAACCCTAAGATGATAAATCCTAAAATAAATTTAAATAAAATTACATAAGATAAATATCAAAGTTTTGAATTTAAAAGATAAAATTTGGATGATAGGCTATCTTGATAAGTGGACTGATAGGTTATCAAGCTTGCTGACGTCATCTTCTAGAAGGTGTTGACGTGGCGCCCAGTCAACATTCATGCCCTGGTTCATGCCCATGAATCTGCCCACGAATTCAGTATTTTCTGCAGCACTTCAACTCGTTTCTGGCATTACGTAACCTGCACAAGAACAACACAAAAACAGCCCAATTAAGTCCTTCAAACATATATATTCGATCAAAATAAGGACTAAAAACATAACCAAAATAAACACTTATCAACCATCAGAATTTGGGATTTTGGAACTGCAAAAGACTCATTTAGACCACGAATGAAACGAAGAGAAAAATCTTGATTACGATACTTAACGGCTGAACAAGAACAACCAGAAATAGGGCGTAAAACCGACAACTCATCCCAAATAGATTTTAACTGAGTATAGAAAGTCGTCACAGAACTTATACCTTGATTAAGGGAATAAAATTCCTGTTGAAGATCAGAGACTCGGATGAGATCACCTTGGCTGAAACGCTTGCGCAAATCTTCCCACAACTCATACGCAGTATCAAACCAAAGAACACTCTGGGCGATTTCAGGGCTAATGGCACGCTGCAACCAAGACAACACCAGATTGTTGCACTTGACCCACGGGAAATAACTGACATCGGCTTCAATCGGTTCTTTAATGGAACCATCAACAAATTGATATTTGTTCTTCGAAATCAGCGCCATGCGCATAGACCTTGCCCAAGAATGATAGTTCGAGCCGGATAATGGAACAGAAGTGAGAACGAGGGATGGATTCTCACTGGGATGAATGAAAAATTCATCAGAGGGATCGAGATTCTTGAAACGAGAAGCGGAAGAATCAGACGAACGCGAATCGGAAGACTCAACTGATACCATGTTGAAGTCAGATTTTCTAGGGTCTTCTTGATTTCTCAATTTGGGGAAGAACGGGTGTTGAGAGAAAACACGATAAGCAAGGAGAAGTTTTATTGAATAAGCAAAACGCAAGTCACGTTGTCGTATTTACAAAACTGATTAAAAAAGGAAACTAAGAGTCTGCTTATATACTAAGCAAGAACCTAAACAAGAAAGCTTAACTAATCATAAACCAAAATACAAGAAGGACTAACTAAAAACTGAATTCTGTTACAATCTTCTATCTATTTTTTGTTTCAGCTGTCAATTATTTAAGCCAACAAAAAATGACAACACAAACTAAATATATGACAACAATGATTCGGGCGTAAATCTACTTGAAAATGCAATACAAAACTAAATCAAGAATAAATTACATCAAAATACATCAAGGATAAAAGTCTAAACAAACAGAAAATAGAGAGTCTAAGGGTAAAAAGAAAAGCTCAGTTGATCCAGCTCCTTTGTGGTGCGATTTGGGGAAACAACTTCTAGAAAACACCACAGGAGGGGGCTAAGAGACAGAGCCCAAAAATTGAAACGGCAAGCAACACGATTAGGGTGAATCTTGGAGCTGACGATCTTCAGCCACCAGAAAGGAAATATTCGGGAGAACATCCTCGATCCAAAACCGATCCTCAGTATTAAACTTACTAATTATTATCATGTGAAATTTCATTGCTAACAGAGGTCATTTACCTATCCGATTAGACGATACAATATTTAGTGACTATTTTGTAAACTGTTCAAAATAATTTCCATTCGAATTAACCTATCAAACGAATTCCGAATCTTACCAAATTTTATCAGCAAGTATAAAATCTATATTTCTAATAGCATGTCAAGTATTAAGACATTTCGAATCAATTTACCTAGTTTTCACCTTTTAGCACGTATTAGCTTATTTTACTAGTTTTAACCACCCTCGAACATGATAGAAACTATATTTAACTCTTGCACAACATTAGACTATCAAAAAGCACATATATGACATGTCTAGACCATATGCCACCATACTAGGAGTTCAGGGCAGAAAAAAACATACATGTGATTCGTAAGAATGACTTGCAACTGCACCACACGATCAGAGGTTGGAATCTACCAGGGTTCTGAAATGCATGAGACACACGAATGTTAGGCTTACATAGCCTAGTGAGGTAGTTTCAACAAATGTAATGAATGTCCACAATTATGAATGGCATGATAAACAAATACATAACATAGATATAATCCAATAGACATATCATATTATAATCATATATCATATCATGAGCATGGCATAGCATAGCATAGCATAACATATCGAACACATATTATATTGGTACCATTGGATACGCGGTTTCCCTGTACACCATATCATGAATCATAAATGAGCCGTAGCTCTGAGCCGTAGCTCCATATATCCCTTACACTTCCATCCTTTTAACTCCCACATATAGGTCGTAGCCCTGGACCGTAGTCCTCCCTTACATGGTGAGCTCGAATAATCCTATGGCATGCCAATAGTATCCAATGTCCATAAATACACAAATTCACATAGTCCATGATTTTCAGATCATATCATATCAAGATGAGCCGTAGCTCCATATCAGGTAGCATTTCATATTATTTTCACATACCTGCAGCATATCATAGTCATATTCGAACATATCAAAGTAATGCAAGACACTTACCAAATTTGCCATTCGAACATAGTTGCTCTACGTGAGCCCTTAACAAATGCAAACATAATCATAATTAATGCAACGGGACGACACCGAGCCTATCCCTTGACGCAACTACACTCACCTCGACAATTCGACGCCTTTAAGGATCTCGAATAATAACGTCCTTATCTTTGATTTTCAAAGGTTGTTCTTTATTGACCTTTTTAACTAGGTTAATTAATAAGAATCAGTTAGAATCGATAAGACAATATCGAATAAATATAAAAATATTAATCAAACTCGATACCAAAACTTAGACCAACCAAGGATTTGAGCTTACCTCAACGTCGGTAGAGATTAGATATTACTATATCGAAAATATCGGACCACCAATCTAATACTGAACCACCTAATTATTTTTCTGTCTTCCCTTCACTAATTCCTTAATCTCAGTATGTCTCTAACATCATTTCTTCGTGTATTCCTAATTTCCTTGCGCAGAGTCCCCTCTCTATTTATACACAATTTGGCCGGTCTTAGTGGCTTTCCCATGTTCCACGTTGCTTGGAAATAAAACTACCAATGGTCCTTAATATTATCCACGTGGGAGTGGATGGCATGATTCATATCATGCTTTGGTTTCTTTGTTGCCACGTATAGTGGCAATTTGCCACATTTAATTTGCTTGTGCCAAATCATGGTGGCGATTGCCACATTTTATGCCTTTCGGCCACATGGCCATTTGTGGTGGCCAACTCATTTGGCTGCCACGTTCTTTCACTCTTTTTATAATAATAATAATAATAATAATAATAATAATAATAATAATAATAATAATAATAAATTAACTCAAATAATTTAAATAAGATCAAATAAATTATGCAATCGATATAAAATACTCGATCACCGGAACCTAACTTAATTCCGACTAGACCGGTTTTTGGGATGTGACAACTCTCCCCCTCTTAAGAAAATTCGTCCTCGAATTTTCACTTCAGGCGAGTAGGTGAGGATATTATTTCTGCATAGTCTCCTCGGGTTCTCATGATACCTTTTCAACCGAATGACTTCGCCGCAAAACTTTCACAAAGGGTACAAATTTATTTCGAAACCTCTTGACTTCTCGTGCGAGGATTTGAACAGGTTCTTACTCGTAAGTCAGATCAGGCTGAATTTTTACATACTCTGACTTGATCACATGGGAAGGGTCTGATATGTATTTCCGTAGCATAGACACATGAAAAACATTATGGATTTGACTTAACTTCTCGGGGAGAGCTAGTTGGTAGGCAACAAGTCCTACTTTTTTTATCACTTTAAATGGGTCTATGAAACGAGGACTTAGTTTCCCCTTTTTCTCAAAACGAAAGATCTTCTTCCACAGAGACACTTTATGGAAGGCTTTCTCACCAACGTCATACTGAATGTTCGTTCTTTTCAAATCCGCGTAGGCTTTCTGTCGATCAAATACAGCGTTGAGTCGATAGCGAATGATGGTTACCCTTTCTTCGATTTCCTAAAATAAGTCAAAGATTATTATTTTGCCTTCACCAAGCTTGGTCTAAAGAGGGGTCCTACATTTTCTTTCATAGAGAGATTCATAAGGGGACATTTTAATCGAAGCTTAGTAACTGTCATTTTACGCAAACTCCACTAAGGTAGGGATTTCTTTCACGTATTTCTAAAATTGATAACACGGGCTTGTATTTTCCAGAATCTTCAAAGAATGATTGGAATTGGTACGAAATACTTATACATATGAATTGAAGGAAATTATAGGGTTGCCTAAATAACCCATTCAGATTAGCATTCAGTTTGAGGATGGATAGCAGTGCTTAGATGCACTAGGGTTCCCAAAGCCTCATATAAGGCCTTCCAACATCGAGACATGAAACGTGGCTCGCGTTTGGAAATAATGGACACATGAAGTCCGTGCAAACAAACAACTTCACGAATAAAGTCCATTCTTATTGGAAGGAAATGAGCAATGACCCAAATAGAATTATTCTTCTCTGGTGTCATTGGTAGACCGCTTACAAAATCCATTGTAATATGTTCTCACTTCTACCGTGAAAGCTCCATGGGTTGCGAGAGACCATTGGGCACCTTGTGCTCAGCTTTAATCCGTTGGCAGGTCAAAAACCTAACCGTAAAGTCTATGTTTCCACCTTTCATATCGAACCACCAGAATAACTTCTTTAGATCCTTATACATCTTGATAGTTTTAGGATGAACAGAAAAGGGACTAGAGTGGCTTTACTTAGAATTTGATTCCAAAGTTCATCATTATCGAAAACACAAATACGGTTTCGAAAGCACAATAACCCTTCAGAATTCATAGTAAGATCAAGATTCAGGTTGTCCTTAGCGATAAGGGTTCTCAACTCCTCGTTGGATTCTTGGAGTGCCTTGATTCGGGATATAATGGTTGACTACACTCTTAGTTCAATTAAAAAGAGATCCAATTAAGGATTGCACGGATCTTCTTTGGGTCAACTTATATTCTCTCAAAAGAGATCACATGTCCCAAAAATGATATTTCAGATAGCCAGAATTCGCATTTACTGAATTTAGCGTATAGTTGTTTCTCCCAGAGAGTCTGAAGTACAATCTGGAGATGTCCTTCATGAGCAGTAGAATCTTTAAAATAGATCAGAATGTTTTCTATGAATACGACCACGAAGATAGGGCCGAAATACGCGGTTCATCAAATCCATGAAGGTTGTAGGTGCGTTTGTGAGCCCAAAAGGCATCACTAAGAATTTGTAGTGACCATGTCTAGTCCAAAAGATAGTCCTTGAAACATCAAACTCCTTTACTAACATTTTATGGTACCCGGATCGCAGTTCTAACTTAGAAAAGACATAAATATATTTCAATTTAATCGAAGAGATCTTCGATCCTCGGTAATGGGTACTTATTCTTAATTTTTATTTTATTCAACTGGCGATAGTCAATGCACAGACGTATCGATTCATCTTTTTTTACAAACAAAACTGGTGCTCCCCAGGGTGAGGATTTCGGTCGGATGAGTCCCTTATCTTGAAGGTTTTCAATTTGAGCTTTTAATTCCTTAAACTCTACCGGAGCCATTCAAAATGGAAACCGGAGTAGTTTCAGGTTGTACTTCTATCCCGAGTTCTATTTTACGAGTGGGAGGAAATCTCGAAAGTCCATCAGGAAATACGTTAGTGAATTCTTTCACCATTTACACATTTTTGAGTTTTGGGATTTTCTTTAGACTCTATTGCATACTTAATAGTCTTGTTAGGCTTGAGTTTGGTTTTCATCAAGGTTATGTTTTTATCGAGTCCACGAAGATATAACTTCTTTTTCAAACGGTTTACCCAGGTTTGATGTTTAGCTAACCAATCAAGACCTACGATAAGATCAGACTCACGAAAAGGCAAGGCCATCAAATCGGTTGGAAATAGGATCCCTTGGGTCCTCAAAGAACAAGCTTTATAAATCAAACGTATAACCACACTACCTCCTAGTGGGTTAGAGACGACTATCTCAAAACTGACAGGTTTGAATACTAAGGCATACTTCCCAATAAATGGTTCACTAATAAAGGATTGCATAGAACCAAGATGTGGTTTTATTGTGATATGTCTATCGTTGGGCGCAGATATTCCTAAATTTAATCAAACAGAAAAGGTTAAATCGTGTTGGTTGCAAGTCACATATAACATATACAAATAAACTCCTAGGTGGCATATGCAGACACAAACACATAACGGATGCCTGGTTAGTCCTAGAATCGACTAAACCTAGGCTCTGATACCACAATTGTAACACCCCCAACCCGGCCTGGTCGAGAACCGGATCAGAGAGTGTTATCGGAAACAGAACGGAAATCGGAGGTATGAAATTTTAAACTTATTGCCTAAATTTTAACTCTTTACTAAGGCTTTAATAAAAATATCCATTCTTAAACATTACCTGATATTATTCTTTAACCAATTTACTCGAATTAAAACGCGGAATTAACATTGAGGGTCATTTTGAGAATTTTACAAAATTTAAGGACTAAACTATAATTTCAGTATTTTACAGGTCCTTTTTGAAATCAATCTTACTACCATAATGTTCAACTTATAAACAGCATACCCGTACATTTTCATACTATTCTAATATCATTTACCAATCTAATTGGATCTTATAAGTTTTAAGAACTAAAACATAAATTTTATAAATTAGGGGTACTTATCTGAAATTCGTGGTATCATACTGAAATTAAACTTACTAATTATTATCATGTGAAATTTCATTGCTAACAGAGGTCATTTACCTATCCGATTAGACGATACAATATTTAGTGACTATTTTGTAAACTGTTCAAAACAGTTTCCATTCGAATTAACCTATCAAACGAATTCCGAATCTTACCAAATTTTATCAGCAAGTATAAAATCTATATTTCTAATAGCATGTCAAGTATTAAGACATTTCGAATCAATTTACCTAGTTTTCACCTTTTAGCACGTATAAGCTTGTTTTACTAGTTTTAACCACCCTCGAACATGATAAAAACTATATTTAACTCTTGCACAACATTAAACTATCAAAAAGCACATATATGACATGTCTAGACCATATGCCACCATACTAGGAGTTCAGGGCAGAAAAAAAACATACATGTGATTCGTAAGAGTGACTTGCAACTGCACCACACGATCAGAGGTTGGAATCTATCAGGGTCCTGAAATGCATGAGACACACGAATGTTAGGCTTACATAGCCTAGTGAGGTAGTTTCAACAAATGTAATGAATGTCCACAATTATGAATGGCATGATGAACAAATACATAACATAGATATAATCAAATAGACATATCATATTATAATCATATATCATATCATGAGCATGGCATAGCATAACATATCGAACACATATTATATTGGTACCATTGGATACGCGGATTCCCTGTACACCATATCATGAATCATAAATGAGCCGTAGCTTCATATATCCCTTACACTTCCATCCTTTTATCTCCCACATATAGGCCGTAGCCCTGGACCGTAGTCTTCCCTTACATGGTGAGCTCGAATAATCTTATAGCATGCCAATTGTATCCAATGTCCATAAATACACAAATTCACATAGTCCATGATTTTCAGATCATATCATATCAAATAACAAGATGAGACGCAGCTCCATATCAGGTAGCATTTCATATTATTTTCACATACCTACATCATATCATAGTCATATTCGAACATATCAAAGTAATGCAAGACACTTACCAAATTTGCCATTCGAACATAGTTGCTCTACGTGAGAGCTTAACAAATGCAAACATAATCATAATTAATGCAACGGGACGACACCGAGCCTATCCCTTGACGCAACTACACTCACCTCGACAATTCGAGGTCTTTAAGGATCTCGAATAATAACGTCCTTATCTTTGATTTTCAACGGTTGTTCTTTATTGAACTTTTGAACTAGGTTAGTTAATAAGAATCAGTTAGAATCTATAAGACAATATCGAATAAATATAAAAATATTAATCAAACTCGATACCGAAACTTAGACCAACCAAGGATTTGAGCTTACCCCAACGTCGATAGAGATTAGATATTACTATATCAAAAATATCAGACCACCAATCTAATACTGAACCACCTAATTATTTTTCTGTCTTCCCTTCACTAATTCCTTAATCTCAGTATGTCTCTAACATCATTTCTTCGTGTATTCCTAATTTCCTTGCGCAGAGTCCCCCCTCTATTTATACACAATTTGGTCGGTCTCAATGGCTTTCCCATGTTCCACGTTGCTTGGAAATAAAACTATCAATGGTCCTTAATATTATCCACGTGGGAGTGGATGGCATGATTCATATCATGCTTTGGTTTCTTTGTTGCCACGTATAGTGGCAATTTGCCACATTTAATTTGCTTGTGCCAAATCATGGTGGCGATTGCCACATTTTATGCCTTTCGGCCACATGGCCATTTGTGGTGGCCAATTCATTTGGCTGCCACGTTCTTTCACTCTTTTTATAATAATAATAATAATAATAATAATAATAAACCATAAATTAACTCGAATAATTTAAATAAGATCGAATAAATTATGCAATCGGTATAAAATACTCGATCACCGAAACCTAACTTAATTTCGACTAGACCGATTTTTGGGATGTGACAAACATCCTCGATCCAAAACCGATCCTCAGTGCTGCACCTTCCTAAAGCCGCCATTGCATGGGCCACGCGGTTCGCATTCCGGCCAATAAAATAGAACTGACAAGAGCTGAAGAGCACCGCCAATCTTTTCACATCTGCGACCAAAGGCCGGACGAGGGAGAGATCGGAAGTGTTTGAGCTACAGCAGCGTGCAGTTGCCAAGTATTATGGTTGAAGAATATTTTGAACGAGCTAAACTTTGCACAAGAAGAACCGACTACGATTTATGTTGACAACAAGTCCACAATATCTCTTGCTAAGAATCTCGTCTCTCACAACCGAAGTAAGTACATCGATACAAAGTATCACTTTATACGAGAGCAAGTGAAGAGCAAAAATGTAGAATTAATCTACTGCAGAACTGAAGATCAACTAGCATATATTTTTACGAAGTCATTGAAAGCAGAAACATTCAACAAACTCAAAGAAAGATTAGGAATGAAAAATAAAATTTGAGGGGGAGTGTTAGAAAATTAAACCTGCTTTTCCATTTATGTCGACAAAGCTTGTACAGAGTAATAGTTATGAAAATATCCACTTGGAGAGCTATATAAATAACCATATGTGGCAAGTGGAGATGAAGTTGTGTGGCAACACAAAATTTAATCGCGTCATCAATACAAAGATGTTTATTAATTAAGAAAGGAAAATGTGACAGCAGCCAATGATAAGAAGAATTGAAGTGACAACATTTAAAGGCTTCCTAAATGATTGGAAATGTAAGAAACACTTGGAAATATGGTGGCAAAGCAATGTGTATGGCAGCAACCAAATCAATGAAATGGCAGTAGCTTAAACCACAAAAGAATGTCGGCAACAACAAAAGATAAATAAAGTAATTAATTGAAGTTACACACGGCAAGGAATGACAACAACTAAGGCGGTTTAGTTCTCCTATATATGTGTGTGTTTTAGTTAGTTATGTATGTATGAATGCAAGGAAACAAGAAATTGGTGAGTGTGTGAATAGAGAAAGAGAAAAAAAAGTTTGTGTCGAGAGAGCTTAGAAAAGTTTTGTGAGGGGTGTGTGTAAATTAACCGAAGCTAGTGTTCGTGTTGTACACGTATTTTTGTTCGTATTAATAATACCGTGAGTTATAAAATTTATCGTGTCCCATCAACGCTTCCAACAAGGGGTTCCTTTCACAGAGGAGGAAGATAAACAAGGTGTTGTCGAAGAAATAACAAAAATCAATAGCTTTGAGAATTTGAAAGAACTGGAAGTGAACAAGAAGGGTTTACACGCTATTGGGATTCCAAACAAGGACTATTTTAGGAAAGGAGAAGTGGGAGAATGGAGCAACTATCTCACACCTGCCATGGTTGAACGCTTGGAGAAACTCACGCTATTGGTTTAACATTTAAATTCTTCTCCAAAACTTCAAAGGCATAATCATGGAGTACTGTCCTTTTTTACTTTTGATGTTTGCATGTTGTGAGTGAGCCATTCATTAGCTGTCTGTGTGACTAAAATCTCTTTTACTCACATCTATCTTTATTTATATATATATATATATATATATATATATATCATTATCATAAAAATGTAACAAATTCATTTACTATCATCCACATGGTCACGCCCAATTTAAAATTTAAGCCCATGCTTATTGTGGATAATTTATTTTAGTCTAAAGGGTTCAACTTGTCTTTGTAGTAAACTCAAATTAGTAATGTTATCTTTATTTTTTTTTATCAATTTTACCCGGAAACTCAACTAATCTCAGCAATGACGTGCCTTTACCATTGTTGACTAACAGAACCATTAAATTTTACGTAGTTATCTGCCACGTCACTCATTATCCCTAAGTGGCATTTCAAATTGGACGTTGATCGGTCAAATTTGATGATGTGGCTGACCTGCCGACGTAGACCTTTATTAATTATTTTTAGTATCAAAATAAATAAGGGTTAAAAATCCCGGCTTCAAAGAGCAAGACCCAAAACTAAGATTGATAAAATTTAATAAACGACGAAGATGTCGACTTCAAAATAAATTTTTCTATGATGGGGATGTAGGGTGATTTTGCTAGGAGTTCAAGGCGAAAAGCAATGGTTTGAAACGAGTCAGGTAGACTTGTTCGAGGCATGGAAAGTTTGTATAGTGCGTTAGGTGTTGGAGAATCTTTGTTTTCTTAGGCGCGTTGTTTGTTTGTTTGTTTTTTTGTATTTTAGATTGTTTTGTGCCAAGTTGTATTGTACTCTTTTCTTTCGATTAGAATTATGAAGATTTTTAATGAGGCACACAATTTAGGTCATATGTGTGTATGATTTAAAATTCTAATAAAATCACATTTGCCGAGCAAAAAAAATTTAATTTAAAATAGTTGATCAATGAATCAGATGTTGTGGTTATATAAAAAATTATTTATAAATTTCTTAATTTAAGGTATCTTCGATGACATCTCTTATGAGATAACATTTATTTATTTTATAACCACCAATGATATGCTATTGGGAAAGTAACCTGGTACCAAACCCTTTGTCTTTAGTGTTTGAACTGTTGTTGCATGTGTAAAACGGAATAAAAAAATTATGTCAGTTAAGATTCCATGTGGGTTGGGTGATATTTCAACCAAATTTATCGCAATGTGGTTTGTTTCTTACAGTTAGTTGATGTGTTTAGGATTGCTGATTATGCTTTATATTTTTAATTAATTTGTTATTTGAGTTTATGTGTAATGTTTAAGTTTAGAAGAATGTTACTAGTGGATTGTTATTTTTCGTTTAAATTATGAACGTTGCTCAATAAAATAAAATATTCAGTTTTTCTTCATCAACTATTTTAGATTTTATTTTCTTGCTAAATTAACTGGTGTGCTGTTGTGGGTTGACCACTATAAAAAGTTGATATGCTGGTTAACACGTTGCATTGGTTGATTGGGAGATCGTTGTTGTACTTTTTGTGTCTCGATTGCTTCGTTTATCTGATGGTTTTTGTTGCTATATTGGTGTTGGTCTTTGTTGCTAAAGTTTTTGACTGATTCAGAAATGGATCAAAGTGAAGGGTTGCTTTAGATTTGCTGCTTGGTTGAATGTTCTACTTTTAATTTAATGTCAAAGCGAAAGGTTACTGATTCAAAAGAACTTCATTTTGGCATACTGTTTTAGCAAAAGATGATATGTAAACGATCGTGTTGTTCATAGCCGGGAGGTATTGTCAGTGAACTGAGGTTTTATTGTGTTAGAATTTAACTTGGGAGGCTCCTTGGTTATGTTTGTTATAAGGAAAATACTTTGATGCACAAGCTTGTGTAAACTTTAGTTTACACAAGCCCTTTAATTTTAGGGTTTAGGGTTTAGGGTTTTAGGTTAGGGTTTAGGGGTTTAGTATGTAGGGTATATAATTTAAGGTTTATGGGTAGAATTTAGAATTTAGAGTTTAGGATTTAGGGCTTAGGTTTTAGGTTGCTAGGGTTTGTGATTTAGATTTTAAATTTTATAAAAGGAATGTGTAAAAAACATTTACACAGCTTGTGCATCAAAATAAAACCCTTGTTATAATGTTGTGCTTTGTATGTTCGGTGAGATCTATTGCTTGCAAAAGATTGTTGGAAGCGTGAAACAGAGTTAAATACTATTTTATTTTTTGGTGTTAATAATAGAGTAATTGTGAATGGTCATGTGTTGTGTAAACAGTAAATAGTGACTGTTAATTGCAGCTTCTGTGCTGAGGGGGTTTTGTTATCTTTAGTGTTTGAGTGTTTGTGTTTGTAACCTTTTAGGTGTTAAACAAATATTTTTAGGGTGTGTTTTTGTATACCGATTTGAGTCTACTCTTTTCTTCCATCTAAGTTAGGGAGGTTTTTATTAAGGCACTCATTCTAGGTATGATTTTATGATTTTTCTTAATAAATAAATCATATTTGCTGAGTAAAAATAATAGTCTTCTTTTCTATTAAAATACCAACAATTGACATTAGAGTTTTTTTCATTAAAAAGACATGTGTTAGTGTTTGCTGCAATATCATGTTTGTTACCTAATGGAAGGTAAAACTAATTTCTCTTTGATTGCGCTGCCTATTTTTGATGGAGACAATTATCAAGTTTGGACAGTACGCATGGAGACTTATCTGAAAGTTGTAGATCTTTGGGAAGCAGTGAAAGAAAACTATGAGATTCTTACATTGCCGACCAACCCCACCATAGCACATATCAAAGCACAAAAGGAAAAGAAGACAAGGAAATCAAAAACAAAAGCATGTTTGTTTGCTGCAATATTACTAACTATTTTCACCCGAATTATGTCTTTAAAATCAACAAAGGAGATATAAGATTATATCAAGACAAAGTACGAGAGAGATAAAAAAAAATTGTGGGATACAAATGTTGAATTTTTTTTGAACAGCATGTGTGATTTTATTAGCCAAATAATCATACATAATCACATTACACAACGGCCTCATTAAAAACCTCTCTAGTCCTAAGTAGAGGAAAAGAGTAACGTTGTGCATGTGCCAATGGAAAATCAATCACGATAATTGCTATACAACCATACCCATTTACCCCTAACAATTCCACTCTTGGCCAAAGAATCTGCCAACCCATTTACTTCTCGATAGATATGGTTGAAGCATACACAAGGCAATACGGAAATGTCCTCATCAATCTACTGGAACCATCGCCAAAGCTGCCATGGACGATTCTCTGTACGATGCATCCATGATGTCGCCACCATTGAATCCGATTCCACCACAATCGACGACACCTTTCCCAAATGCATTTCGCATAACAATCGCAATGCATAAGTTATCGCTTGAATCTCAGCCACAATTGAATCCGCAATGCCTATCGACCCTGAAAAAATTGCCATGATACGGCTATGGCAGTCCCGTAAAACTCCTCCACACCCTGCCCTTCCCGGTTTCCCCCTTGCAGCGCCATCGACATTGAATTTCCACACACCCTCCACCGGGGGCATCCATACACTACGTGAACGGTCTGAATTTACTACCTGCTGTACCGACCAACTTATCCGCGGGCAATCCCACCAACTCGCCTCATTCACACAAGACTCTTGCATGAACGCTCGAGTCCAGTACAACGCTCTAAGTTGGGCCAAAAAGAATACTGATCGACTCGACGCTCGGCGATCTTGGAAAATAAGTTCATTCCGTGCCAACCATAAAGACCATAACACGCTAGCACAACCAATCACCCACCACGCTCGAACCTCCCCCTTAAACCAACTCATCCAACACTGCTCAATAAACTCACTCACCGTTCGCGACCTCACCACAGCCACGTCCCACCAAGAGAAGAAAAAATACCATACCTCGGCAGCAAACCTACATGACCATAGAATGTGGTCGCTGTTGTCTTCACCATTCGCACACCAACGGCAAACGAGAGACTCTAATGGAATTGGAATTCCACGATCACTTAGCATCCTCAAAGTCGGTAGACGATCAACCATAATGAACCATAAAAACATTGAATTTTTGGCACAATTGGCATGTTCCACACCATCCCCACATTCTTTGTATCGGGTAGACCAACAGCACACATCAAATCATGTAGTTTACCCACCGAGAAAGCTCCCGAAACAGCATGTTTCCAGATCAAACTATCTGATACACCCACATGCAATTTCACGGCTGCCACGCATGCTTTCAACTCATTGAGCTGTTTTGCTTCGAACACCCGCAATTCCCTTCGAAAACATGTTACCCAATCTCTGCTTGGGCAGTTCAACATCTCACTAACAAAACACATTTTATTAATTGCCAAGCCAAATAACCTTGGATATACGTTCTTCAACGGAGCATCGATAGCCCAGCAATCCCACCAAAACAGCACCTTATTCCTCTCCCCCACAAGCCAAATAAATTGATCTCCATTTGTAAAAGTCGCCACGTATTCATCTTCTTGCACCTCGACAATTTGTTTCCACATTGCCGACATATGTCGTTTACCTTTATTCTGGATTTTCCATTGCTGAACCGCCGTACCATACTTCGTCGTTATCACCTCTTTCCACAGAGACCCATCCGATTGTGCATATCGCCAAACCCATTTGGCCAATAGGGCCAAATTTCTGGTATGTAAATTCACTACCCCAAGACCACCCATCCTTTTCGGTTTACACACTACATCCCATCTAATCCGACTCATCTTCGATCTCTCTTCCGAACCACCCCACATGAAATTTCGTCGGATGCAGTCAATACGCCTTATCACCTTTTTAGGCACCATAAAAATTCCCATATAATAAACGGGAAGTGCCGATAGCACAGAGTTGATCAGTAACAATCTGCCCGCAAAGGAAAGTGATTTTCGCTTCCATCCAGCAAGTTTTCTCCGCACATTGCGGATTAAAGGTTCCCAAATTACCTCCCCTCGCGGATGCACTCCCAACTTTACACCCAAATATGATATCGGCAGCTCACCAATGGAGCAACCGAGGATCGACGCAAATTCCATCGTCACCTCATTGTCTACCCCAATTCCATACAAACAAGACTTATCAAAATTAATTTGTAAGCCTGATGCATACTCAAAGCAAATCAAAACTCATTTTAGATTCCTCGCCCCCTCTACATCTCCTGCTAAAAATACTATAGTGTCGTCGGCAAATTGTAAATGCGACACCATAACCTCCCCTACCACTCGAACTCCTTTGACCAGTCCCACTCGCTCCGCATTGACCATGAATTGATGGAATAACTCAACGACAATCACAAACAAGAGAGGTGACAATGGGTCACCCTGCCTAATTCCCCTCCGCATCGGAAATTCCTTCGATGGACTCCCATTGATTAAAATCGATAGCCGGCTGAACTCACACACTCCATTATCCAATCCCGCCACCTCTCCTCAAATCCCATACAACACATAATTCTACTTAGGCATCCCCAATCTATACAATCGTAGGCTTTCGCGAAGTCTAATTTTAGAATTAAACCGCCATTCGCCCAATTAGCCTTTCTCATGGAATGGATTACCTCATTAGCTAATAATATACCATCCAATATTTGTCTCCCACGGATGAACGCTGATTGCACATCAGTAATCAGAGAAGGCAGCACCCCCTGTAGTCGTTTCGCCAAACATTTCGCCAAAATTTTATAAACGTTTCGCCAAACATTTCGCCAAAATTTTATAAACTGAATTCAATAAACAAATAGGGCGATAGTTCCCAATCGTGCGCGTACAATCTTTCTTCGCAATCAACACAACGAATGTTGAGTTAATACCTGGAGGTAATCGACTGGAAGCAAGAAACTCATTCATAAAGCACATCACATCTTCCTTGAGAAAGGGCCAACGTCGCTTAAAAAATTCGAAGGGGAACCCATCCGGGCCTGGTGCCTTTTCCCCCTCACAACTCCCAATCGCTGCCCATACCTCCGATTCCGAGAACGCCACTTCAAGGTCCCGATGTTGGTCACTCGATAATCTGCCAAACGTCACATTCGGAACCATGAAGCCCGCTGATTTGGGCTTATCAAAGTGCCGCTAGAATTCCTTTCGAACCATGATCTTCATTCTTTCCGGAGTAGTTTCCCATCGGTCCTCAACTTGTATGCCCGCAATGTGATTATGTAACTGTCTGATCTTCACCATTTTGTGATAAAAGCTCGTATTACGATCACCCTCCGCTAGCCAAATCATGCGTGATTTTTTGTCGCCAAATGGAGTCACGCAATTTCGATACCTTCCATAGCCGTTGATATAACTCCCTCGCCCGCAAAACATCATCCCTCGACTGCCCCATATTCCCTAACTTTGCATCCAACTCATCCAACTCCGCAACCACCTTTATATACTGATTTTCTATATCTGCAACCCCCTATTCCAACCTTTCAACATCCTTTTTAATCCTTTTAGTTTCTGTGATATACTCGCACCGCCATCATCCATGGTTAATCTTTTCCATTCCTCCTCAATTGTTGCTATATCTTTCAGCCATATATTGTAGAAACGGAATGGTTTTGGTCCGCTATCCAATACATCCCCCACCATTAAAATTGGCGAGTGGTCGGACAACTCCTTCGGCAAATTTACGACTGTCAACCCCTCGAATCTGTTCACCCATCCTTGTGTCACAAGGAATCGATCCAATCGACTTCCTTTACCCCCCGGACCGAACCAAGTATATTTCTTCCCCTGCATTGGCACGTCAATTACCCCAATATGTTCTATGAATTCACAAAAAATACCAGTACCTCTAGCATTGTGTGTCAAGCCTGTACGTTCCTCCTCTTTAGTTACCACATTGAAATCTCCACAGATGCACCATTCGATGCGATGCTCTTTCACCACGTTCTTAATTTCCTCCCAATAGCTATTTTTCTCCAAGCTTGTGCACGGCGCATACACCCCAATTAAACCTGCCTCCCAATCATCATGTAACCACCGTCCAATTAGAATAATCATGTTCTCGCACCTATCCTTCGACTCTAAATGAAATCCCTTTGGATCCCAAATTGCGATCACCCCCCTGCTCTCCCATCCGAAGGTACATAACAAAATTCCACCACGTCTTCATACCACATTTGTCGAACCACCTCCACTGTTACATTTTCCATTTTGATCTCCTGTAGAAGAGCCAAAATACACCTATGTTGACGTAGAACGCGTTGGATTGATCTCCTTTTCGACAACGCTCCTATCCCCCAGACATTCCACGACAACATTTTCATTGTTTGCTAGAGTTTTTGTTTGCGCGCTTCAATTAGGCGCGTAATATCACTGATAATTTCGTTTTCACGTCCCTCCGTTACAGCCCCAATTAAATTTCTCAGATCAATTGTCTCCCTAGCCTCACGCAACAATCCTTGTTTACGAATAACAAAATCAGAATCGGAGAGAGACCCGTTCACAATTACCTCATTTTCAGCAGGCAAATCCTTCTTTTTCTGCGGTCTTCCACGCCCCCTTTTCATTTGTTGATCAGTTGTCGGATGATTCCCACCCTTCGCCAAGCAAGCTTCTATTTCCTCTAATTGTCTGATACGTTTCTGTTCCCCATTTATTTCAACTACTGTTGCTTTATTTGCTCTTGGGATTTCTATACGTGGGCCATTTAAAACTGGGCTCAATTCTTTCCAGCACTCTTGCGACTGATTACCACATATTCTATCAATTTCCTGTACTGCGCCTAAGACCTCACCACTACTCCGTTCGCCCTCATCTCTACTAACCACACCCACCATTTCATCGTTCATCCAACTTGATGTCTCAACCACCCCCCATTCCTCTCGTTGATTGTCCTTCCAAATGCGATCGAGGTAACTCCGGTCAACTATGATGTCTTCCAATGCCTTCGTATCATGTAAAGAGATGGAGTTTGGTACCATCGTGTCCCCTATCGACTCACTATCATTGTAAGCTGAATTAGTTTTCCAATTTACCTCATTGACCCCCTCCGCTGCATTACTCTCACTTGGATCGACCTCGCAATTGCAATCGCATTTGGGGCCTATTGCTTCCTCAAATTCCATCACACGAACCTGATATATCTCCTTCCTCACTTCTAATTCAATTATCTCATCAATGTGGAAGGTCCAGTCCGTTTCGACTTGGATTCGCGCTCGTTCAAACGATGAAGGCACTAATGTTTCAATGTCGATCCGCGTCAAAACACCCCAAAGCGCTGCAATGTTTCTGAATGTTTCCTCTGACCAGGCATGTATCGGCATGTTCCCAATTGAGAGCCAAATTCTTCGACTTGGGATGACTGTCGTTGGCGACCATGGTGAAACACTCTCCAGCCACTGATCAAGCTGATTGGATTGTAAAATTGCTTCCCTGTTTTCCACTGTGTCGAACATCAACAACACTACTGCCCCCGCTACTCGCATTACGGATAGATCTTTTAAACCTGCGCTCTGCAATTCTTTCGCTAATTCCGCAATTTGATATGGTCTTCGGCAGAATCCAATAGCACACGTTTGGAGGATCTCTGATTTTTCCGCATCAATTACCCCTACCGCTTTTTTACGATGAGTCATGCCCTGTTTTTCAAATTCTAATGGAGTATCGTGCGAACCTGGGATACTTCCCTTACCTCCTCTATCTCCTATCAAATCCTGGCGATCGACGAATTTCTTAGGTTTTGGTTTTGGCTCCATCGGCCGCTGCTCTCTATCTAATTTGGGTTGGGATGCAGCCTTCTTCCTATAACGAAAATCCCTCCCCCCATCATATGCCATAGATATTCTAATCTTGGATCCATAAAGCCAGAAACCATCAAGCCGTTCAATCACTCTATCCGCGTCAATTGCAGAGGCCATTCTCACAAAGCCAAATCGGGAACCGTCTCTCGTTCTTTTCCGGGGAACAAACACGTCGACCACCACCCCATGGCGATCAAATACCTGCCAAACACCCTGCCAGTGTAGCTGATTCGGCAGAATCGATATGAACAATGTCCATACTCGGTTCCCAATTCCCTCTCGCCTTACCCCCATTTTTTCTTTTATTCGCGACCCCTTTTCACTCTTTTTGGTGTATACAAATGTTGAATTTTGTTGGTGATTTTGAACTGCAGAAGATGAAGGAGACTGAGACAATAAATAAATATTCTACAAGAAGGTGTAGGAAAAGCATGGGGGAACAAGAGTGATATCACTCTTTCCCTTTTCTACAGAGGGTATACTGTCCCGAGGAGATGCTTTTGAGTAAGGGGAAAATTACACCATAACTCCCCCAACTCTCTTCTTAGCACACACAACACCAAGCCCAAGCCCAAGCCCAAGAACAAGACTAATTAGATCCATCACAAGCCAAATGGGCTCGACACCTTGGCCCACATACCCGGTTCACAACTGGGTGAACCCGACCTACGGATCTTGAAATTCAGGTCATTACAAGCAAACATAGTTTATAGTTAGAGACATATTGACATTTAAAAACTAATATATACCATGTAAATATGATTAAGATATTATAATTTATAACTATCTTACATTGGTGTAATTGTGTTTTAGAGAGTATAAAAATTTACTCCAATGAAATTAAGTATTGATTGTGGCAATTTTTTTATTAAAAATAGATTGTAATTACTTTTAAAAATTTTAAATCAAAATTTTAGTTAAATTATTTGACATGAGTGTCAATGTATTTAACCAATATTTTTTAACGGGACTAATAAATATACTTAAAATAGTTATAAAACGATAGTTTGTATACTTGTTTTGACAAAAATAGTAGGAGCTCAAAGAAAAGGAAATAATAATTTAAGGGCTGATTTTTCATTTAAATAAAAATACTTTACTTTTTAGGGTAAATTACACTGATAGTCACTAAACTTTTAAGACGCTTTCTTTTTGCTCACTAAAATTTAAAAAAAAACTTCATTACAGTAAGTAAACTTTTAATTCGATTTCATTGGCGTCACTTTCGTTAAAAATATACTAACGTGACACGTTAAAGTCTTCATCTCAAAAAGAACACTGATTTTTCAAACTTACAACCGCCATCAAGTCCAAAATTTCGATAAACAAAGAAATCACTGATCAATCCCAACAATGGGAAGGATTCGTTAGGCCAAAAGGTTAATATAATTTGGTTTCAAGTTGATATGATGCTTAACAATGTCAGATCGAAAAGTTAATTTTTAATTTCCATTGAGATTTTTAGTTTTGATTCACCATTAACCATAAGATGAACTTGAAACTAAATTATGATAAACTTCTGACAAAACGAATCTTTCCCATCATTGGGATTGATCGACGACCGTTCGATTAATCAGAATTTGGCCTTGGCAATACCTGTAAATTTAGAAAATAAGGCACTACAAGAAATTATAATATTGCAACAAATTTTTTTTTTTGCTCGAAATATATGATATTACTGATGAAATCATACAAGCGAATACTAACATGTGTCTCGTTAAAAACCTCTTTAACCCTAGTCGTAGTGAAAGAGTACACATAATAGTTAGTAACGAAAAAAATCAACACCAATTCAAGGACATCCAAATAGAAAAAGGCAAACCGAAACAAAACATCAAAACCAAGTATCAAAAGACATGTACCTCCCCAATCCCCAGCGTACCAACCCTCACACTCTCACTCACCATCGACCTAGTCTGTCTCCAACAACACCTAGTGAAACACTTGGAACCATGTCCGCCAATCCACACCCCCTTTCGTCAAAGTGTAACACCCAAAATTCGATCTAATCGAAATTGGGTTTCGGTGATCGAAAATCTCACATCGATAAAGTTTAAATATTGTATCAGCTTGTTAATTATTTAATATTGAACTCTAATTGAAATAAACTCAGTTTAAAAACCGTACCGATACGGGGTTAATCGTATTAGTACACTTTAGGCGATTGAAATTCCAGTAACATAAACTCGTATCGATACGACTAGAGCGTATCGATACGCCTTAGGTAATTGTAAGGTTTTGCTTTGAAACACTTAGAAAATTTTGTTTGGTTTGAAATTTTTGACTTAAAATCAGTTTTGGTTCAAATACTTGTCAATATTGTGAGACTTTGAAATACTTAAAAATTTATTTACTTTTACAAATATGTCCTTAGACAATTTGTTATATTAAAATCAAATTAGTTTTTACATAATATAGTAAAAAATTAGGGATTGAATTAGATGAAGAAGAATATGGAAGATGGTAGAGGGGAGAAGAAAAAAAATTGTAAATATGGAGGATTAAATATGTAATTATAAAAATTATTTTTATTCTGGTGGTTAAAATAGGAGTGAAGTTGTATTGTGCCAAATCAGCCTCCCGTTAAAGTTTAACGGCAACAAACGTCTCAGTGGCCATAAGTTTACATATCGAAAACGTAAATGACCATAACGGTCGAATTTAAAAATCGGTGACCAAAATTGTACAAACCCTAAACATAAAAATGATCATTCCAGTAGATTACCCTATTTTAAAATTGGTCAAATCATGATTTATTAAAACAAAATGGAAAAGCCAATACTTGTTTAATTAAGATTCCAGCAAGAACCAGCAAAATTAAACTTGTTGTTTAATTCGGATTCCATTTGGTTGTTTAATGTTTTAACCAATTTTAAAATAATTTTAGGCTGGCTGAAGTCGGAATACTTAAGTGCTCTCATCTGTATCCCTTTCTCGATTGGTTGTTGGTTTGATTATGGATGCAGCAGAAAGCAGCAAAGCCAAAATAGCTTCACTGATCCAAGATGTGAAGAAATCATGGGATGATGAGCTCCAACAACTGGTGCATACCCTCCCCAAAGAAGAAGGCTGGATCAGTGGAAGTCTTTATCTCTATCAAGGCTTCTGGTGCCCATCTCTTCTTCTAAAACCTGTGGTTTCTTTCCAGACACATTTCCAAGCATTCGATTCTGATGTTATGGTCGCCACTTTCCCAAAATGTGGCACTACTTGGCTCAAGGCTTTGACTTTCTCCACTTTGTACCGTGATCGGTTTGCGAGGGATGAACATCCCTTGCTCACCTCCACTCCTCACCAACTCGTTCGTTTCATGGAGTACGATGTTTACGCGAACAACCCTTGTCCCGGTCTCGAAAACATCTGTGTTTATAAACCAAGGCTTTTTGCCACCCACGTTCCTCATGCTTCTTTGCCCACTTCAATCAAGGATTCCAAATGTAAGATTGTTTACATATGCAGAAACCCCATGGATATGTTCGTTTCTCTTTGGCTTTTCAGCAACAAGCTCCGAGATGAAAACCAGGAGTCACTCTCACCAGACAAAGTTTTTGACATGTTCTGTCGTGGAATCTGTGCGTTTGGACCGATTTTTGATCATGCATCGGAGTACTGGAATGCAAGCCAAGAAAACCCCGACAAGGTATTGTTTCTGAAATACGAAGATCTTAAGGAAGACATCAATTCTCAGCTGAAACGCTTGGCCATGTTCTTAGGGGTTCCTTTCACTGAGGATGAAGAGAAACGAGGAGTTGTTGAAGAAATAGCAAAAGTTTGTAGCTTTGACAAGTTGAGAGAACTGGAATGAACAAGAAGGGCTTACACATTTCTGGGATTCCACACAAAGATTTCTTCAGGAAAGGAAAAGTGGGAGATTGGAGCAATTATCTCTCACCTTCCATGGTTGAACGCTTGGAGAAGCTTATCCATGAGAAATTGGATGGCTCCGGTTTAACTTTTAAAATGTGTTTGTAACTAAATTCTCTTTGGCTACTGATTCTGGATGTGGTTTGCTACTTTCTACCGTGTTGTTGTCCTTTGATATGTTTTCGTCGCTGATGAATGTATTCTGGGAATTGACATCGGGTTTGAGATGTCGGTTTTTGAAAGGGTGCATGTTTTTCTATGGGGAGATTTTACTTTGTAATAATGATTTGTCTGATATCGAATTTGTTAAACCTGTTTAATTTTCTTCCATGGAATAGGTACCAAATCCACATGTTGCTCTAATGTATACTAACTTTTTTAGATACTGAAAGTATTCTTTTAGTCAAAATAAATACTAAGTATACTTTTTCATCATAATAAATACTTAAAATATTTTTTTGGGTCAAAATACTAATTTGAAATTGCCGACTTAAAAATTACATCATAACCTTGAATTTCTGACTATTTATATGTGACCTATTTTTTAAATGATACCAGCTGAGCTATTATTGATTAAAAGGATAAAAGTCTAAACAAACAGAAAATAGAGAGTCTAAGGGTAAAAAGAAAAGCTCAGTTGATCCAGCTCCTTTGTGGTGCGATTTGAGGACACAACTTCTAGAAAACACCATAGGAGGGGGCTAAGAGACAGAGCCCAAAAATTGAAACGGCAAGCAACACGATTAGGGTGAATCTTGGAGCTGACGATCTTCAGCCACCAGAAAGAAAATTTTCGGGAGAACATCCTCGATCCAAAACCGATCCTCAGTGTTGCACCTTCCTAAATCAGCCATTGCATGGGCCACGCGGTTCGCATTCCGGCCAACAAAATAGAATTGACAAGAGCCTGCGACCAAAGGACGGACGAGGGAGAGATCGGAAGTGTTTGAGCTGAGTTTCTTAATAATCATCTTCACGTCTCCTTCAACGACGATGTCTGTAAATACCAGATCACGCGCGAATTCCAACCCATGGACTGTTGCTATCGCTTCGGCTTCAAAGGCAGAGGATATACTTTCACTCAATCGGTGAGCCGCCCCCAAAATAAGACCCTCTGAATCTCTTACTACCAACCCTAACCAAGATTTTTGTGATTGGACAGAAAAACTTGAATCGAAGTTTAACTTCACGAGCAGGGAAGTTGGGGGTTCTCAAGCTGAGTCAAAACGGGTATGAGGATGAAAAAGCTTCACCGAGATTGATCCCAATTCACGAACATAGCTTCGAACGAAGGTAACAACCATTAACACAATTTGAAATACTCCTTTTTTTTACCAGTTTATTTCTGGCAAACCAAATAGATCAAATTGTAGTTATAACTTCTGCATGACGTTCTTTACCGTCGAAGAAGAGTTGATATTAATTGATAATTTAAGAAAAAAACAAGTAATTGAAGTTTATGTCAGCATCTAAAAGTTCAAAGTTTGAGTTTTAAATTATAATATCTTTTGCTTGAATTTATAATGGTTCTAAAAAAGAGTCGACATTGAATTTTTTTAGCAATGATTATGATTTTATGGCAAACGAAAATCATACAAGAATTTCAACTTGTGCGTACCTCGTTAAAAAACTTCTTAAGTCTAAATAGAAGAAAAAAGTGTAGCGTATGAGTGGTACGACGCACACAACACCAAACAACCACGATCAAAAGACCACAAATTAAACAAGACTCAAATATAAATAACAATACCCCTCACTAAGAATCCACGCACATGCAGCAGCAAACCATATATACAAATGGAGAACGTAACATCAAGACATGCACTAAAATGCAAACCAACTCTAGGTGAACGTAACATCAAGACATTCAAATTTAAGGTATTATCTGCTGAAAAGAAAAGACCCTGACCAGGTGTACCCTTCAAATATCTAAGGATCCTATGAGCAGCATTCAAATGCTCAGTTGTAGGACAAGATAAATATTGTGACAATTGTTGAACAGAAAAAGATATATCTGGTCTAGTATTAGTCAGATATAATAATTTTCCTACCAACCTCCTATAAGCAGTGATATCTTCTAGAGGAATCCCATCATTTTTAGATAAACGTTTAGCACCTCTAGTAACAACAATTGGTGTTGAAACAGGTTTAGAATTTGAAAAACTAGTTTCATCAAGCAACTCTAAAATATATTTTCTTTGACAAACATTTATACCAGCAGCAGATCTTGCAATTTCAAGCCCTAGGAAAAATTTTAAATCTCCTAAGTCTTTTATTTTGAATTTGTCATGCAAGAAACTTTTAATGTCTTGAATCTGTGTTGAACTAGGACTAGCTAGAACAATGTCATCAACATAAACTGCTAAAGCTATAAAATTATTGTCTTTTCCTTTAGTGAATAAACTAGTGTCAGCAGAGGACTGTTTAAAACCTTTCTCAAGTAAAGCTAGAGTCAGTTTTTCATTCCACTGCTTACTGGCCTGTTTTAATCCATACAAACTTTTGTTTAACTTGCAAACTAAGCCACTGTTTTTATCATTATTAAGACCATGTGGCATTTCCATATAAACTTCCTCATGTAAGGAACCATGAAGGAAAGCATTGTTAACATCCAGTTGTTGAAGATTCCAATTCTTAGAGGCTGCAATAGCAATTATAGTCCTTATTGTTGTCATCTTAGCAACAGGACTAAAAGTACTTAAGAAATCTACACCTAGCTGCTGAGTATAGCCTTTGGCCACCAATCTTGCTTTATACCTATCTAAAGACCCATCAGACTTTAACTTAGTTCTAAAAACCCACTTGCAGCCTACAGTCTTTTTATTAGGAGGTAAAGGAACAATATCCCATGTCTTATTATTATCTAAGGCAGTGAGTTCATCTTTCATGGCATTTCTCCAACATTCATGAACAACAGCTTGTTTATAATTCTTAGGCTCAGTCAACAAATCAACACTAGCAATAAAGGAAGCATGCTGATCAGAAATATTATCATAAGAAACAACATTAGAAACAACATGCTTTGAAGTTCGAGATTTAGGTAGATTTACCTGAAAATCTTGAAATCTTTGAGGGAGTTTAACAGACCTTGAAGGTCTGGCCACTGAAGGAACACTTATAACAGAATTAAGAGGAAGATTCTGATTTTTATGTTGCTTATCAGAAACAGAATCATTATTGACACACTCAGCAGAAACAAAATCACTAACATCAGAATTATCAACAGAATTCTTAAAATTCTGATTTTGACTGTTTTGTTCAGAATTTTAATTTTGATTGGCTTGTTCAGAATTTTGATCACTTTTAGAAATGATAAAATCATGCAAAAGACTTGAACCATCACAGTTAGGCAAAACAACAGTAGGTGAATATGCAGAAAAAGGAAAAACAGATTCATTGAAAAATACATCCCTAAAAACAAAAACAGATTTAGTTTCTAAATTATAAAGTCTGAATCCTTTCATATTCTTAGGAAAACCAATAAAAACAGATTTAATAGCTCTAGCATGCATCTTGGTAGCAGACTTAGGCAATTGAGATGCATATGCTAAACATCCAAAAAATTTAAGATGGTTTAAAACAGGAGGTTTGTTATAAAGAGTTTCATATGGAGTTTTATTTTTAAGAATAGGAGTAGGGGTAAGATTTATCAAAAAACAGGAATGGAGCACACAGTCAATCCAAAAACTTAAAGGTAAGTTAGCATGAATCCTAAGAGCTCTAGCCACAGTGAGCAAATGCTGATGTTTTCTCTCCACAACACTATTTTGTTGTGGAGTGTAAACACAGGAAGTTTGATGCACTATACCCTTTTCTTTGAAAAAAGAATGCATTTGAAATTCTTGTGCATTATCTGACCTTATAGCCTTAATTTTAACAGAAAATTGAGTTAAAACAAAATTATAAAAATCCACTAACAACTGTCTTACTTCAGACTTATTAGAAAAGGGAAAAATCCATGTAAACCTACTGTGATCATCCACAATTGTCAAGAAATAATTGTGACCATAAAGACTTTTCACAGGAAAAGGACCCCACACATCAGTATGAACAAGATCAAAAGCATAATCAGAACAAGACATACTAATAGGAAAAGGTAATCTTCTATGTTTAGCAAGATGACAAACATCACAATCAGGGACATGACCATAAGGAATATCATTAAACAACTTTGAAAACTCTAGCAACCTAGGATTAGAAGGGTGTCCTAACCTAGCATGCCAATCAACAAGATTTTTAACATCAACAGTAACTTTACTAGGCTTAACACATCCAGAATGTCCAACAGAAGAATTAACATTAGAAGCATTACTAACAAATTTAACATTGGCAGCATTATCAGCAACAGAACCATCAACACAATAACCAGAATTAAGAGACATAGCAGAGAAAATATTGGACCTTTCATGAGCACTGGAAAAATGATATAGTCCCTTTATTACTTCAGCTGAACCAATCATCTTCAAGGATTGAATATCCTGAAGAAAATAACCCTTGTTAGTAAAAGAAACAGAAACATTCGAATGTGATAAAAGCTGACTCACAGATATCAAGTTAAAACCAAAAGAAGAGATATACAAGACATTATACAAAATCAAATCCTTATTAAGTTGAACATCACCAATATGAGATACTTTAACAAGATGACCATTAGGCAATCTAACAAACTTGTTATTAATCTCAGAATAAGACCTAAACAATTGCAAATTATTACTAATATGATCAGTAGCTCCAAAATCTATAATCCATGAAGAAAAACATAAAGAAACAGTAGAAAAAACCATACCTGGTTCTTCAGAAGAAACATGCTCTGTTGTCAAAGCATTGACAGAAGATTGATACTCAGGAGCAGAAACATCCTTCAAAGACTTATTTTGCAACAAGGAAAGTAACCCCTCATACTGTTCTTTAGTAAAAGAACATCTTTCCAAGGAATTATCAAGATGAGATTTTTCAGAAGGACCACTAGACCTATCAGATTTTTCAGAACTCATACTCCCAACAAAATTGACCTTACCAGACACAAGAGAAGATTTCGATTTATACCCTGGTGGAAAACCATGCTTTTTATAGCATTTATCGAACAAATGTCCATAAAGACCACAAAAGGAACACAGAGGCATACGACTATTCAAAGAAGACACATTAAAACGTTTTTGAAACTTCCCAGAAGAACCTCTATCAACAGCAAGCACATTACTATCACAAGTAATACCAGCAGACAAAGACCTTTCATGCTGAACTAATATAGAAAATATTTCATGTATTTCAGGGAAAGGCTTGACCATCAGAATTTGGGATTTTGGAACTGCAAAAGACTCATTTAGACCACGAATGAAACGAAGAGAAAAATCTTGATTACGATACTTAACGGCTGAACAAGAACAACCAGAAATAGGGCGTAAAATCGACAACTCATCCCAGATAGATTTTAACTGAGTATAGAAAGTCGTCACAAAACTTATACCTTGATTAAGGGAATAAAATTCCTGTTGAAAATCAGAGACTCGGATGAGATCACCTTGGCTGAAACGCTTGCGCAAATCTTCCCACAACTCATACGCAGTATCAAACCAAAGAACACTCTGGGCGATTTCAGGGCTAATGGCACGCTGCAACCAAGACAACACCAGATTGTTGCACTTGACCCACGGGAAATAACTGACATCGGCTTCAATCGGTTCTTTAATCGAACCATCAACAAATTGATATTTGTTCTCCGAAATCAGCGCCATGCGCATAGACCTTGCCCAAGAATGATAGTTCGAGCCGGATAGTGGAACAGAAGTGAGAACGAGGGATGGATTCTCACTGGGATGAATGAAAAATTCATCAGAGGGATCGAGATTCTTGAAACGAGAAGCGGAAGAATCAGACGAACGCGAATCGGAAGACTCAACTGATACCATGTTGAAGTCAGATTTTCTAGGGTTTTCTTGATTTCTCAATTTGGGGAAGAACGGGTGTTGAGAGAAAACACGATAAGCAAGGAGAAGTTTTATTGAATAAGCAAAACGCAAGTCACGTTGTCGTATTTACAAAACTGATTAAAAAAGGAAACTAAGAGTCTGCTTATATACTAAGCAAGAACCTAAACAAGAAAGCTTAACTAATCATAAACCAAAATACAAGAAGGACTAACTAAAAACTGAATTCTGTTACAATCTTCTATCTATTTTTTGTTTCAGCCGTCAATTATTTAAGCCAACAAAAAATGACAACACAAACTAAATATATGACAACAATGATTCGGGCGTAAATCTACTTGAAAATGCAATACAAAACTAAATCAAGAATAAATTACATCAAAATACATCAAGGATAAAAGTCTAAACAAACAGAAAATAGAGAGTCTAAGGGTAAAAAGAAAAGCTCAGTTGATCCAGCTCCTTTGTGGTGCGATTTGGGGAAACAACTTCTAGAAAACACCATAGGAGGGGGCTAAGAGACAGAGCCCAAAAATTGAAACGGCAAGCAACACGATTAGGGTGAATCTTGGAGCTGACGATCTTCAGCCACCAGAAAGGAAATTTTCGGGAGAACATCCTCGATCCAAAACCGATCCTCAGTATTAAACTTACTAATTATTATCATGTGAAATTTCATTGCTAACAGAGGTCATTTACCTATCCGATTAGACGATACAATATTTAGTGACTATTTTGTAAACTGTTCAAAATAGTTTCCATTCGAATTAACCTATCAAACGAATTCCGAATCTTACCAAATTTTATCAGCAAGTATAAAATCTATATTTCTAATAGCATGTCAAGTATTAAGACATTTCGAATCAATTTACCTAGTTTTCACCTTTTAGCACGTATTAGCTTATTTTACTAGTTTTAACCACCCTCGAACATGATAGAAACTATATTTAACTCTTGCACAACATTAGACTATCAAAAAGCACATATATGACATGTCTAGACCATATGCCACCATACTAGGAGTTCAGGGCAGAAAAAAACATACATGTGATTCGTAAGAATGACTTGCAACTGCACCACACGATCAGAGGTTGGAATCTATCAGGGTCCTGAAATGCATGAGACACACGAATGTTAGGCTTACATAGCCTAGTGAGGTAGTTTCAACAAATGTAATGAATGTTCACAATTATGAATGGCATGATAAACAAATACATAACATAGATATAATCCAATAGACATATCATATTATAATCATATATCATATCATGAGCATGGCATAGCATAGCATAGCATAGCATAACATATCGAACACATATTATATTGATACCATTGGATACGCGGTTTCCCTGTACACCATATCATGAATCATAAATGAGCCGTAGCTCCATATATCCCTTACACTTCCATCCTTTTAACTCCCACATATAGGTCGTAGCCCTGGACCGTAGTCCTCCCTTACATGGTGAGCTCGAATAATCCTATGGCATGCCAATTGTATCCAGTGTCCATAAATACACAAATTCACATAGTCCATGATTTTCAGATCATATCATATCAAATAACAAGATGAGCCGTAGCTCCATATCAGGTAGCATTTCATATTATTTTCACATACCTGCAGCATATCATAGTCATATTCGAACATATCAAAGTAATGCAAGACACTTACCAAATTTGCCATTCGAACATAGTTGCTCTACGTGAGCCCTTAACAAATGCAAACATAATCATAATTAATGCAACGGGACGACACCGAGCCTATCCCTTGACGCAACTACACTCACCTCGACAATTCGACGCCTTTAAGGATCTCGAATAATAACGTCCTTATCTTTGATTTTCAAAGGTTGTTCTTTATTGACCTTTTTAACTAGGTTAATTAATAAGAATCAGTTAGAATCGATAAGACAATATCGAATAAATATAAAAATATTAATCAAACTCGATACCGAAACTTAGACCAACCAAGGATTTGAGCTTACCTCAACGTCGGTAGAGATTAGATATTACTATATCGAAAATATCGGACCACCAATCTAATACTGAACCACCTAATTATTTTTCTGTCTTCCCTTCACTAATTCCTTAATCTCAGTATGTCTCTAACATCATTTCTTCGTGTATTCCTAATTTCCTTGCGCAGAGTCCCCCCTCTATTTATACACAATTTGGCCGGTCTTAGTGGCTTTCCCATGTTCCACGTTGCTTGGAAATAAAACTACCAATGGTCCTTAATATTATCCACGTGGGAGTGGATGGCATGATTCATATCATGCTTTGGTTTCTTTGTTGCCACGTATAGTGGCAATTTGCCACATTTAATTTGCTTGTGCCAAATCATGGTGGCGATTGCCACATTTTATGCCTTTCGGCCACATGGCCATTTGTGGTGGCCAACTCATTTGGCTGTCACGTTCTTTCACTCTTTTTATAATAATAATAATAATAATAATAATAATAATAATAATAATAATAATAATAATAATAATAATAAACTATAAATTAACTCGAATAATTTAAATAAGATCGAATAAATTATGCAATCGATATAAAATACTCGATCACCGGAACCTAACTTAATTCCGACTAGACCGGTTTTTGGGATGTGACAACTCTCCCCCTCTTAAGAAAATTCGTCCTCGAATTTTCACTTCAGGCGAGTAGGTGAGGATATTATTTCTGCATAGTCTCCTCGGGTTCTCATGATACCTTTTCAACCGAATGACTTCGCTGCAAAACTTTCACAAAGGGTACAAATTTATTTCGAAACCTCTTGACTTCTCGTGCGAGGATTTGAACAGGTTCTTACTCGTAAGTCAGATCAGGCTGAATTTTTACATACTCCGACTTGATCACATGGGAAGGGTCTGGTATGTATTTCCGTAGCATAGACACATGAAAAACATTATGGATTTGACTTAACTTCTCGGAGAGAGCTAGTTGGTAGGCAACAAGTCCTACTTTTTTTTATCACTTTAAATGGGTCTATGAAACGAGGACTTAGTTTCCCCCTTTTATCAAAACGAAAGATCTTCTTCCACAGAGACACTTTATGGAAGGCTTTCTCACCAACGTCATACTGAATGTTCGTTCTTTTCAAATCCGCGTAGGCTTTCTGTCGATCAAATACAGCGTTGAGTCGATAGCGAATGATGGTTACCCTTTCTTCGATTTCCTAAAATAAGTCAAAGATTATTATTTTGCCTTCACCAAGCTTGGTCTAAAGAGGGGTCCTACATTTTCTTTCATAAAGAGATTCATAAGGGGACATTTTAATCGAAGCTTAGTAACTGTCATTTTACGCAAACTCCACTAAGGTAGGGATTTCTTTCACGTATTTCTAAAATTGATAACACGGGCTTGTATTTTCCAGAATCTTCAAAGAATGATTGGAATTGGTACGAAATACTTATACATATGAATTGAAGGAAATTATAGGGTTGCCTAAATAACCCATTCAGATTAGCATTCAGTTTGAGGATGGATAGCAGTGCTTAGATGCACTAGGGTTCCCAAAGCCTCATATAAGGCCTTCCAACATCAAGACATGAAACGTGGCTCGCGTTTGGAAATAATGGACACATGAAGTCCGTGCAAACAAACAACTTCACGAATAAAGTCCATTCTTATTGGAAGGAAATGAGCAATGACCCAAATAGAATTATTCTTCTCTGATGTCATTGGTAGACCGCTTACAAAATCCATTGTAATATGTTCTCACTTCTACCGTGAAAGCTCCATGGGTTGCGAGAGACCATTGGGCACCTTGTGCTCAGCTTTAATCCGTTGGCAGGTCAAAAACCTAACCGTAAAGTCTATGTTTCCACCTTTCATATCGAACCACCAGAATAACTTCTTTAGATTCTTATACATCTTGATAGTTTTAGGATGAACAGAAAAGGGACTAGAGTGGCTTTACTTAGAATTTGATTCCAAAGTTCATCATTATCGAAAAAACAAATACGGTTTCGAAAGCACAATAACCCTTCAGAATTCATAGTAAGATCAAGATTCAGGTTGTCCTTAGCGATAAGGGTTCTCAACTCCTCGTTGGATTCTTGGAGTGCCTTGATTCTGGATATAATGGTTGACTAAACTCTTAGTTTAATTAAAATGAGATCCAATTAAGGATTGCACGGTTCTTCTTTGGGTCAACTTATATTCTCTCAAAAGAGATCACATGTCCCAAAAATGATATTTCAGATAGCCAGAATTCGCATTTACTGAATTTTGCGTATAGTTGTTTCTCCCAGAGAGTCTGAAGTAAATTCTGGAGATATCCTTCATGAGCAGTAGAATCTTCAAAATAGATCAGAATGTTTTCTATGAATACGACCACGAAGATAGGGCCGAAATACGCGGTTCATCAAATCCATGAAGGTTGTAGGTGCGTTTGTGAGCCCAAAAGGCATCACTAAGAATTTGTAGTGACCATGTCTAGTCCAAAAGATTGTCCTTGAAACATCAAACTCCTTTACTAACATTTTATGGTACCCGGATCGCAGTTCTAACTTAGAAATGACATAAATATATTTCAATTTAATCGAAGAGATCTTCGATCCTCGGTAATGGGTACTTATTCTTAATTGTTATTTTATTCAACTGGCGATAGTCAATGCACAGACGTATCGATTCATATTTTTTTTACAAACAAAACTGGTGCTCCAGGTGAGGATTTCGGTCGGATGAGTCCCTTATCTTGAAGGTTTTCAATTTGAGCTTTTAATTCCTTAAACTCTACCGGAGCCATTCAAAATGGAAACCGGAGTAGTTTCAGGTTGTACTTCTATCCCGAGTTCTATTTTACGAGTGGGAGGAAATCTCGAAAGTCCATCAGGAAATACGTTAGTGAATTATTTCACCATTTACACATTTTTGAGTTTTGGGATTTTCTTTAGACTCTATTGCATACTTAATAGTCTTGTTAGGCTTGAGTTTGGTTTTCATCAAGGTTATGTTTTTATCGAGTACACGAAGATATAACTTCTTTTTCAAACGGTTTACCCAGGTTTGATGTTTAGCTAACCAATCAAGACCTACGATAAGATCAGACTCACGAAAAGGCAAGGCCATCAAATCGGTTGGAAATAGGATCCCTTGGGTCCTCAAAGAACAAGCTTTATAAATCAAACGTATAACCACACTACCTCCTAGTGGGTTAGAGACGACTATCTCAAAACTGACAGGTTTGAATACTAAGGCATACTTCCCAATAAATGGTTCACTAATAAAGGATTGCATAGAACCAAGATGTGGTTTTATTGTGATATGTCTATCGTTGGGCGCAGATATTCCTAAATTTAATCAAACAGAAAAGGTTAAATCGTGTTGGTTGCAAGTCACATATAACATATACAAATAAACTCCTAGGTGGCATATGCAGACACAAACACATAACGGATGCCTGGTTAGTCCTAGAATCGACTAAACCTAGGCTCTGATACCACAATTGTAACACCCCCAACCCGGCCTGGTCGAGAACCGGATCAGAGAGTGTTATCGGAAACAGAACGGAAATCGGAGGTATGAAATTTTAAACTTATTGCCTAAATTTTAACTCATTACTAAGGCTTTAATAAAAATATCCATTCTTAAACATTAGCTGATATTATTCTTTAACCAATTTACTCGAATTAAAACGCGGAATTAACATTGAGGGTCATTTTGGGAATTTTACAAAATTTAAGGACTAAACTATAATTTCAGTATTTTACAGGTCCTTTTTGAAATCAATCTTACTACCATAATGTTCAACTTATAAACAGCATACCCGTACATTTTCATACTATTCTAATATCATTTACCAATCTAATTGGATCTTATAAGTTTTAAGGACTAAAACATAAATTTTATAAATTAGTGGTACTTATCTGAAATTCGTGTTATCATACTGAAATTAAACTTACTAATTATTATCATGTGAAATTTCATTGCTAACAGAGGTCATTTACCTATCCGATTAGACGATACAATATTTAGTGACTATTTTGTAAACTGTTCAAAACAGTTTCCATTCGAATTAACCTATCAAACGAATTCCGAATCTTACCAAATTTTATCAGCAAGTATAAAATCTATATTTCTAATAGCATGTCAAGTATTAAGACATTTCGAATCAATTTACCTAGTTTTCACCTTTTAGCACGTATAAGCTTGTTTTACTAGTTTTAACCACCCTCGAACATGATAAAAACTATATTTAACTCTTGCACAACATTAGACTATCAAAAAGCACATATATGACATGTCTAGACCATATGCCACCATACTAGGAGTTCAGGGCAGAAAAAAAACATACATGTGATTCGTAAGAGTGACTTGCAACTGCACCACACGATCAGAGGTTGGAATCTATCAGGGTCCTGAAATGCATGAGACACACGAATGTTAGGCTTACATAGCCTAGTGAGGTAGTTTCAACAAATGTAATGAATGTCCACAATTATGAATGGCATGATGAACAAATACATAACATAGATATAATCAAATAGACATATCATATTATAATCATATATCATATCATGAGCATGGCATAGCATAACATATCGAACACATATTATATTGGTACCATTGGATACGCGGATTCCCTGTACACCATATCATGAATCATAAATGAGCCGTAGCTCTGAGCCGTAGCTTCATATATCCATTACAATTCCATTCTTTTATCTCCCACATATAGGTCGTAGCCCTGGACCGTAGTCCTCCCTTACATGGTGAGCTTGAATAATCTTATGGCATGCCAATTGTATCCAATGTCCATAAATACACAAATTCACATAGTCCATGATTTTCAGATCATATCATATCAAATAGCAAGATGAGACGTAGCTCCGTATCAGGTAGCATTTCATATTATTTTCACATACCTGCAGCATATCATAGTCATATTCGAACATATCAAAGTAATGCAAGACACTTACCAAATTTGTCATTCGAACATAGTTGCTCTACGTGAGAGCTTAACAGATGCAAACATAATCATAATTAATGCAACGGGACGACACCGAGCCTATCCCTTGACGCAACTACACTCACCTCGACAATTCGAGGTCTTTAAGGATCTTGAATAATAACGTCCTTATCTTTGATTTTCAACGGTTGTTCTTTATTGACCTTTTGAACTAGGTTAATTAATAAGAATCAGTTAGAATCAATAAGACAATATCGAATAAATATAAAAATATTAATCAAACTCGATACCGAAACTTAGACCAACCAAGGATTTGAGCTTACCCCAACGTCGGTAGAGATTAAATATTACTATATCGAAAATATCATACCACCAATCTAATATTGAACCACCTAATTATTTTTCTGTCTTCCCTTCACTAATTCCTTAATCTCAGTATGTCTCTAACATCATTTCTTCGTGTATTCCTAATTTCCTTGCGCAGAGTCCCCCCTCTATTTATACACTCGGTCTCAATGGCTTTCCCATGTTCCACGTTGCTTGGAAATAAAACTATCAATGGTCCTTAATATTATCCACGTGGGAGTGGATGGCATGATTCATATCATGCTTTGGTTTCTTTGTTGCCACGTATAGTGGCAATTTGCCACATTTAATTTGCTTGTGCCAAATCATGGTGGCGATTGCCACATTTTATGCCTTTCGGCCACATGGCCATTTGTGGTGGCCAATTCATTTGGCTGCCACGTTCTTTCACTCTTTTTATAATAATAATAATAGTAATAATAATAATAATAATAATAAAACATAAATTAACTCGAATAATTTAAATAAGATCGAATAAATTATGCAATCGGTATAAAATACTCGATCACCGAAACCTAACTTAATTTCGACTAGACCGATTTTTGGGATGTGACAAACATCCTCGATCCAAAACCGATCCTCAGTGCTGCACCTTCCTAAAGCCGCCATTGCATGGGCCACGCGGTTCGCATTCCGGCCAACAAAATAGAACTGACAAGAGCTGAAGAGCACCGCCAATCTTTTCACATCTGCGACCAAAGGCCGGACGAGGGAGAGATCGGAAGTGTTTGAGCTACAGCAGCGTGCAGTTGCCAAGTATTATGGTTGAAGAATATTTTGAACGAGCTAAACTTTGCACAAGAAGAACCGACTACGATTTATGTTGACAACAAGTCCACAATATCTCTTGCTAAAAATCTCGTCTCTCACAACCGAAGTAAGTACATCGATACAAAGTATCACTTTATACGAGAGCAAGTGAAGAGCAAAAATGTAGAATTAATCTACTGCAGAACTGAAGATCAACTAGCATATATTTTTACGAAGTCATTGAAAGCAGAAACATTCAACAAACTCAAAGAAAGATTAGGAATGAAAAATAAAATTTGAGGGGGAGTGTTAGAAAATTAAACCTGCTTTTCCATTTATGTCGACAAAGCTTGTACAGAGTAATAGTTATGAAAATATCCACTTGGAGAGCTATATAAATAACCATATGTGGCAAGTGGAGATGAAGTTGTGTGGCAACACAAAATTTAATCGCGTCATCAATACAAAGATGTTTATTAATTAAGAAAGGAAAATGTGACAGCAGCCAGTGATAAGAAGAATTGAAGTGACAACATTTAAAGGCTTCCTAAATGATTGGAAATGTAAGAAACACTTGGAATTATGGTGGCAAAGCAATGTGTATGGCAGCAACCAAATCAATGAAATGGCAGTAGCTTAAACCACAAAAGAATGTCGACAACAACAAAAGATAAATGAAGTAATTAATTGAAGTTACACACGGCAAGGAATGACAACAACTAAGGCGGTTTAGTTCTCCTATATATGTGTGTGTTTTAGTTAGTTATGTATGTATGAATGCAAGGAAACAAGAAATTGGTGAGTGTGTGAATAGAGAAAGAGAAAAAAAAGTTTGTGTCGAGAGAGCTTAGAAAAGTTTTGTGAGGGGTGTGTGTAAATTAACCGAAGCTAGTGTTCGTGTTGTACACGTATTTTTGTTCGTATTAATAATACCGTGAGTTATAAAATTTATCGTGTCCCATCAACGCTTCCAACAAGGGGTTCCTTTCACAGAGGAGGAAGATAAACAAGGTGTTGTCGAAGAAATAACAAAAATCAATAGCTTTGAGAATTTGAAAGAACTGGAAGTGAACAAGAAGGGTTTACACGCTATTGGGATTCCAAACAAGGACTATTTTAGGAAAGGAGAAGTGGGAGAATGGAGCAACTATCTCACACCTGCCATGGTTGAACGCTTGGAGAAACTCACGCTATTGGTTTAACATTTAAATTCTTCTCCAAAACTTCAAAGGCATAATCATGGAGTACTGTCCTTTTTTACTTTTGATGTTTGCATGTTGTGAGTGAGCCATTCATTAGCTGTCTGTGTGACTAAAATCTCTTTTACTCACATCTATCTTTATATATATATATATATATATATATATATCATTATCATAAAAATGTAACAAATTCATTTACTATCATCCACATGGTCACGCCCAATTTAAAATTTAAGCCCATGCTTATTGTGGATAATTTATTTTAGTCTAAAGGGTTCAACTTGTCTTTGTAGTAAACTCAAATTAGTAATGTTATCTTTATTTTTTTTATCAATTTTACCCGGAAACTCAACTAATCTCAGCAATGACGTGCCTTTACCATTGTTGACTAACAAAACCATTAAATTTTACGTAGTTATCTACCACGTCACTCATTATCCCTAAGTGGCATTTCAAATTGGACGTTGATCGGTCAAATTTGATGATGTGGCTGACCTGCCGACGTAGACCTTTATTAATTATTTTTAGTATCAAAATAAATAAGGGTTAAAAATCCCGGCTTCAAAGAGCAAGACCCAAAACTAAGATTGATAAAATTTAATAAACGACGAAGATGTCGACTTCAAAATAAATTTTTCTATGATGAGGATGTAGGGTGATTTTGCTAGGAGTTCAAGGCGAAAAGCAATGGTTTGAAACAAGTCAGGTAGACTTATTCGAGGCATGGAAAGTTTGTATAGTGCGTTAGGTGTTGGAGAATCTTTGTTTTCTTAGGCGTGTTGTTTATTACTTTTTTTGTATTTTAGATTGTTTTGTGTCAAGTTGTGTTGTACTCTTTTCTTTCGATTAGAATTAAGAAATTTTTTAATAAGGCACACAATTTAGGTCATATGTGTGTATGGTTTAAAAATCTAATAAAATCACATTTGCCGAGCAAAAAAATATTCAATTTAAAATAGTTGATCAATGAATCAGATGTTGTGGTTATATAAAAAATTATTTCTAAATTTAAGGTATCTTCGATGACATCTCTTATGAGATAACATTTATTTATTTTATAACCACCAATGATATGCTATTGGGAAAGTAACCTGGTACCAAACCCTTTGTCTTTAGTGTTTGAACTGTTGTTGCTTGTGTAAAACGGAATAAAAAATTATGTTAGTTAAGATTCCATGTTGGTTGGGTGATATTTCAACCAAATTTATCGCAATGTGGTTTGTTTCTTACAGTTAGTTGATGTGTTTAGGATTGCTGATTATGCTTTATATTTTTAATTAATTTGTTATTTGAGTTTATGTGTAATGTTTAAGTTTAGAAGAATGTTACTAGTGGATTGTTATTTTTCGTTTAAATTATGAACGTTGCTCAATAAAATAAAATATTCAGTTTTTCTTCATCAACTATTTTAGATTTTATTTTCTTGCTAAATTAACTGGTGTGCTGTTGTGGGTTGACCACTATAAAAAGTTGATATGCTGGTTAACACGTTGCATTGGTTGATTGGGAGATCGTTGTTGTACTTTTTGTGTCTCGATTGCTTCGTTTATCTGATGGTTTTTGTTGCTATATTGGTGTTGGTCTTTGTTGCTAAAGTTTTTGACTGATTCAAAAATGGATCAAAGTGAAGGGTTGCTTTAGATTTGCTGCTTTGTTGAATGTTCTACTTTTAATTTAATGTCAAAGCGAAAGGTTACTGATTCAAAAGAACTTCATTTTGGCATACTGTTTTAGCAAAAGATGATATGTAAACGATCGTGTTGTTCATAGCCGGGAGGTATTGTCAGTGAACTTAGGTTTTATTGTGTTAGAATTTAACTTGGGAGGCTCCTTGGTTATGTTTGTTATAATGTTGTGCTTTGTATGTTCGGTGAGATCTATTGCTTGCAAAAGATGGTTGGAAGCATGAAACAGAGTTAAATACTATTTTGTTTTTTGGTGTTAATAATAAAGTAATTGTGAATGGTCATGTGTTGTGTAAACAGTAAATAGTGACTGTTAATTGCAGCTTCTGTGCTGAGGGGGTTTTGTTATCTTTAGTGTTTGAGTGTTTGTGTTTGTAACCTTTTAGGTGTTAAACAAATGTTTTTAGGGTGTGTTTTTGTATACCGATTTAAGTCTACTCTTTTTTTCCATCTAAGTTAGGGAGGTTTTTATTAAGGCACTCATTTTAAGTATGACTTTATGATTTTTTTAATAAATAAATCATATTTGCCGAGTAAAAATAATAGTCTTCTTTTCTATTAAAATACCAACAATTGACATTAGAGATTTTTTCATTAAGAAGACATGTGTTAGTATTTGCTGCAACAAAACTCCTGTTTGTTAGGGAGGTTCTGCGGTACGGCGCCTAATATGCGGTTAATATACGACGTAACCGGCTAGGGAGGTGACCGGTTAAAGATAATGTTTCCGGTAAAAGTTACCGATTATGTTGATCCGAATATCAATATATTCGGTAGCGCCGAATTTGTTGTTAAGTTGGAGCTGATGGGGACTCGGACATTTGGACTATAACAAAATCAGTAAAATTACCGGTTTTGTTGATCCGAATTTCAATATATTCGGTAGCGCCTAATTTGTTGTTTATTTCGAAAGTATCCATACTTTATAAATCATTATCGATACTTTTTGAACACCAATGTAACCGCGGTTGGAAAAAAAATGTCGAAAATATCGATATTTTTTAAGAGCGTGCGCAAAAGAATCGATACAATAAAAAAAATTCTCATAACCGGTTACATTATTAATTCATATAATCTAACCGGTAAATCTTACCGGATATATTGTTTGGTTTCGATACGTTTTTTAAGAACGTGTGCAAAAGAATCGGTACAATAGAAAATATGAAAACATAACCGATTACATTATTAATTCATATAATGTAACCGGTAAATCTTTACCGGATTTATTATTTGGTGTCGAAAGAATCGACACAATTCAAAAACGTATCGAAACTTTGGGGAATTGTATCGATTATATATATCATAATGATATAACCGGTTAAAAGTATCTACTCTCCCACTCGCCTTTGTATTGCTTGCATTTACAGAAAACCTAAGAGAGGAGAGTATTTGAAATCGACCCGAGTTTGGTTGCTGCGAAATACAAGGTAGGCGATCTTGGAGTCGTGTTGTATCAGAATCGAAAGGAAAGGTTTTGGGTTTGGGGACTTTGAAGTAAAAGGTATGTTGTTTAAACCCTAGTTTTTTGGTAATGTAGTATTGGGTAGTTGGGGATAATGTTTTGGGTTTAGTGATGTTGAAGTAAAATCGGAATTCGGATCGATATAGGTCGAAATTGTGTAATTATATTTAGGAAAAAAATATTGGTACTTTGTTCTGAGAACTTATCGGTAGAAATTAATAATGTCGGTAGAAATTATATATCGATACTTTTGTCAGAAAACTGAAGCGAGATGGGTTCTAAGGATCATGAAGATGTTGTTCAAGATGAGACTGAAATGATTCAAATGGAGGCGGAGAGAGTAGATAGGGAAGAAAATCTGAAGCAACTAAAGGGTAGATTTCTGTACTTCTAGTAAGTAGAAATTGTGAAATAATTAATCTGTAAATTGTAATTGGATGAAAGTATTTAAGAACATTTAAACTTTCCTATCATGACAGTATTGAAGAAAGTCAGAGGATGAGGGATTGTGGGACTTACACTGTCGGTTCGGTATGTAAATTGAAATTATAGTGAATATATTGGAGGTTGAATATTTTGATTGTTTATGGTTTATGCATAATTTGCAGGTGAGAGACGTGGTGGTGAATAAATGGTACACGATGAGTGAAGCTGAGAAGCAACCATTCAACATGTTGTCCATAAATGCTAGAGAAAACTATGAGGCGAAGAAGAAGAAGAAGAAGAAGAAGGTATTCATTATAGTTGTAAATATTTTGATAAATATTTTGATAAATGATATATAAAAACTCTAACATTATATGTATATTATTTACATAGGAAGTGTCGACTAGGTGTAGCATAAAACGAGTGCACCACATAGTAGAGAAGTTGAAAGCGAAGGATAAATCAAATCTGTTGGAAGAAATGGGGTTTGGATCTCTTATTGGGATTCAGGACCGACCAATTCGGAGGGAATTGTGTCGGTTGTTGATGGGAGATTTTGATTTGCAGAAGTGTGATGTGCGATACGGAGAATATTCATTTCATTTTAGTGTCTGAATTATTGAAGCCCTATTGGGGCTACAAAATAAAGGCCAGAGTGTGGATGAAGTTATAAAGAGAGAGGATTGGAAATTACTTGTGCAGAAGTATGACCTAACGTCTAATGTGTCATTTGCTACACTTGAGGACGAAATAAAAAGCGGCAAGTATGAAGGGGATGATATGAAGGGGATGATCTGAAGGCCCAGGTTGCATTGTATAATTTTTGGTCAGATTCTTCTTGTGTGCCGACATTCCGAAAAACCGGAGTGGCACGCATCACTGTCTGGGGCAAGGAAGAAGTTGTTCGAGTTATGGCAAAGTTAAAGTTGGAATTACTGAAAACGAAGGTAAGGGTAATTTCAGTATTTATAGATTACTAAGGAGTGCATTGTCCCTGATTCATCTGTGGAGTATGTCATAAAAAACCCTGGATCTCGATGTTGTGTCGAACACTGACAATAGGCAAAATTGGTCGTGCATAGTAATTACCTTTGTAAGTTGTGTCGAACGCAATAACATCACCGAAGCAAGTGTAATCTGATCTCGATGTTGAATCAGACCAAATAAGATGATGCAATGCCCCTGATTCATCTGTGGAGTATGTCATAAAAAACCCTGGATCATCATCTTTCCTGTAATCAAAGTAAGCAATGAGTGCATTCACATCCCCATTGACAAGCTCCTTTGTTTTACCTCTATCAAGTGCATTGTACAGGTCTTTACTAGTAAATCCAACATTACGAAATCCCCCTGCCTGATTCATGAAATATTTCATTACCTTTGATGTCCCAGCACCAACATCTTTCAACGTTGTTGCCTCAGCCACATCAGCCTCAGTCACACCTATATTTGAACGCATAAATGGTGTCATAAGAGGTGTGCACAATGCATGATTATGTTCGTTGAAAGACTTACTTAGAACCCACTGATCTTTTATTTTTGTTGCTGTGACAACGATTTTGGCCTTGCATCATGTTCGTGTGACTGGCGTATGAGCACGTTGACGATTAACAGTTTCGACTTTCGAACACCTAAACCCTTCTTTTGAACAACAAAATTCTTGTGTCTTCACATTCCCTTCGCCATCCAGCCGTGTTGTTCCTCGACGTGCACTAAAACATTGTTTCATTGCGTATTCCTTGTAAAAATTCCAAGCTTCCTCACGTGAAGAAAAGAGCTGACCTACCAACCGTTCCGAATCATCAACGGTCAACTTTTCATCTTGAAAATTCCCGCTACCATTAACATCGTTGGATGGAATATCTTCCATTTTCTTAAACACGATCGGTTGAAGTGGTCTAAACTTTTCCTGCACAGGACTTCTGTTGTGTTGCTTTCATTTTCAGGTACTAAATTCGGTAGGTGGTGGTGGTTCATGGTGGTTAAAAGCATTAAGAGCATTTATTTCTTCTTTCCTACAAAGTTAACGTGCAATAAATTGTAGTTTATTATCGATACATTTTTCCCCTCTACTGAAAAAGTTTCGATCCTGTTGTAAAATTCCATGATACGTTACCAAATCTGCGCAAAAATATCGAATCTTTCTTTCCTTCACGATAAAATTTATCGATACTTTCAGAAACAATGAATTCTCATAGGTTACTGTAAATAAAGTTTCGATACAATTTTCCTATTTCTGAAAATGTTTCAATACTGTTGTTAAATTCCCTGATATGTTACCGAATCTGCTCGAAAATATCGATTCTTTCTGTACAAGACGATAAAAATTATCGATACTTTCAGGCAACATTATTCCAACTTACTAAATATGTTTCTATACTATTGTAAAATGAAAGTTTTGTTAAATGAAATGCGAATTAAAGTTTTCATTCCAGTTAAATTTACTTATGTGGTGTTTTGCTTTCCTATAAATACTCACGAATTCCACCATCACTTACTCATTCCAAATTCTCTCTAAATACCGAGCCGAATCTTTGCTCACCTTATGGCAAAATTTCAGGCAACATTTTATTTTCTCGATACTTATTTTCAGTCAACAATCACCACCAAAATGTCACTAAAAGATTTAATACAGTTGACAACAATCGAGGTTAGTAAACACGGCCACAAACAAATTTCTTCCATGGAATGTCGAATCCCAACACCGTCAGCAAACAAAACACACTACGTTATGAAGCTTACGAACGAAACAGACGTTCGTAACATGTATGACCGCCTCAATTCCGTCGGAGCTACAAACGTCGATTTACATGTTAAGTTTGACGACGTCAACGCCGGCGAAGGTAGTTCGTCTGCACCCGTACAACCTGATCCAAACACTGAACACGCACCGTCTTCACTGGATGTTGATGCAGCTGCGGAGGAGCTGCAACTTTTTATGTACAGGCGTAGACAAAGAAAACAACAGCTGATCGAAGAACTAAACCTAAGTTCAGACGTGTCCACTGACTACGATGATTCAGATTAACAATAAACTTCTGAAATTATCTTCCAATTATGTTATATGACGTCTTATTTCATCCTTTATCCCTTACTTGTCCACTACCTCCAAATAAAGTTTCGATACATTATTCCCCTTTCTGAAAATGTTTCAATACTGTTGTTAAATTCCATCATACATTAGCGAATCTGCTCGAAACTATCGATAGTTTCTTAACGTTACAATACAATTACCGATACTTTAAGAAACAAAGGATTCCCATAGCTTACTGGAAGAAAAAGTTTCGATACGTTTTCACCCTTTCAGTAAAAGTATCGATCTTGTTATAAAATTACATGCTACGTTAGCAAATAGGGTCGAAAATATCGATACTTTAATCCTATTTGCAAACAATTATCGATACTTGTAATTCACATATGGATCCCCATTGCATACTGGAACCAAAGTTTCGATACAATTTACACACTATTAATAAAAAACCCGATACTTTTGAAAGAAAATCAATGTTTCTGGTACGAATATCGTTCGAAAATATCGATGCTTTTACAAAAATATAGATAATTAACAAAAACTAAAGGCTTCCCATAGCTTAATGGGAACAAGATTTTCGAAACTTTTTTCCATGTTTGCAAAAACATTCATGTTCCTGGTATATTTTTACTGTATTCTTTATTCATTACATCAATGTATTCGGTTTATTATTACCGTTTTCATTATACACTTCTACAACTTTGCATTCCAGTGTTATGTCATTTCACTTGTATCACATGCACCGTTTACTGCTCATCCTGTATAAAGCTGAAACCCTTAATCCCCGGAACGAATCTGATTCTTCCTTTTCAGTATCGTGTCTTTTCACTTCTACCTCCCTATATCACGCATGCACCGTTCATGACCTTCATTTATTGGGTAGTTCCTCCTAGTTCTCCACATTTATTTCTATAACCCTGGAAAACGAGGAGAAGAACGAATCTGATTCTACCTTTTCAGTTTCGCGTCTTTCCAATGTATCACATGCACCGTTCTGTTCATGTACCTTCTCCTCATTTATTTCTATAACCCGGGAAACGAGGAGAACAAACGAATCTCTGCCTTTTCAGTCTCATGCATTATCACTTTTCCTCCCAAACGGAAATTTCCTATAAATTAACAACTCCTCTATTTGCTCTCCACAACATCTTCAAATTAATCTACTCAACCCTTTCCTTTGCTTTTATAATCAGTTCTCTTTCACAATCTTCTATTATACAATGAGTTCAAGCAGAAGTTCGGGTAAAAATCCTCAGTCTTTCGCAAAGAGGAAGATTAAATTCGAGACATCATCAAATAGTGATGATGATTTCTATATTGATTCTGATTCTGATAATGACGAACAACTAAGCCACGAGGCATTGAAATCCAGCAAATGCTTCAGGAGTTTCTTCGAGGCCTTCGATCGAATGAACTCTATCAACGACCCTACTACTCAATGGCTGTGTCCAGCATGCCACGGAGGTCCTGGTGCCTTTAAGTCGTTTCGTGGCCTTCAGTCCCTACTCACCCATGCAAAAACCAAAGGAGGAGAAAAGCTGAAAATTCATCGCCTCCTTGGTCAGATGTTGGAGGAGGAATTACGAAGAAGGGGTACTTCGGCCACTCTTCAACCTCAACGTCAAGCTTTAGGCCAATGGAGTGGTCTGAGTAATGATGTTGTTATTGTCTCCCCCCCCCCCCCCCCGCCTTCAAGCAACCAGGAAGCTCATCACCAAATACGCTGGCCACCCATGGTGATGATTATGAACACACAGCATCATAGAGATGGAGATAGGAAGGTAGTTATATAACTTCTGAATTATGTTTTCATTAATATTATAATACTTAACTTCTTATTTCTTTAATTTTTTGCTCTAGTGGATTGGCATGGGAAACCAAGACCTTCTCGACTATTTCATTTCCTATGGTGTTGTTGCCAAGGCTCGCCATTCATACGGTCCAGAAGGCCATCGTGGGATGAGCCTTCTAATTTTTGAGAGCACGGCAAGAGGTTATCTAGATGCTCAGCGTCTGCAAAACCAGTTTGCTGCCCAAGGTTTCGGGTTAGATGCTTGGCAACGTCATGCTCCATCCCCTCCATCCAGCCAGCGCCAACTATATGGTTACATGGCTGAAAAAGAAGACATACACATCTTCAACCGCCATCTCCAAGGTTTTCTCTATCATTTTCTTCTATTATTAATAACAAGATACACTTCTGCTCATACTTATGCAAAAAAAAATTGTTCATTAGGCAACCAAAAGGTCAAGTTTGAGATGCGACCATATGCACAGATGGTTGGACAGCAAGCTGGTGCTGGAACAAGTTCTATGGGTGGCAGGGGGACTTGAAGGGAGGAGGCTTGAAGGGACAATGAATTCAGAAGAAAGAGAAGATTGATGGTCTAATATTTATGTGCAGTTGAAAGACCGTGCCAGATTGTTTCCAATATCATAAAACTCTATTACATGATATTGGAAACAATCCGGCTTGGTCTTTGCATTGCACATAAATATTAGAAGATCAATCTTTTGTTTCTTCTCAATTTTTTTTCTTTCCGTTGTCATCTCGTTTTGTAATCTTTTCCTTACTATCTGATGCACTAGTATTTTCTTGATTCTAATTCATATAAACGATTTAATAGAAGTATCCATAATTTTTATAAAGTATCTATAATTTTTATAAAGTATCCATACTTTTTCGAAAGTATCCCTACCTCTCATAGAAGTATCTAAACATTTAATATAAGTATCCATATGTTTATAACACCCGGGTTTAGGGGTCGGGTGAAAATAATATTTTAATATTATTTCAGGCTCGGTTTTATAATTAGAATAACCTTTTGGGCCTCGGGTTTTAAAATCAAACATTTTATTGTTGGACTAAATTGAAATGAAAAATTTAATTTGGATGGTTTTAGAGAAAAGGGGGAAATAGCCACCTCATTAATGGCCTTTTGGTAATTTTCCCATTTTCTAATTTAAATCCCCTTTATACAAATAAAACACCCTTTACTATTCATCATCATCTTCTTCAACGGGTTTGAAGAGCTCCCTCCCCCTTTCACTATTCCATCTCCTTCCTCCCTCATTTTGGCTCGGTTTTGAAAGGTAATTACGTTTTTGACTTCCCCTCAACTCCCTCTCTTTAAAAGTACCACTTATTTTCATTTTCATGGAAGTTTTGGAAAATAGAGTTTTGAAATATTTTGATTAAAAGTGGAAACTTTATGTTGTTAAGCTTAATGTTTTGATTTAATATGGTTAGTAATGATGTATAGAAGTTAAATGGTTCAACATATATGATTTTTAAAGGGTTTTGTCAAGTTTCCCGAATTTGGGTTTTTGAGGGTTTTTAGGAGGGTTTTTAGTTGAGTTTTGGGTGTGGTTGGTGTTGGAAATTGAGGGTTGATGTTAGGGCATTGGTTGGGGATTGTTTTGGAAGCATTTGGAAGTGTTAAATGTGTTGAAATCACAAGTTTTGGACTGTGCAAAGGGGCTGCTCGGGAATGGCTTTTGGGGGGGTTGTTCTTGGTTCGAAAAACAAGTGTTTAATATTTGAATTGTATTCCGGGTTTGCTATGTTGTGTTGTGGACTGATTCGAGGTTAATTCACTTGTGTTGAGGCGATTAGAAGCAAGGAATTGCGTTGGTAAAGCTTTGGGATCGGATCCGGAAGTGAGGAGGCTTGATTCGGCTTAGCTTGTTTTGCTTAAGGAAATGAGGTGAGTGGTTAAAATATTTTTAAATGGCTTCGATCATTTGGTTCGAGCATGTGAATATGGAAATGTTTTCAAGTAATATTTGGTTCAAAGTTGGTTTTGAAAAAGTTTAGTTTTGAGCTTGAAAAGTCAATTTTAAACTCAAAGAGTAAGTGATGTGAAATGTCTCTTTAAATTTTCCCTTTATCATTGTTTTTCATCTCTTGAAATGATATTTTGATATACATGAAATTCCAATACTTTGGGAAGAAGCTTGTTGCTATTTAATATATCGTTGCTCATGTATGATGATAATAATGTGGATGTGATATGTCTTGTAAGATGTGTGTAAGTTGGTGCAGGTTGTGCACGAAAATGGTGAGTAAGACCATTTGTAATTGGTAAGATTGTAATGTAGTAAGTGATGCCTAACTGTGGAAATTGCTACAACTTGTTTGGTTGTGCATGATATAGTGAGTACATGTTGCATGATAGTGAGTGTATATTGTGTTGTATGGTTGGTGTCGAACCTCACGTGATGGTTGTCGTTGCTCCGGTGATGTGTAGTCCCGCCGGTAGCAAGTGGTATAAGACTCCGGTGATGTGTAGTCCTACCGGTAGTGACTAGTAGAAGAGTACTTTGATGTGTAGTCCCATTGGAAAACTACTAGTCGAAACGATGATGTGTAGTCCCACCGTGTGTGTTTGGTTATGCTTGTGCATACCATGTGTTGTTCATGTGTATCTTACTATATCTTTCCTCCTATGGTTTTGCTTTAATTTAGGATCATGCCTTTATGCATACCATGAAGTGTAATGCCATGACAAATGCTTATGTTGATGACCTTTGGTTGAACTTGTATGTTAGTAGAAGGTTTAGGTTGTAGGATGATTTGTATGTGTTGACCTTTATTTTAAAAGAAAGCTTTGAACCCTGCATTGTCGTAGTTATGTTTTAGAGCTCCGCTCACTAAGCTTTATGCTTACGCTCTCCTTTTCCGACAATGCAGATCTTTAGCTTGGAGTTAGCAAGGAGCAAGATGAGGGCGTCCAAGCGTGTGGTAGTTTGCTCAAGTATGGTATAATTAAATAATGTAGTAGTCTAGCAATGGGAAATGCTACGTGTTTTAGGAGCTTGTATCTAGACTCCTTTGTGTTGGCCACATGTTGTTAATGCCTTATGTTGATGTCTTAGTTTGATTATGGTTTGTAATGCATGATATGCTATGATGGATGTTGCGTGTGTTGGCATGTATATTGGTGTTTAGGTTGCCTTGTTAGAGAGGGTCAAACCTCATATGCTTACCTTATGCCTTTTAAGACCCTTGAGATCCATGTATGACTTGTATGCCTAATTGCCTTTGTTGGAATGCCAAGTATGTATGCCTTGCTTATGTTTGGATGCTAAGTTGATTACATGACTTGTGTATCATCTTGTGATGGATTGTGCCATCGATTTCATGTTAGAGCATGCTTATATGTTTGATTTTGCCTTAGGATTGATGTTAGTGTGTTGGTTGAGGTTTGAGAGGGATTTAAGGGCCTTATTGTGCCTTAAATCAGCTCAAACCTGCCTTTTCGTAGCTGGGGTATCGATACCGTTGGACTGGTATCGATACTGCCCTTTGGTTTCAGGCCTCGTGTATCGATACTCGAGGGAGAGTATCGATACCTTTTTGGCCACTGGAGCCACTGTCGATTTCGGTATCGATACCGGCCTCGAGGGTATCGATACCGTTGTCTTAGCTTTGACCGTGGGAAGTCAACTTTTGGAGAGGGTATCGATACCCTTGAGGGAGGTATCGATACTGTCTCCTCAGGTTGACCAAACCCTGTTGACCTAGTCAAGGGGTATCGATACCCCCCCTAAGGGTATCGATACCGCCTGCAGTTTAACTTTAAAAATGGGCTTTTAAATGTTAGTTTGGGTTCGCTTGACTGCTTTGTAAATATCGTTCCACTGTATGATCACTTAGGATGTAATTTTCATCTAGACAAGATTAAAATGAAAAAAAAAATATTTAGGGTTGCTAACCGAGGGAGAGTTCCTTAGGGAGTTTTCACTCGGTTTTCCCCGTGTAGCTCACTCGGACCGGTCATCCGGCCAGACCGGGACGAGGGGGTTACAATGTTTCATTTAAGTATCCATACTATCGACCCACAATTGAACCAGTTCCAATGTTTTTATTAAAATATCGATAATATTGTATAAGGTATCGATTCTTATTGGCTACCTATTACGTTATCCTAGTACAACATATATAGATAAAAAGTATCGATAAACTTTTCAAAAGTATGGATACTTTCGAAATCAACATATCCGGTACCGCTTTACCGAATACATTATATACCTTATAACAAATTAGACGCTACCGGTTTTGTTATGTCTGACAGTTTACTTAATTTTGCCGGTTACCATTATTTTTTCATTTTTTTAGTGTTTTTTACCGGATACATCATCTCATATCAACATATCCGGTACCGCTTTACCGATTACATTATATACCGAATCATGTTTCCGGTAACGTCGCATATTAGCCGCATATTAGGCGGCCGCATGGTAGAAAACTCCTGTTTGTTACCTAATGGAAGGTAAAACTAATTTCTCTTTGATTGCGCCGCCTATTTTTGATGGAGACAATTATCAAGTTTGGGCAATACGCATGAAGACTTATCTGAAAGTTGTAGATCTTTGGGAAGCAGTGAAAGAAAACTATGAGATTCCTACATTGCCGACCAACCCCACCATAGCACATATCAAAGCACAAAAGGAAAAGAAGACAAGGAAATAAAAAACAAAAGCAGGTTTGTTTGCTGCAATATTACTAACTATTTTCACCCGAATTATGTCTTTAAAATCAACAAAGGAGATATAAGATCATATCAAGACTAAGTACGAGAGAGATAAAAAAATTGTGGGATACAAATGTTGAATTTTGTTGGTGATTTTGAACTGCAGAAGATGAAGGAGACTGAGACAATAAATAAATATTCTACAAGAGGGTGTAGGAAAAGCATGGGGGAACAAGAGTGAACTCTTTCCCTTTTCTACAGAGGGAGAGGGTTTACTGCCCCGAGCAGATGCTTTTGAGTAAGGGGAAAATTACACCATAACTCCCCCAACTCTCTTCTTAGCACACACAACACCAAGCCCAAGCCCAAGAACAAGACTAATTAGATCCATCACAAGCTAAATGGGCTCGACACCTTGGCCCACATACCCGGTTCACAACTGGGTGAACCCGACCTACGGATCCTGAAATTCAGGTAGTTACAAGCAAACATGGTTTATAGTTAGAGACATATTGACATTTAAAAACCAATATATACCATGTAAATATGATTAAGATATTATAACTATCTTACATTGGTGTAATTGTGTTTTAGAGAGTATAAAAATTTACTCCAATGAAATTAAGTATTGATTGTGGCAATTTTTTTATTAAAAATAGATTGTAATTACTTTTAAAAATTTTAGTTAGATTATTTGACATGAGTGTCAATGTATTTAACTAATATTTTTTAACGGGACTAATAAATATACTTAAAATAGTTATAAAACGATAGTTTGTATACTTGTTTTGACAAGAATAGTAGGAGCTCAAAGCAAAGGAAATAATAATTTAAAGGCTGATTTTTCATTTAAATAAAAATACTTTACTTTTTAGAGTAAATTACACTGATAGTCACTAAACTTTTAAGACGCTTTCTTTTTACTCACTAAAATTTAAAAAAAAACTTTATTACAGTAAGTAAACTTTTAATTCGATTTCATTGGCGTCACTTTCGTTAAAAAATACTAACGTGACACGTTAAAGTCTTCATCTCAAAAAGAAAACCGATTTTTCAAACTTACAACCGCCATCAAGTCCAAAATTTCGATAAACAAAGAAATCACTGATCAATCCCAACAATGGGAAGGATTCGTTAGGCCAAAAGGTTAATATAGTTTGGTATCAAGTTGATATGATGCTTAACAATGTCAGATCGAAAAGTTAATTTTTAATTTCCATTGAGATTTTTAGTTTTGATTCACCATTAACCATAAGATGAACTTGAAACTAAATTATGATAAACTTCTGACAAAACGAATCTTTCCCATCATTGGGATTGATCGACGACCGTTCGATTAATCAGAATTTTAGCCTTGACAATACCTGTAAATTTAGAAAATAAGGCACTACAAAAAATTATAATATTGCAACAATTTTTTTTTTGCTCGAAACATATGATATTACTGATGAAATCATACAAGCGAATACTAACATGTGCCTCGTTAAAAATCTCTTTAACCCTAATCGTTGAGATGGAGTACACATAATAGTTAGTAACGAAAAAAATCAACACCAATTCAAGGACATCCAAATAAAAAAAGGCAAACCGAAACAAAACATCAAAACCAAGTATCAAAAGACATGTACCTCCCCAATCCCCAGCGTACCAACCCTCACACTCTCACTCACCATCGACCTAGTCTGTCTCCAACAACACCTAGTGAAACACTTGGAACCATGTCCGCCAATCCACACCCCCTTTCATCAAAGTGTAACCCAAAAATTCGATCTAGTCGAAATTGGGTTTCGGTGACCGAAAATCTCACATCGATAAAATTTAAATATTGTATCAGCTTGTTAATTTAATATTGAACTCTAATTGAAATAAACTCGGTTTAAAAACCGTACCGATACGGGGTTAATCGTATTAGTACACTTTAGGCGATTGAAATTTCAGTAACATAAACTCGTATCGATACGACTAGAGCGTATCGATACGCCTTAGAGTAATTGTAAGGTTTTGCTTTGAAACACTTAGAAAATTTTGTTTGGTTTGAAAGTTTTGACTTAAAATCAGTTTTGGATCAAATACTTGTCAATATTGTGAGACTTTGAAATACTTAAAAATTTATTTACTTTTACAAATAGGTCCTTAGACAATTTGTTATATTAAAATTAAATTAGTTTTTACATAATATAGTAAAAAATTAGGGATTGAATTAGATGAAGAAGAATATGGAAGATGGTAGAGGGGAGAAGAAATAAAAAAAAAATTGTAAATATGGAGGGTTAAATATGTAATTATAAAAATTATTTTTATTCCGGTGGCTAAAATAGGAGTGAAGTTGTATTGTGCCAAATCAGCCTCCCGTTAAAGTTTAACGGCAACAAACGTCTCAGTGGCCATAAGTTTACATATCGAAAACGTAAATGACCATAACGGTCGAATTTAAAAATCGGTGACCAAAATTGTACAAACCCTAAACATAAAAATGATCATTCCAGTAGATTACCCTATTTTAAAATTGGTCAAATCATGATTTATTAAAACAAAATGGAAAAGCCAATACTTGTTTAATTAAGATTCCAGCAAGAACCAGCAAAATTAAACTTGTTGTTTAATTCGGATTCCATTTGGTTGTTTAATGTTTTAACCAATTTTAAAATAATTTTAGGCTGGCTGAAGTCGGAATACTTAAGTGCTCTCATCTGTATCCCTTTCTCGATTGGTTGTTGGTTTGATTATGGATGCAGCAGAAAGCAGCAAAGCCAAAATAGCTTCACTGATCCAAGATGTGAAGAAATCATGGGATGATGAGCTCCAACAACTGGTGCATACCCTCCCCAAAGAAGAAGGCTGGATCAGTGGAAGTCTTTATCTCTATCAAGGCTTCTGGTGCCCATCTCTTCTTCTAAAACCTGTGGTTTCTTTCCAGACACATTTCCAAGCATTCGATTCTGATGTTATGGTCGCCACTTTCCCAAAATGTGGCACTACTTGGCTCAAGGCTTTGACTTTCTCCACTTTGTACCGTGATCGGTTTGCGAGGGATGAACATCCCTTGCTCACCTCCACTCCTCACCAACTCGTTCGTTTCATGGAGTACGATGTTTACGCGAACAACCCTTGTCCCGGTCTCGAAAACATCTGTGTTTATAAACCAAGGCTTTTTGCCACCCACGTTCCTCATGCTTCTTTGCCCACTTCAATCAAGGATTCCAAATGTAAGATTGTTTACATATGCAGAAACCCCATGGATATGTTCGTTTCTCTTTGGCTTTTCAGCAACAAGCTCCGAGATGAAAACCAGGAGTCACTCTCACCAGACAAAGTTTTTGACATGTTCTGTCGTGGAATCTGTGCGTTTGGACCGATTTTTGATCATGCATCGGAGTACTGGAATGCAAGCCAAGAAAACCCCGACAAGGTATTGTTTCTGAAATACGAAGATCTTAAGGAAGACATCAATTCTCAGCTGAAACGCTTGGCCATGTTCTTAGGGGTTCCTTTCACTGAGGATGAAGAGAAACGAGGAGTTGTTGAAGAAATAGCAAAAGTTTGTAGCTTTGACAAGTTGAGAGAACTGGAATGAACAAGAAGGGCTTACACATTTCTGGGATTCCACACAAAGATTTCTTCAGGAAAGGAAAAGTGGGAGATTGGAGCAATTATCTCTCACCTTCCATGGTTGAACGCTTGGAGAAGCTTATCCATGAGAAATTGGATGGCTCCGGTTTAACTTTTAAAATGTGTTTGTAACTAAATTCTCTTTGGCTACTGATTCTGGATGTGGTTTGCTACTTTCTACCGTGTTGTTGTCCTCTGCTATGTTTTCGTTGCTGATGAATGTATTCTGGGAATTGACATCGGGTTTGAGATGTCGGTTTTTGAAAGGGTGCATGTTTTTCTATGGGGAGATTTTACTTTGTAATAATGATTTGTCTGATATCGAATTTGTTGAGCCTGTTTCATTTTCTTCCATGGAATAGGTACCAAATCCACATGTTGCTCTAATGTAAATTAAATAAAGCGTAAAAGTCAGCGGATGGCATTATCATATGACAACCACGATTTCTCGAAGATTTTTTATTTTTTTATTTTTAATGGTAATGAGATAGAATAAAAAACTAATCATATGACAACCTGTACCGGACATGGCAAAAGCAACAACCCAACAATTTTTTGACTTGTATAACAAATGACCATTTAAAGTATTAATGGGTTGATCAAGTGGTAAGTAATTTGATATCGATTGAGTAGGTTTTGAATTTTAGATTTTGTGTATGTAAAAAAATTTCGTTGGGATACTCACACACCAAAACTAGGTATATGACGCGAATCAATCTAGATTAGTCAGGTCGAAGTACTAAAGAACCGAGAGAGCAACCAAACAAAAAGTATTTAAAGTATATTTACCTTTTTATTTAGATACTTAAAGCATTTTGGGCAACCAAACAAAAAAATTTGATATTAACTTTTTTTTATTTAGATACTTAAAGTATTTTTTTAGTCAAAATAAATACTAAGTATACTTTTTGATCATAATAAATACTTAAAATAATTTTTTTGGGTCAAAATACTAATTTGAAATTGCCGACTTAAAAATTACATCATAACCTTGAATTTCTGACTATTTATATGTGACCTATTCTTTTTAAATGGTACCAGCTGAGCTATTATTGATTAAAAGGATAAAAGTCTAAACAAACAGAAAATAGAGAGTCTAAGGGTAAAAAGAAAAGTTCAGTTGATCTAGCTCCTTTGTGGTGCGATTTGGGGACACAACTTCTAGAAAACACCATAGGAGGGGGCTAAGAGACAGAGTCCAAAAATTAAAACGGCAAGCAACAGGATTAGGGTGGATCTTGGAGCTGACGATCTTCAGCCACCAGAAAGGAAATTTTCGGGAGAACATCCTCGATCCAAAACCGATCCTCAGTGCTGCACCTTCCTAAAGCCGCCATTGCATGGGCCACGCTGTTCGCATTCCGGCCAACAAAATAGAACTGACAAGAGCTGAAAAGCACCGCCAATCTTTTCACATCTGCGACCAAAGGCCGGACGAGGGAGAGATCGGAAGTGTTTGAGCTGAGTTTCTTAATAATCATCTTCGCGTCTCCTTGATGAGTTCTCAAATATGACATATTTCATTTGCTATTTTTCTAGTTACTTGGACTTCTTGCTGCTTAATACATGTTGTTTTCGTTATATTTTGTGCAGGGATCTAATTCTGGAAATAGCAGTGAAAATGGGGCATTTCTGAAGTTTTTATTATAATTCTATCATGACTGGCATCATGGGCACGACACCGGGCACAACGCGTCTGACGTAGCAGTGACGTGGCGACTTCTAGAAGCTTCTAGAACGTTCTGGAAGATCTTATCAGTTTATCCGTTCGTTTTGCTGTATTTAAATTTTAAAACATTTGAATTATTTATCTTTTGTTTATTATTTTAAATTATCTCATCACTTTATCTTTGTAAATCTAAGCCTATAAATACCACCCTTAGTAAAGGCTTAGATCATGAATCATTTTAGTGATCTTCTAGTTTTTGAGTCTTTTTATCTTTGTAAACATTTCTAGCTTTAAATCCAAGTTCATTTTCCTTTAATTTCTTGTTTTCATTTATTTTATGTTATTCAATTGTTTTTCTAAAATCAAGTTAAGTATGATAATCAATATCATGCTTAGCTAAATCCTTTAAGCCAAGAACCAGCCAAGTCAATTTGATTCGTGAGAATTGAACTTGCTTAAATTCTTTTGGGGAAATCATTTTTATCTTTCTGCTTAGATAGTTTGGCAATCGGCCTTACTAAAAGTTTTTAACTGTTTTTCATATCAAAAATGCCCCTTTGGTCTGAATTCGCTTAAAAACACAGTTGGGAGGAAGGATCGGCCTGTGGCAAATTTTGACTTCCTATGAACACTCTTAGCGGCGGTCCGCTAAGGAAAGATAAAATCAGAAGCGATTCTTTTTAAGACAATTTCTGAGTCGGGCTTTTCCTGCTTTCAAAACTAAATACTTTAACGACGATAGACGTGGTTAATTTGTTTAAGAATCAACCTTCGAAGATAGTCTTGGGAGGATTGGTTACTCGAGAGAGAAGCAAGTTGCGACGGGTTAGGCCTCGCAGACTGTAACCGACATGATCCCCGGAGTAAAAAATCTATTTCAATGATCGAAGGAATTGACAAGGCTAGCTCGAGGCTATTTCACATACTTGATTTTCTTACTATTTTTAATTCTTGCATTTTATTTTATTACTGCATCCAATATCAAATCACTCCCCCCATTTTATTTAATTATTCTACAGATATTCCTGGAAGTAGTAATCGAAGCAATCTTTAGTCAATAATTCCAGCTAATCTCCTCGTGGATCGACCCTCTTTCCCTATATCTACTCAATTTCTTTATTTTATTTATTGTTGAAAGAGGTTAAATATTTATTTTGACCGGTTAAACGACGACTTGTCAAAATTGGCGTCGTTGCCGGGGAGATTTACTTTCGGCATTTTGATTGATTTTTGTTTTATTTTATGACCAGGAAGAATCCGGGTAATTTAGCTCCATATAACCCGGAAATCAAAGCAAGCGCTCGTAGAACTCACGGTGAAACCCTTCGACGAAAGAAATAACAAAGCACACGACGGCCCGAACAAGAATCCACCTCCGAATCTACACCAATCGAAGAACCTACACATGAACCAGAACCGATGGCGGAACAAACGATTCGAGAGCTGAACGCAGCCCCTACTGTGCAACAACCCCTTTGTATCACCTTTCCTCACAGTGATACCCCATTCCAACTCAAAACGGGCCTAATTCACCTATTACCCACTTTTAATGGCCTCCCTACTGAAAGCCCACATAAACACCTTGCCGAATTTCACATGGTGTGCAGCAGCATGAAACCGCAAGGAGTTTCGGAGGATCAGATAAAACTAAGGGCATTTCCTTTTTCTTTAGCCGGAATGGCTAAAGAATGGTTATTTTATTTACCTCTGAATTCTATTAATACATGGGCTGATCTTTCTCGTGTTTTCCTTGACAGGTATTTCCCTGCAGCAAAAGCGACTGAACTTAGGCGAAGCATTTTGGGTATCCAACAAATGCACGATGATTCCCTATATGAATATTGGGAAAGATTCAAGAAGCTGTGCGCAAGCTGTCCGCAACATGGCCTATCCGAGCAAACACTCCTTCAATACCTATATGAAGGAATGTTACCAATGGACAAAAAGATGGTAGATGCAGCAAGCGGTGGCGCGCTCGTTAATATGACCCCTACTGCAGCAAGAACATTAATCTCCACAATGGCTGCAAATTCGCAGCAATTTGGTTCTACAAGTGAACCCAGTCGACGGGTTCAAACAGTAAGCACAATTACATTAGAAAATAAGATTGATAATTTGACTAATATTGTGCATTCACTTGTTTCAAGAGAAATAGGAGTTGCTAAGGCGTGCGGGATTTGTACTATGCAAGATCACGCGACCGACTTATGCCCGATGCTGAGGGAAACGACTAATGCCCAAGTCACCGCCTTACACAATTTTCCCGGACCTCCCCAAAGACCCTATAACCCACATAGCAATACTTTCAATCTCGGTTGGAGAGATCACCCAAACTTGAGCTACGGTAATCAGAACCCGAATTACCAACCTAGGCAACAACCTCCCTACCAAAACCAAGCACCCCAAAAATCCTCGCTTGAGTCTATTGTTGAGAGTTTGGCAGTTTCGCAGGAAAAATTCCAAACCCAAACACAATCCCATCTCCAGCAAATCGACAAACAAAGAAGCCAACTAGCTCAAGCCGTTAGCCGTATAGAATCCCAAGGAAAGTTACCATCACAAACTGAAACCAATCCAAGGGAAAATGTGAGCGCGATCACTCTGCGTAGTGGAACCGTGATAACGCCTGAACCACCCAAGCAAACCGAGCAAAAATCCGACGAGCAAGGCAGCTCTTCGAAGGACCAGAACGAAAAGTCTCCACCCACTGCAGGTAACTCTAAATCCAATATTTCCATTTCTATTTACGAACTTGTTCCTCCTTTTCCAGGTAGATTGGTGAAACAAGATAAAAAGGAGGAAGAGAAGGAAACTTTGGATGTATTCAAGAAAGTGGAAATTAATATTCCACTTCTTGATGTTATTCGAAAAGTTCCTAAATATGCAAGGTTTCTGGAGGACTTATGCACAAACCGAAGGCGACTATCCGGAAATGAAAAAGTTAACCTTGGTGAAAATATTCCGGCCATCTTTCAAAAGTTGTTGCCGCCAAAGTACAAGGACCAAGGTATGTTTGCGGTTCCTTGTAAAATTGGAAATGTTGGGATAAAAAGAGCGATGTGCGATTTAGGCGCATCTATCAACGACATGTCGTTAAGCGTTTACAACAAAATTTCGACTGAACCATTGAAAGAAACGCGAGTGACAGTTCAATTAGCTGATCGATCAGTCATCTACCCCGAGGGAGTACTAGAAAACGTGTTGGTACAAGTAAAAAATCTTATTTTTCCTGCTGATTTTTACATTATTGACATGGAAAATGATCGCAGCAACAACGAATCAAAAATCTTGCTTGGCCGACCTTTCCTATCAACCGCGCATACAAAGATTGATGTCCGCGACGACATCTTAACTATGGAATTTGATGGGGAAGTTGTTAAATTTGATATGTATAAAGCTATGAAGTATCCTGATTCGGTCGCAAGTTTAAATTTCGTTGATATTATAGATCTGTTAGTTGATGACTTGATCGAAACTGATTTGTGTTATGAATTTTGTAGGGAATTCGCGGATCTCGACGATATAGGCGAAATCATTTCAATTCTTTCTTCCTTTTATGATTTTCGATTAATTCCAACTCGATCTAAACATTTTCCCTCAATTTTGCAGGAACCAAAGACAAAGTTAGATCACTTTAATTTTATATTTTTAGGTGACAACCAAACTTTGCCAAACATCATCTTGAGTAAGTTGTCGCATCGGGAAGGAGGTAGAAGCTTAGTTGTTGCTTTGCACACACATAAAAAGATGAAGGAAGGCGTTAAAACGACGAGGGATGGACATTACCGTTTATTTGAAGAACTTGCTTTTGAAGAACAAAAAATTTAGCAAAGGTCGTCAAGCTAAACGACGTTAAACAAAGCGCTAAATGGGAGGCAACCCATTGGTTTATTTTTCGTTAATTTTTTTCTTCCTTTTTAATAATTTAATTTATGTTTCATTTTTATTTTATTTCTTTTTTCATTGCCTTAATAAATTTTCCTTTGCAGGATTCATTTCGAATGCAGTAGGATAATCAAATTCCCACAGCCAAAGTGCACCGTTTCATTAAACGTGGTGCATTTTAACACGCTCAATGAACGGTGCACGATAGCCCCAAGCCCTTCCCCTTTAAGCATGTCGTCAAACTCTCCCCCTTTTCCCTTTCTTTCTTTCCCGCAAAACCACCAAATCCCTAAAAACACAACACACCCAGCCGCAAACTCACTCAGCCGCAATGCCCCGCACCTCCTCCACGCCGCGATGGTCGATGACGGCAAGCCCCCAACCCTCGATCGAGAACCCCACGCCTATGGCTTCCACCGCACCTGCGCCTTCTCCCCCAGCCGTCAGCCGCCATTCACAGCTCTCCAACAGCACCGCTGGACCAAGCTCCACCCACCGGCCGCCTTCTCGACGGTCACCATCACCATCGTCGCAATCATCGTTGATCACGGAGAGTTCTCTTTACCCCTCTTTGCCTTACCTTTTTTTAATTCTTTTCTCTGAATTGGGGCAATTCACTTAAGTGAGGGGGAGGGTAATAAATTACCACTTGTCTGCTTGTTTGATTATATGTTTGATTTTGATTAAACTTGAGATGAATTTTTTCTTTCCATTACTTGTTGAACATCATGTTGTACTTGTTATAGTGCTTAGGAATGATTGAATTGGAGCATTTTTTATAATCAAATGATATGGGTAATCTACAGTTTAACATCTCTTTTAATTACTCTTGATATTGTTAATTAAATTTCTCGTCTAGCTTAATCAAATTAGCCCAATTTTGGTAAGATTTGAGCCTTGAGCATGCATTCTTCATATTATGCTCGTTTTCTTGCTTGAGAGTGTCATCTTGAACTTAGGAATCTAGAACTTGTGGCTTGCTTACAATTTGAGACTACACTAAGAATGAGGTGCTTTAAAATGATTTAGGCATTAGACTTTAACCATTTTTCTCCCTTTCACTCTATTTTTCCCTTTCTCATCGCCTAGTGAGCCTTTGTTAGCCTTAAACCCCATTTTTTTGACTAAACCATTTCAATTGATCAAATGCTAGAATCTTTATTAGACATGAAGGAGATACTTTTCAAATAAGGGCAAATATTTTCCTAGAAAAAAACATAATAAAAGGAAGCAATTGCTTCGAAAAGAAAAGAAAGAAAAAAGAAGAAAAACAGTTTCGAAAAGAATAAAAAAAAAAGAGAAAAAAATGTGTGTTGGCTTGCCCATTTTTAGCTCATTTTTAATGTCTTCACTGCTGAATGTTTGAAATATCTTGCATTGATCATCCTCTTTTGTTTTTCTTCCCATTTTTCTATCCATTTTTCTAAACCCACATTGCACATTGAACAAAGACCTAATGATTTTTGCACCTCGATTCTATTAAAGTAGTGGAGAATTGAACTTGTTACAAGCATATGGAAACATTTATTCATGATTGACTTTGAGTGTTTCTGCTTCACTTTTACCTATAAACACTTTGAGTGCTCTTGAGTGTATCTTGGTGAGGATTAAGACTGTGTTAGGATTTGATTAATGCTGGATAGGTAATTGGAAGAGATAATGATTGTTCTTTGCTTGCATCTATTTGGTTTGATTATGCTTCTTTCATGATACTCCTTTCGTGCTAGAACTCTTATGATTATGTTTGATGCTTGTAATGGCTTGAGAAATGCAATCTTTGGTTTATGCTTTTTCGGACATACTTGAGGACAAGTATGAGACAAGTGAGGGGGAATTTGATGAGTTCTCAAATATGACATATTTCATTTGCTATTTTTCTAGTTACTTGGACTTCTTGTTGCTTAATACATGTTGTTTTCGTTATATTTTGTGTAGGGATCCAATTCTGGAAATAGCAGTGAAAATGGGGCATTTCTGCAGTTTTTATAATAATTCTGTCATGACTGGCATCATGGGCACGACACCGGGCACGACGCGTTTGACGTAGCAGTGACGTGGCAATGACGTGGCGACTTCTAGAAGCTTCTGGAACGTTCTGGAAGATCTTATCAGTTTATCCGTTCGTTTTGCTGTATTTAAATTTCAAAACATTTGAATTATTTATCTTTTGTTTATTATTTTAAATTATCTCATCACTTTATCTTTGTAAATCTAAGCCTATAAATATCACCCTTGGTAAAGGCTTAGATCATGAATCATTTTAGTGATCTTCTAGTTTTTGAGTCTTTTTATCTTTGTAAACATTTCTAGCTTTAAATCCAAGTTCATTTTCCTTTAATTTCTTGTTTTCATTTATTTTATGTTATTCAATTGTTTTTCTAAAATCAAGTTAAGTATGATAATCAATATCATGCTTAGCTAAATCCTTTAAGCCAAGAACCAGCCAAGTCAATTTGATTCGTGAGAATTGAACTTGCTTAAATTCTTTTGGGGAAATCATTTTTATCTTTCTGCTTAGATAGTTTGGCAATCGGCCTTACTAAAAGTTTTTAACCGTTTTTCATATCAAAAAGGGCCCTTTGGTCTGAATTCGCTTAAAAACACAATTGGGAGGAAGGATCGGCCTGTGGCAAATTTCGACTTCCTATGAACACTCTTAGCGGCGGTCCGCTAAGGAAAGATAAAATCAGAAGCGAATCTTTTTAAGACAATTTCTGAGTCGGGCTTTTCCTGCTTTCAAAACTAAATACTTTAACGGCGATAGACGTGGTTAATTTGTTTAAGAATCAACCTTCGAAGATAGTCTTGGGAGGATTGGTTACTCGAGAGAGAAGCAAGTTGCGACGGGTTGGGCCTCGCAGACTGTAACCGACATGATCCCCGGAGTAAAAATCTATTTCAATGATCGAAGGTATTGACAAGGCTAGCTCGAGACTATTTCACATACTTGATTTTTCTTACTATTTTTAATTCTTGCATTTTATTTTATTACTTCATCTAATATCAAATCACTCCCCCCATTTTATTTAATTATTCTACAGATATTCTTGGAAGTAGTAATCGAAGCAATCTTCAGTCAATAATTCCAGCTAATCTCCTCGTGGATCGACCCTCTTTTCCTATATCTACTCAATTTCTTTATTTTATTTATTTTTGAAAGAGGTTAAATATTTATTTTTGACCGGTTAAACGACGACTTGTCACTCCTTCAACGACGATGTCTGTAAATACCAGATCACGCGCGAATTTCAACCCATGGACTGCTGCTATCGCTTCGGCTTGAAAGGCAGAGGATATACTTTCACTCAATCGGTGAGCCGCCCCCAAAATAAGACCCTCTGAATCTCTTACTACCAACCCTAACCAAGATTTTTGTGATTGGACAGAAAAATTTGAATCGAAGTTTAACTTCATGAGCAGGGAAGTTGGGGGTTCCCAAGCTGAGTCGAAACGGGTATGAGGATGAAAAAGCTTCACCGAGATTGATCCCAATTCACGAACATAGCTTCGAACGAAGGTAACAACCATTAACACAATCTGAAATACTCCATTTTTTACCAGTTTATTTCTGGCAAACCAAATAGACTAAATTGTAGTTATAATTTTTGCATGACGTTGTTTACTGTCGAAGAAGAGTTGATATTAATTGATAATTTAAGAAAAAAACAAGTAATTGAAGTTTATGTCGGCATCTAAAAGTTCAAAGTTTGAGTTTTAAATTATAATAACTTTTGCTTGAATTTATAATGGTTCTAAAAAAGAGTCGACGTTGAATTTTTTTAGCAATGATTATGATTTTATGGCAAACGAAAATCATACAAGAATCTCAACTTGTGCGTACCTCGTTAAAAAACTTCTTAAGTCTAAATAGAAGAAAAAAGTGTAGCGTATGAGTAGTACGACGCACACAACACCAAACAACCACGATCAAAAGACCACAAATTAAACAAGACTCAAATATAAAGAACAATACCTCTCACTAAGAATCCACGCATATGCAGTAGCAAACCATATATACAAATGGAGAACGTAACATCAAGACATGCACTAAAATGCAAACCAACTTTAGGTGAACAGATTAACGATTTAGGGACTGTTCTAAAAAGGACAGTCGAACTTTCGACCAAGCTTGATTTCATTTATGTAAATAAAATCACAACTTACTAGAGAAAGTGATAGATAATGCTTTCATTTCTAATTGGCCATTACTGCTTTTAGTAAGTTTTCTACAATCTTCTTCTTCAATTGTCAAACAATCTTCTATCTATTTTTTGTTTCAGCAGTCAATTATTTAAGCCAACAAAAAATGACAACACAAACTAAATATATGACAATAATGATTCGAGCGTAAATCTACTTGAAAATGCAATACAAAACTAAATCAAGAATAAATTACATCAAAATACATAACAAATATCCTTAAACAATCACATCCAAACATATGAATTAAGTTTTAAAAAATAATTAATCTAAACAATGAATACATATATTTGCAAATAGTAATTATAAATTTGAGAAATAAAATAACATTTAGCTGTTTACCTGGTAAAGGATAACGAAGAACCTAAAATTTTGATGAGATAGAAAATCAGAGAGTTGATGTTGAAGACTAAAAAAGAACTGATATTTAAAGAATGAATTACGTTAAAAAATGTCAAAAATGTCATTAGTAGGATTTGAACCCGGGTTAAATAAAATAAAATTAAAAAATCTGTTGTTTTCACATTTTCTACTTTTGCAAAACATTTACAATGAAAATAATAAAAACATCTTTTTTATATTTTCAAATTTTTACTATTTTTGTTTTTATTTTCTAAAAATTATTTTCTAATTTAACGACCAAACCCATTTTTTTTATTGTTTTTTATTTTTCATAAAAATGAAAACAAAAACACCATCTATTCTCTGAAACCAAATGTACCCTTATTGTTTAATTCAGATTCCAGCAAAAACCAGCAAAATTAAACTTGTTTAATACGGATTCCATTTGGTTGTTTAATGTTTTAACCAATTTAAAAATAATTTTAGGCTGGCTGAAGTCGGAATACTTAAGTGCTCATCTGTATCCCTTTCTCGATTGATTGTTGGTTTGATTATGGATGCAGCAGAAAGCAGCAAAGCCAAAATTGCTTTGACATTAAGGGATGTGTTTCATCGTTGTTTATGGTGATTTTTTCATAGTAATCGACTAAATGTTTCTGGTGATTGGCCTGATATTAGTTGGATTTTTGGCGCTTGAGGTTTGTTGTGATATAGTTGTAAAATCAATGCTTTCATTGTCCAAGGTGTAGCTGTTTTGCTTTGCTTGTTCGTGGGTGTAATGCAGACTTTTTCACTCAGTAGATGTTGGTATTTTGGTAAGTGTTGCAAGGGAGATGGGCAGGGGTTCAAGGGATGTATTGGAAGATATTATGTTATCATTAGTTGGATTAGGTGATGTTTGTTTTTTTAGCGGAGATGTTTCTATTGTAATACTTCTTAGTAGTGTGTGCTATTTTCCTCTAATTTAAGTTTAAGGAGTTATTTTAATGCGGCACGCTATGTAGGATATAGTTTTATTAACTCTCAATAAAATATCTTTTGCTGAGAAAAAAAATAATTTAAAAAAAATTAAATGTGTTTGTCATGTTTGGGTCAATAAAATATGTTTGTCGCCCAATTATGGATAAATTTCTTTTTTTTTTCACTCAATTAATTATTATTTTTGACTGAAACACTCAATTGATTATTTTTTAGTCACTTACCGCTATCTGATTATAAAATTGGTATATAACCACATTATGTATTGTTAATTGAAAATGTCGATAGAAATCAAATATCTTGACTGTATATTGGTTCCATTAGGGATCCTGACAATGGCAGTTTACCATATTTGGCTCCTCCGTCGAATCATCAAACACCCCACCAACACCGTTTATCGGTGTCAACGCAATCAGTCGTCGTTTCTGGGTTCATTCCATGATGGAGGATGTGGGAAAAAACGGAGTTCTAGCGGTGCAGACGTTGCGAAACAACATCATGGCATCAACGGTGTTAGCGTCGACTGCCATCATGTTGAGCTCCCTCATTGCGCTCTTGATGACGAGCGGTGCCGGAACCGAAAACTCCACCGCATGGTTCGATATCGGGAATCGAAGCCAACGGGAGTTCTCGATCAAGTATTTCTTGATATTGCTTTGTTTCATGGCGGTGTTCTTGCTAAACATACAATCTATTAGGTACTACAGCCATGCAAGCATCCTCATCAACATACCTTTCAAGAAGGTGTACTCGGACCAGCACCACCGCGGTCTCACGGGGGAGTACGTGGCGGCCACCGTGAACAAGGGCAGCTATTTCTGGTCCTTAGGGCTACGTGGATTCTACTTCTCGTTGCCCCTATTCTTTTGGATCTTTGGACCCATTCACATGGTTGTGAGCTGCCTTGTCCTGGTTTTCATGCTTTATTTTCTGGATGTCAACGTTGAATCCGGTTCAGCCGTTGGGGGTTCGGATGATAATGGTACTGATGGCTCTGAGGATGATGTCGAACATGAGAGCTTAGATTATTCCATATAATAATAATAATAATAATAATCTTGGTAAATGAGTTTCATTAGCATCAATTTTTCATTTCTTTTGTAATAATTATAAAAGTAATTTCTTAATAATTCAATGCAAGTTTAATGGAATTTTTCTTTACATAGATTTTTTTATAATATATATATATATATATGTTATGTTTGGTATATGTTTTTTATTACATGTTTTGTGATAATTTGTAAATGCATGTTCATGGATCAAACCAAGATGAAATAGTGCGGAAATTTATAATTTGTTTAATTTTGAAATTAACAGTGATTTTAAAAAAAATTAAACAAAAAATAGGAGATTAGGGTTTAATTCGTCTAATTCCAAAATTGAAAAGAACCTTAAGAAATAATGGTGAATAAAAATAGACTAGAATTATTTTTGAATACAATTTATAAAATGATACTCGAATAATTCAATTTTTTTCCGTAATTATTAGGCTAATTTTTAAGTTCGAGCCGAGTTCCTCAACTCTGTCTAATATATGTATATCACATATAAAAATTTGAAGAAATATATATATATATATATATATGTTGTATATGATTATATAAAACTATTTAAATGAAACTAATTAATATAATAATAAGACTATAAATATTTACAATTAAATTTAAACAGAAACTCAAACAATTTGACTCGACTAGAAAATTTTTAAATAAAACTTGAGTTATTGAGGCCAATTTATAGGAGAATGCTTCGTTTGGCGCAAGGGAAGAGGACTGGTATCTGATGTTTGCTGCGGTGGTTTAGAACATTTGATGTAGAAGAAATGCCATTGCCTTTGGTGTCGAGATTGAAAATTGGGGTTCTATCATTAAACGAAGTTTTTGGCTTGCGAATGCAACTCGGTTATAGCTCGAAACTAAATGTCGAAGGCAGGTTGGGCCTTCAACGGTGACGCATGTAGCTCGTTGGTTGTCGTCGTTTGTCGATCGGGTGAAGCTAAATATCGACGTCTCGTGCTCGACTCATGATGGGAAAGCTCGGTGTGATGGGGTGATTAGGGATCATTCTGGTTCCTGGCTGCATGGTTATACTAAATTTATTGGTTGCTGCTCAGTCGTGAAAGCCGAGTTATGAAGTATTTTCCTGGGTCTTGTTATTGCGTGGGATCTAGGCTTTCAGAGTTTAGAGGTGGAATCCGATGATGCTCAAGCTATCAAGCTTATTTGTCAGGTAGAGCGTGATGGTTTTGCTCTCTCTATCACTCGTGCTATCCAGGATGTGATCCAGAGAGATTGACGGATCTCGATTCTTGCTATCCTCAGGAAGTGCAATCAAGTTGCAGATGCTTTGGCAAAACGTGCAAGTCTCTCGAATCTCAACTTAGTTCTTTTGAATTTTGTTCCGAATTTTGTTGTTGATCTATTATGCGAGGACTTAGTTCCTCCTAGGATGTAATCTTCATGTGTTTTGTATATCATCATGTGCACTCTTTTTCCTCCATTAGGTTTAGGGAGGTTTTTTATTGAGGCATATGATAATGATACTCCTTTCTTATAAAAAATTTATGACTAGTCAACTCGACTAACTCAAAATTTTATGACTCGACTCGAAAAATTTTAAATAAAATTTAAGCTATAAAACAAAACTCATTAACTCGACTAAATTTAACTTTTTTACTTACTCTAGTCGACTGATCACTCACCCTACAATAAGTATTTAAACCTGACAAATCGAGGGAAAGAAACTTAATTTGCAATTGAACCTAAAAAAATGTGAGGACAAGGATTAGTTTGCTCATTGTGTTTAACTGTTTATAAGCCAAGGCTTTTTGCCACCACGTTCCTTATGAATAATTTTTTTTTTTGCTTTTATTTATGTCTCACATTAAAAATTTAATTTTAAAGTTAAGTTTTAAAGTTTGAAATTAGAGTTCAAAATATTTAGGTTAGAGTGTATTTTTTAAGATTTAAAATTTAATTATTTAGTGTTGTGCATAAAAAAATGTACCGAAAAGGGTCTCACATTCCTTATGTTTTTTTCTCGAACAAAAATTATTTTTCAATTTTTGGTGCCCCTTTCTATGCCCAACAATAAAAAATAATTAAATTTTAAGCTTTAATTTTAAGTTCTAAATCTTAAATTTTAAACCTTAAAGAATATACCCAAACTTAATTTTTTTAAACCCTAAAATGAAAAAAAAATATAGGAAGAAAAACCGAAAAATAAATAATTTCTATTATCTTTTCTCACCTTCCATAGTTCCATTAAAGGGCATTTTTGAATGAATAATCCCTTTTAAATTATTATTTGGGAAAATGGCTCTCAAAAAATATTATTTGGCAAAATGACCCCTAAACTTGCCACGTCGGTGAACCTCGCGTTGTGTAGGAAGCGAGGTCTGATATCGCGTTCTGCACAACGCCAGTTCAGTCTACGTGGCCTTGTTGTTTGTGTTAACGGTATTACAGTACCTCGCGTTCTGCAGAACGCGAGGTCCACGAGAGTTTGAAAGGGCGGCTGAATATATCGCACATACCTCGCGTTCTGCATGACGCGAGTTCTGTGCAATTCTGGGCTGAAGAACAAGGGAAAACAAGTGTGGGTAGGCTTGATCGAGCCCAATTTCGGGCGTGTAAATCGTATATTTTTATTGAACATCGAGTTTGGGGGTTTAGTACTGGAAATTCTCTATCGTATGATACCAACATGGTTATTTTCCGTCCATTCTACAATGGTTTAAAATGGCTTCCAAAACCCTATGTTATCATCCTTTTTTGAATGAAGTTGCATTTGAACAAATATCGATTTTCGGTTTAGTAATCCTATAAAATTTATTCCAAACTGAAATTAAATAAACATTTTAAAGTTTAATTATAATAGATAAATAAAATTATAATACGGCATTATAAAAATCAAATGTGTGTAATATAAATATTAAAAACATAAGTACAAATCAGAAAAGAAAAAAAACTAAAAATGCCTATGTTCACCCGTTCCGCAGTCGGGTGGACGACGATGACGATCTGGGTACCTCCGATCATCGTGTGGTGGTCCCTGGTCCCCATCATTCTGACCATCGTGTGCGATATGCAGATCTGTGCTGGGCCCAGGCGGGGAGTAAAACAAGCTACCCACCGGCGTATTATCCACAATGCCAAAGTCATACTAAGATGGCAACTGTGGATAATCGATAAGCTGAAGGTCAGTCGTCGGCGTATGAGGACGATAGGCATCGGAGGAGCCGAACTGGGGTGGAGGCATCATCTTCTGGAAACTCGATGGACCGCTATAAGTATGAAATTCTGCGCCAGAAGATGATGCCCCTGCAGTGTCATGTCGTGGTCTCGGACCGCGCTGCGTCGACTGCCTCTGGCTCTGGCTCTAGGTCTCTCGATGGGTGCCGCGTGGGCGGTTTTGGGGTTGCTGAAGAAGCCCTGCATCGCGCTCGGCCTGAGTAAGGATATGCGGCATCCCATTGAGCGTATACCACTGGCGGTAATTGAAAGCGACTGAATCGGCCCCTTTCATAATTTGTTGGAGAAGGGGTGGGCGTTGGGCAAATCGATTAGCCCAAACCGCTATCCAGGCAGCGTGGTACTCGGACCAGTCAACCTCCGTCTTCCCCTGGCGCGTAAGATTGTGGAATCGGTCCATATTTTGCGGAACGGTTGGAACATTTTGGAAGAACCTGAACTGTCGGAGAACCCTATCCGTAGCATGCCACAGGATAATTTCGTAGTTGAGCAGCGGCACGACGGAAATCCAGAGCTGTTGGTCACGCAGAATATTCGGTGGAGTAATCTGTTGAATCTCCTTTGAAGCGTAGGGCCTCCTCACGAACTAAAAAAATGAAAACGTTAGTAACGGTTATATGAAATATTATTCGAAAAAATAATATGAAAAAATTCAAATTAATTTTCAAATTACTTGGTCGTCCGTCAAGCTATCGAAAGCATGCCTGAATTCTTTTTGGGACTTCGGCAGGCCGATGTGGGTCAGTGTTCCGCTCCACCTATAAATAATGAAAAAAAATCATTAAATAAAATAATTTAAAAATAAAAAATATATAGTAGATTACGTAATACCTCCGTAGAAGCGGAAATAACATAGCGGTGGGTTGTCTAAGTTGTGGTCTCAAAATAGGCATCCGAAACCAAACCCAAGACTGTAGAGTAAACAACATCCTCCCATCGATGATCTTGAGGCGTCAACGTTTCTGCAGAGCTCTTTGTGCGGGATTTGTCTGGCATTAATATCCCGCCAATAATGCGCAAGATGTGGGAACGCGCACACCGCTGTGAAAATAAAGATTTAATAAAGACATCCTAATTAAAAAAAATTGTAACTTCATCCTAAATTTAATAAAGGCATCCAAAAAAATTAATAAAGGCATCCTAATTTACAAATAAATATTTGTAACTTCATCCTAAATATTTAATAAAAGCATCTTAAATATTTAATAAAGACATCCTAATTTTCAAGTAAATATTTGTAATTGCATCCTAAATTTATTAAAAGGATCCTAAATATTTAATAAATGCATCCTAAAAATTTCATAAAGCATCGTAATGTTGAAATAAATATTTGTAATTTCATCATAAATTTAATAAAAGCATACTAAATATTTAATAATGGCATCCTAATTTTTAAATAAATGAAATATATTAAAAATATATAAAATAATGAAAAAATCGAAAAAAAATACATGAAGTGTAACTTCATCCGCATTGGGGGGAGGGGTTCCAAATTCAGCTTCCAAATATGATATGTCGATTTTTCCACCGTCCCACACTTCCTCAGGGGGCATCACGCCCATTTCTTCAGCAAATAGAGTTGGCCAATGGGCCAACGCTACACCCGTAATAACATTGTCGTCTGTAGGCAACCCCAGAAGGTAGGCAACATCCTCCAGCGTGATTGTTGCCTCGCCAATGGGAAGATGAAACGTGTGCGTCTCGGGCCTCCACCGTTCTATCAGCGCGCTGATCAACGATGGTTTTACCTTCACCCCCTATATACCGTGCTATGTGGCCAAAATCGGCGCGCTCAATCCACTCCATAACAGCATCAACGGGTGGGGTGTTGATACGGTTAAGGTAACATTGTAAATTACGTTCGTATCCCTTCAAAAAAATAGTTAGTAAAATAAAAAATTTAATAAAATAAAAAATTTTAAAAATTAATAGGGAAAAGTAATATCGATGGATCTCTTCTCCAATATTGATTGCAGTGATTCGCCTCGTTGCGTAATAAGCTTTCCATTATATCGAATGAAAGATAAAAATGTCGATAATTTGTTGTAAAAAAGCTAAAGAACTCGCGTTCTATGGTTGATATGGGCGTAGGGCCTCAAATTTATAGAAGATCTCGCGCCCTTTGGGATGCGATGTTAATGAACCTCGCGTTCTGTAGAACGTGATATCCAGATACCTCGTGTTCCACAGGACGCGAGGTTCATTGAAAAGGCGCGTCACAGAACAGACGCGTGAACTGAACGGTCAGAAGTGACCTCGCGTCCTATAGAACGCGAGTTTCTAAAGACCTCGCGAGGTCCTGTTTATCGCGTTCTGTAGAACGCGATGTCCATAAAGCCTGCCTCTCGGGTACCATTATCCCTTACTTTTCCAAAGTTAGGGGACTACCTCCCGGGTACCATTATCCCTTACTTGTCCAAAGTTAGGGGAGTGCTTATCGGTTTTAGGAAATGGACAAGTAAAGTTACCTTTCGGTACCATTATTTGCCTTACACAACCGGATTCTCCGGGATTTCAAGTGGCAATAATTTTCCCTTTATATGAAGCAGAACCATAAAACGTAAATATATGTTTCAATTACCAAAACAATTCCTAAAATTTTTCAAGTATTAAAAATTCAGAAGTCTTTCACAAAATATTCAAATGGCGAGACGAGGCGTTACTACTCTAGTTTACTACGATGGACAGATATTCGATGATACCGAACTCGACGTCGTTTTTCACTGTGAAGATCCGGTAACGCTAAAGATTCTGAGGAGATTATCGTTCAAGAAGTTGGTAAAGGAACTGGAGGCAAATGTCCCTCATTTCGATAACCACCGTTTGTCCGACGTGAAGTATCGGGTGCCAACATCTATAGCCCCTTTAAGGTACTCTGTATGCCAAATTGCGGAAAATGCTGATGTGGACATGATGCTGGAAACCCACTTCGACTATTCATTGGGGGGGCCCTCGAGCTGTATGCATCATTCTCGGAGTCTAATCCAGTTATCGAAATACCAAGCTGGGGCCAGGCGAATTTCGACTTCGATTCGAATGCCAATGTTGATAGCCCGACCGCAAGTCTACGACATGATTTTAACCTATTGTGCCAAGACAACAAGTTTGGTGCATCGTCATCTGCTCCTCCAAGGCAGTCGTGCGTAGCTAGTATCGGGTTCGACCTAAACCAACCCCCAAACGATGAATTCGATGCACCAACAAATTCATCGTACAATCCTACAATCCATACAATCCTTATAGTTTTGGGGGGGAGGGAACGTCGGCTCCTTACGTTGCGCACGACCATGAAGCTTCATATGGCCGACACTCAATGTATGTCCCTGGCACCGACTACGGTCAACCATCTATGGGGAGACATTCTTCTTTTGGAGGTGAGAGAGCGTCGTCTTCTTACGCTATGCACGACCATGATTCCTCATATGGACGACACTCAACGTATGTCCCTAGCACGGAGTACGTTCAACCATCTATGGGGGGACATTCTTCTTATAGTGATCTTGATTTTGGTCTTGGAAATGCGGTTCGTGAGCGATCTCGTGAGAGGTCTCCCGATCGTCGACCCCCATCCTCCCCTCCAAAGGTAGTGATCGACGAAGCTCTACTATTTCAGCTCTCGGAGGATGCTTCTGACGAAGAACTGATTAGAGAACCCGGGCCCGACGGAGACGAGCTGGGGCCATTCTATGATGAACCAGAAGACTTGACAGTTCTACCGGAAGACGATACCGTTCCACCACCAGATTTCGACGAACAGCCGACTGCAACCAACTTTCCTGTAGACGCAACACCAATTTCTATGTTCTAGCCACCATCCCACTTCACAACGGTTGATATGGATGCAATGGACGTCCCTGATTTTCCGCATGACAACACAATAGACGGCCGAGTCAACTGTTCTAATGGTGAACTGAGAATTGGTATGATGTTCTTCACAAAGGATATTGCGGTGGCGGCAGTTAAGCAGTACAACCTTCGTCATAATGTTGAGACGACAGTGGATAAAACCCAAGCCAAATACTACAAGGCTTATTGCGTCCAAAAAAATCAAGGCTGTAAATGGAAAATTCGTATATCACAATTGAAGAGGGCAGGCGACCGTTGGAAAATAACAAAACTTGAGGGGGCCCATACATGCACCGTTGCTAGCCTCAGCCAGAATCACAAGAACCTGGATGCAAAGTACCTCGCGGACATCTTTTCAACACTGGTGAAAACAAATCCCACTGTGTCGGTCCCCACATGTCAGGCTGCAGCTCTACCTGTCACCGGCTACCGTCCTCAATATTACAAAGCATGGTATGCAAGGAAACGGGCCAAAGAGGAAATGTATGGCCGATGGGAGGAATCTTACAAAGAGTTGCGCCCGTGGCTTAATCTCCTGCAAAAACACATCCCGAGAATGGTTGTCAAACTTGAGACGGTTCCGGCATACGAAAATGATCGTGTCGTCCGAGGTGTTTCTCAATTCCACCAGTTATTTTGGACTTTCCCCCAGTGCATCAACGCATTCAAGCACTGCAAACCGATGGTCCAAATCGACGACACCTGGTTGTACGGAAGATATACACAGACCCTACTTCTAGCTATTGCACAGGACGACAATCACAAATGCGTTCTTGTTGCATTCGCAATCGTCCGGAAGGAGGATTTGGAGTCTTGGAAGTTCTTCCTTCGGAACCTACGAAAATATGTCCTTGATTCTGTAATACGATCAAGGGATGAAGGGGTATGTGTTATTTCTGACGGAGGCACAGCGGTGTTGAGGGCGATAGAAAATTTGGGTGACTATTGGAAGCCTCCATACATTCACCACCGTTTTTGCTTGCGGCACATAGCCGCAAACTACCTGCAGCAATACAAGAACTGTGATGAACGTCAAATGGTGCTCGATATGGGTACGTCCTTTATGTCATTTTCATTTACTATATTACTTGTTACTTGCTTTCATTACGACCTTTTTGCATGTGTTTTTCGCCCATAACTATTCAACTGTCATCCCATAGGCAACTCACACTACAAACAAGAGGTGGCTGACTTGCTCGAGGAACTAAGAGCGAGAAACAAACATGGCGCAGAATACCTTGAAAAAATCTCAAAGGAAAAATGGCTTCGATCGTATGACGAGGGTAAACGTTATGGTCACATGACAACAAACTTGGCTGAGGCAGTGAACTCATCACTGAAGGGAGTGCGGCAGTTGCCTATCACTTCCATTGTCAAAGTGAACTATTATTGTTTGGCTACCCTTTTTGCAACCTTGGGAAGGCAAGCAACTGAGTACATGGCAGGTGGACACAAAGTCCATCTGGATTTCCGCACAAAATTGCATACTCAATTGGGCCAATCAAGACAGATGACTACAACTCTCTTCTCGCGAGAAAGACACATGTTTCGTGTTGCAGAATTTTCCAGGCAGTTGGAAGGCATTCAGCACAACGCGTACGTGGTAAATTTGAGGGAAAGAACCTGGGAGTGCAGAATTTTCCAAACATTCAAATACCCGTGCGCACACGCCATTGCTGCTTGCACTAACCAACGGATACAATACATGCATCTGGTTGATCCGGTTTACTTACTCGAAACGGTGTTTAAGGTTTACGAAAAAGAGTTTCCTCCAATTGGAAATGAGGTTGATCCGAATGTCGTGGACACTGAACCGACCATACGCCCAGATCCAGCACTACTAAGAGCCAAAAGACGTCCACGGTCTACAAGAATACACTGTGCCAAGGATATGGTCGAACATAAAAAAAAACGGACAAAGGAAGCATTGTAGTGTATGTAAAAATCTTGGACACACAGCTCCTAAGTGTCCTAATCGCTCAGCCCCTCGTCTTAATTAATTTTTTTTAATTTATATATGTGAGTTCGCCCATGACAATCGAATCAATAAAAGTCAATCTACTTCGATTTATACAGTAGCTCATCTTATATTTTCAATCATTCAAAAAAATATGTTATGATAGCGTTTTCGAAGCGACTTTAAGTCAGTGTAGAATGGACGAAAATTGACCGTGTCGGTGTCATACGATAGAGAATTTCCAGTACTACGACCCCAAACTCGATGTTAGCTAAAAATTTACAATTTCTACGTATGAAATTCTGCTCGAACATGCCTATCGACATTTGTTCAAAGGCAACTTCATTCAAAAAATGATGATAACATAGGGTTTTGGAAGCCATTTTAAACCAGTGTAAAATGGACGAAAATTAACCATATTGGCGTCATACGATAGAGAATTTCCACTACTAAGACCCCAAACTCGATGTTCAATAAAAATATACGATTTACACGCCCGAAATTGGGCTCGAACAAGCCTACCCACACTTGTTTTTCCTAATTCTTCAGCCCAGAATTGCACAGAACTCGCGTCCTGCAGAACGCGAGGTCTGTGTGATATATTCAGTTGCCCTTTCAAATTCTCGTGAACCTCGCGTTCTGCAGAACGCGAGGTACTGTAAAACCGTTAACACAAACAACAAGGCCAGGTAGACTAAACTCGCGTTGTGCAGAACGCGATATCAGACCTCGCTTCCTACACAACGCGAGGTTCACCGACGTGACAAGTTTGAGGTCATTTTGCCAAATAATATTTTTTGGGAGCCATTTTCTTAAATAATAATTTAAAAAGGATTGTTGTTTAAAAATTGCCGCATTAAAGATTCTTTTCACCGACAAGAAAATCAAACCACCACTGACAACTTGCTTCGCCGACTCACTTGAAGACAAACTCCACCGCTTTATCTTGTCCTCTAGGACTCTTGAGGGATGGCTCATCCCCGTTCCTCTCCGCAATTTGTGCACGAAACCCAGATTGCCCGGTTCTCCAGTTGTCACAGCAAAGCAATCCACTACAGCAACCGACTGCTTACCTTCTTCATCTTGGTTTGATTATGGATGCGGCAGAAACCAGCAAAGCCAAAATAGCTTCACTGATCCAATATGTGGAGAAATCATGCGATGATGAGCTCCAACAACTGCTGCATACCCTCCCCAAAGAAGAAGGCTGGATCAGTGGAAGTCTTTATCAGTATCAAGGCTTCTGGTGCTCACCTTTTGTTCTGAAACCTGTGATTTCTTTCCAGACACATTTCCAAGCATTCGATTCTGATGTTATAGTCGCCACTTTCCCAAAATGTGGCTCTACTTGGCTCAAGGCTTTGACTTTCTCCACTTTGTACCGCTCCCAGTTTTCAAGCGATGAAATTGAAAACCCCTTGCTCAACTCTACTCCTCACCAGCTTGTTCCTTTCTTGGAGATTGATGTTTACATGAAGAATCCTTTTCCCGATCTTGAAAATATCTGTGTTTATAAGCCAAGGCTTTTTGGCACCCACGTTCCTTATGCTTCTTTGCCCACTTCCATCAAAGATTCCAAATGTAAGATTGTTTACGTATGCAGAAACCCCATGGATATGTTCATCTCTCTTTGGCTTTTCAGCAACAAGCTCCGAGGTGAAAACCAGGAGTCACTCTCACCAGACAAAGCTTTTGACATGCTCTGTCGTGGGATCTGTATGTTTGGACCGTTTTTTGATCATGCATTGGAGTACTGGAATGCAAGCCAAGAAAACCCCGACAAGGTATTGTTTTTGAAATACGAAGATCTTAAGGAAGACATCAATTCTCAGCTGAAACGCTTGGCCATGTTCTTAGGGGTTCCTTTCACTGAGGATGAAGAGAAACAAGGAGTTGTCGCAGAAATAGCAAAAGTTTGTAGCTTTGACAAGTTGAGAGAACTGGAAGTAAACAAGAAGGGCTTACACATTTCTGGGATTCCACACAAAGATTTCTTCAGGAAAGGAAAAGTGGGAGATTGGAGCAATTATCTCACACCTTCCATGGTTGAACGCTTGGAGAAGCTTGTCCATGAGAAATTGGATGGCTCCGGTTTAACATTTAATTTCTCCTCCAAAATCTCACAGGACTAGGCTTGAGGATGTTGGTTTTGCATGATCATGGGATGTCCTTTTCAGCTTTGTTTAAAATATCTTTTAAACTGTCTGCATTGTAACGTGTTTTTCTCTTGTAATCTGCATTTGAGTTCTCTTGTTATAATAAAAAGGTAAACTATGCCAGGTACCATCATATTATGGGGTGTGATCTGTTTTTCGTTGCTGATGAATGTATTCTGGGAATTGACATCGGGTTTGAGATGTCGGTTTCTGAAAGGGTGCATGTTTTTCTATGGGGAGTTTTTACTTTGTAATAATGATTTGTCTGATATCGAATTTGTTGAACCTGTTTAATTTTCTTCCATGGAATAGGTACCAAATCCACATGTTGCTCTAATGTAAATTAAACATATTCGTATCGAATGTATATTCGTATTCAACACTGGTGTAAAACAACCAAAAGAAAGAAAACCAAGGCAAGCCGCTGCAAGCACCTATAGAACTGTTTTAGCTTTCTGCATTCTGCCCATAGTATCTCAATTCCTGTTGTGGAAGAAATCAATCATCCCATACTGATCAAAGCCACAATGTCATTACTGTTGCAGATGTTCTGGGTTGAATGCAAGCGCCTCGTGATATATTAGCTCCTTCATCTGTTCCTCGGTTAATGCATGTTGCTCGAAATCAAAGTTAAACGGGGTCATGCAGACCGGCTCATCACTTAAGTCATGCAGTGAGCTTAGGTAGGGGTGAGCAAGTGCATCCTCAACTGCATCCATATAGGAAGGACTAGAAAATTAACCTAAAAGTGACAGTTTTGCATACATTGGCAAACTTTTGATAGAATTGACAAGTACAACACATGATACAGAGAGCTAATCTTTTGCAACAAACTCACCGGTAATCCGTAGTCCGGGATCAAATCTCAACATCTTTTCAACAAGATCAATAGCTAAAGGGTGGACAATCGGGAACTTTTCGGTGAAAGATTGTCGGTGATAAAGAGGAAGTTGTTTGATGTATCTCCTGGCATTTTCATTCAGACACCCCAACTCAGCTTCTGATGGGGTGCCAATCAGCTGCAAGGCAAAGACTTCATTATTCATGGTGGAATACTACAAACACTTTCTTAGTTTACCGGTTGGAGGATAAAAAGAATTTACCTCTATAAGCAATCGAAGCTGATGCACATGATCTCTTCCGGGAAACAATGGCTTCGGTCCATCAATTCCATGAAAATGCAACCCACTGACCACACATCAATGGCTGCAGTATAATCTGAAGAGTTCAGCAGCAGCTCGGGAGCACGATACCATCTTGTAACAACATATTCTGTCATAAAATCACTTTCGGAGTTGACACGAGCCAGTCCAAAATCACATATTTTCAAGTCACAGTTTGCATTCAGGAGAAGGTTGCTAGGTTTTAAGTCCCTGTGCAGAATATTTGCAGAATGTATATACTTCAGCCCGCGTAAGATTTGATAGAGGAAATGCTGCATAATACAGAGTAAGGCCTTTAGTTAGACACGGTGTTGCTTTTAGCAATTTAAGGAATATAAACTAGTAATTTAAGGAATGTGATTCTTATCATATAATATAAAGCAATCAAAATGTTAACATTCCAACCTGACAATGCTCTTCCGATAAAGCTTGATTCGATCGGATTATTTGATGCAGGTCGGTGTCCATCAGCTCATATGCAATATAAACATCATTAAAGCACTCTCTCTTGGGTGGTGGGATTATATCCTTGATTGCAACTACCCTCAATGAAAGATGCAAAATGAGACTAATTCACAATGATAAACAAAAAGGGATTATATCAAGGTTTAGATGGTAAGATGAGTTTTAAGCAAAAACCACTACAGAGTTCATCAACCTTATCAAACAATCTAATTTTGATAATCATATTAATGCGGCCACTGCAAGATCGAACATCACTGTTTTACATCAGATGATATTTATACTGCTAAGGTTACATAGAAAAGATCTTAACCCCTGTTCTTAGTTCAAGGAAGGTTTCCAAATGCAGCATAACAGCGTAAACTAGTACTTATCATCACAATTCTCCTCTCGAATCATTGACAACGTAACACGACACGCATCAAATGTCTTTGATGATTATATAAGAAGTACTAATTATGTCTGTGTGTGAAGCTTGGATGTTCCTGGAAAATGGATGACACTAATGAAATCAATAAGCTACTTATACGAAATAACACGAGCATATCCCATACATTACTGTGAGATGTTATTAACCGTATCCCGGTCAGATTTTCGAGTTAAAGTTTACTCAATATGCCTATGATTCTTCAAATCCTTTGTTTTCACTATAGTACCTATGTCTGCCACATATTCAATACCTCAAAATGGACCAAATACAGAAAGGGTTGATGATAAATGTAATGAATTACGAGCTCACTGACGTTTTCGTGATCCATGTGACCAAGCAACTTGATCTCCCGAAGTGTTCTCTTTGCATCAATTTTATTATCAAATGCATTGGCTATCTTCTTCAATGCTACTTGTTCATTCGCTACACCCTAACCCTAAGCCCCAACCTTAAACCCCAAACTCTAAACTCTAGACCCACTATTTTAAAGTGGGGGCACAATGGGGGCATACTTTGGGGCAGATGATTTCCATCCCTTTCTTACCATCCCATCTCTCTCATTGTGTTATTTATAATATTCTTCTCCCAATAATTTTATCTTTTATTAATTTTTTAAAAGTTAAAATTTTTAAACTTTAATTATGATTTTTTAGATATTTTAAATAATTAAATTTTATAAAAATATATAGGGTAAACTACATAAATGACCACCATACTATTGCAAAAGTCATGATTTGACCACCTTATTAAATTAGGTGCAATTTTACTACCAACTGTTAAAGTACAAATGCATGTAAGGGGGATCGAACCTGTATCTCCTAGCAAACTAAATTGTTAGCTTACCACCACACCAAATGTTGTACTGTGATATATTTCCTGTCATATGTTATATCTAAATAAACATCAAAAACTAAAAAACTCCATCATCGTCATTACCAACATTTTTCATTGCCTTGAGCTTCTCCAAATCCCAGACACTGATCAGATACTTAAAGTAGGAAAAGACAAAGGTTTTCTGGTCCTTAGAACCCTTTGATAAAACATGTTTAGTCAGTTTCTCTTTTATTTCGCTTCCATCGATTTCCTCGCTCTTTTGGGTTGTGTCTCCTTCTATAGTTTTCTTTTCTTGTTTGTTTGCCTGATTGATGAAAATGGAGATTATGAGCTATATCCTTCATCTTGTTTGTTTCAGGTTTTCAACTTTCATTGCATCTTCACTCTAACCAAAACTCATCTGCATTGATATAGGGGAACACACCGGACACTAAAATTATATACACAGTTCACAAATAGCCTTAGTCTCCCCGGGCAGATGAACAAAGACACAATCAAACAAAAAAACTAAAAAGGAAGTTCAAAAAGGAAGATAGAATTAATACTCTTGAATATTGGATATGAAAGGGAACTAATATGTATAAGGAGACATAAGATTCAACCCTATATCATCTTTTTTCAAGACCAAACATGCCTTGTTAGTCTCCATGTTAGCTGCACCATAGTCCGGGTGCAATCTCTTCTTGGATTGTAAAGGCACACCGAAGAGCTTTGTTTTGCGACTGTTGTTGCTCGGTTCTTCAAGAATCATCAAGGAGCCCAGGGATGTAGCAGTTGGAGAGTTCAAAACCTGAGCCTGGGGATTTGGACTATTCGGGTAATACCCAGGATGCTGGTTAAAAGGCTTTTGGAGAAGCTCAAGGCAATGAAAAATGTTGGTAATGACGACGATGGAGTTTGTCAGTTTTTTATGTTTATTTAGATATAATATATGGCATGAAATATATCATAATATAGCATTTGGTGTTGTGGTAAACCAACAGTTTAGGTTGCTAGAAGACGCAGGTTCAATCCCCTTACATGCATTTGTGATTTTTTTCCATTTCTTCCTTTAATCAAATATAAATAATTAAATCCCTCCAATAAGGTAGTGACACGTGTCACCACCTAATTAAATAATTAAATTATTTTATTAAATTAAAATTGGGACTAAATTGAAAGAATGTATAAGTTGTAAGGACCAAATTTGTAATTATACCCTTATTTTTTTAACTGACACGTCATCATGCCGTTAACCTTTAACGGCTGGTGGTTAAATTGCTCCCAATTTAATAGTATGATGGTTTAATTGCTTTGAAAAAAACTAAGGTGGTCAAATCGCGACTTTTGCAATAGTATGGTGGTCATTTATGTAGTTTACCCAAATATATATTATAAAATTACTTAATTGAAGGTTTATAAAATATAATTTTTCATATTTTTATCAACAATAAATTTTAAATAATAATGAGTTAAAGTTTAAAAATTGACAAAAAAATTAATAATAAACAAATTTAATGGGACAAAAGAAGTAACTCTTTGAACAAAAGTTTTGAACATTAACAATAGTCATTAGGTTGACGAGATGAAGTGTTAGATACTTTAAACTTAAACGTAAGAGTTTATAATTCTATGTCATGAATAAGATAAACTAAATTAAAAGGATTATTTATAATGAACTTATATAGTATAGGATCATAATTATCGGTTAATGGGTCAAATAAATGTAATACCAACATGTTTTTTATAATATGTAACCATTTAAATTATTATTTAATAATTTAAAAATATTTAATATTAATTATAAAATATAAAAATATTAAATATTACAATGTCGGTGGAAAAAGAAAATGTAAAACCTATGTTTGTTTTTAATATAACAAAGTGTTTTAAGGATTAAATTGAAAAACTTGAAATAAATTTTTAAGTCCCTCAAAAGGTTTCAAATCAACAAGGCTTCACTTTAGTTTGAAAAACTCAAACTTTAAAATATTTTCTAAGTGTTCCAAGGCCAAACTATTGAAAATCGCATATGTGTATCGATACGCTCTTAGTCGTATCGATACCTTTTTTACAAACTTGGCCACTGGAGAAATTCGTTTCGATACGCTCTTTACCGTATCAAAACAGAGTATCAAAACAGATTGTATCTGTATCAATACGCTCTCTCTATAAAATCACACTGAGTTTGATTGGCATACCGATACGGTGCCACCCGTACCGATACAGATTTAATGGAATTTTAAATTCAAAAGCCTTAAATGTTTTTTACTGTTGGTGTCATTTGTTAGGTAACAGACTTTTAAAGAGTTGGTTATCTCGTACCGATACGCTCTTGCCTGTATCGATACAGAATCTTCCAGTGAGTTTTATGGGAATAATTGCATCGATACGGTCTTACCCGTACCGAAACACATCCCTAACCTGTACCGATATGCCTACACATGTATCAATACGACCCTCTTGTAATTGTGCAACGACTCTTTCTGTTTTGAGACAGGTATCGATACGGATCCCCGCGTACCGATACAGTAGGCTGTGTAACACCCGTGTTTAGGGGTCGGGTGAAAATAATGTTTTAATAATATTCGGGTTCGGTTTTATAATTTAAATAAATTAAATATTGGTTCGGGTTTTGTTTACAAATAAAACAAATGTGTTGGATCCAATTTTTATTTAAACCCAAGCCCAATAGCCATTTCATTAATGGCAGTTTCGTAAATAAGTGCCTTGTAAAAATAAAAACCCTTTTAATTCCAAAACACCCAAAATTTGTGTCATCTTCTACCTCCCAAAAACACACCCAACGTGAAACCCCCTCCCACCATTGAAGCTTCCATTTCATCTCCTCCATCCTTCATCCTTGATGATTTTTAAAAGGTAATGGTACTTTTGAGCTGCCCTCACCTTCCTCTTTCTCTCAATGTATTTAGTTTTCATAAAAACCCATTGTCTCATTTTTGAGTTTTTGAACTTTTAAGTTAAAAATCCTAACTTTGTTGTTCAATGTTGAAGCTTTTGAATTCTTATTATTATATGTGTTATTTGTAGCCCGAATGGTCCAACATATATCATTTTTAATTGGTTTTATTAAGAAATTCGTATTTGGGTTTTGGAGGGGTTTTAGGAGGGTTTAGAAGTGAGTTTTAAGGCTGTTTTATGTTGGAAAATGAGGGCTTGTATGATAGTTAGGGGTTGTTTTGGAAGCTATTAGGTGTGTTAAAAGAGTTGGAATCAATGGTTTTCGGCTGTGCAAGGGGGCTGCTCGGGAATGGCTTTTTGGGGGTTGTTCTTGGTTCGAAAAATAAGTGTTTGATGTTTGAATTGTATTCCGGGTTGCTACATTGTGTTGTGGACTGATTTGAGGTTAATTTACTTGTGTTGAGGCGATTAAAAGCAAGGATTTGCGTTGGTAAAGCTTTGGGATCGAATCCGGAAGTGAGGAGGCTTGAGTCGGCTTTGCTTGTTTTGCTTAAGGAAATGAGGTGAGTGGTTAATGTTTTAAATTGATTTCAAAGGTTGGTTCTAGCATGTGGAGGTGAAAATGTTTTCAAGTAATGTTTTGGTTCAAAGATGGTTTTGAAAGAATTTAGATTTGGCTTGAAAAGTTGAATTAAACTCAAGGGTAAGTTGTTGTGAATTGCCTCTTTAATTTCCCTTTTTCCATTTGTTTTCATTACTTGTGGTGATGGTTTGTCAAGCATGAAACTTAAATAATTTGGGAAGAATTATGATTGCTTAATATTATATCGTTGATCATGTATGATGGTATTAATGATGTCGTTGATATGCCTTGTAAGGTGTGAGTAAATTGGTGCAAGTTGTGCACGAAAATGGTGAGTAAGACCATTTGTGATCGGTAAGATTCCAAGTAGTAAGTGATGCCTAATTGTGGTTTTTGTCACATCTTGATTTGGTTGTGCATGATATAGTGAGTACATGTCGTATGGTAGTAATTGTGCATCTTGTTGCATGGTTGGTGTCGAACCTCACGTGATGGTTGTCGTTGCTCCGGTGATGTGTAGTCCCGCCGGTAGCGAATGGTATAAGACTCCGGTGATGTGTAGTCCCACCGGTAGTGACTAGTAGAAGAGTACTTTGATGTGTCGTCCCATTGGAAAACTACTAGTCGAAACGGTGATGTGTAGTCCCACCGTGTGTGTTTGGTTATGCTTGTGCATACCATGTGTTGTTCATGTGTATCTCACTATATCATTCTCTTTTATGGTTTGCCTTAATCTAAGATCATACCTTTATGCATACTATGAGGTGTAATGCTATGATAAATGCCTATGTTGTTGACCCTTGGTTGAACTCGTATGTTAGTAGAAGGATTAGGTAGTTGGATGATTTGTATGCGTTGACTTTTACTTTTAAAGAAAGCTTTGAACCCTGCATTGTCGTAGTTATGTTTTAGAGCTCCGCTCACTAAGCTTTATGCTTACGCTCTCCTTTTTCCGACAATGCAGATCTTTAGCTTGGAGTTAGTAAGGAGCAAGATAAGGGCGTCCAAGCGTGTGGTGGTTTGCTCAAGTATGATTTAATTAAATAATGTAATAGTCTAGCAATGGGAAATGCTACGTGTCTTAGGAGCTTGTATCTAGACTCCTATGTGTTGGCTTATTGTTGTTAATGCCTAATGCGATGTTTGAATTAACTATGGATTGAATGCATGTAATACCTTGATGTTGTTGGTGTGTATGATGGCATGCTTTAGGGTGTTTAGGTTGCCTTATGTATGTTTGCAAACCTCTTGTGTTTGTTTTGTGCTTTTAAGACCGTTTGAGCCTTCATGTATGCTTATTATTGCCTATTTTGCTCTTTAGTTAGAATGCTATGTATGAAAGCTTAAATCCATGTTTGAATGACACCCATGGCTTATTTATGTGTGCTTGCATGTTGGTATACGCTTAGGTGAGTCGAGAAATGCATGAAGAGTCGTGTTGGGGCCGTTTTAGTTGAGTTTGAGGAGTTGTAGTGCAGGGGGTATCGATACCCCTGGTTAGGGTATCGATACTCTTTGCCCAAATGCCCCAGATTTTTGCCTAGGGTATCGATACCCTTAGGGTATCGATACCCTCCAAAGTCTCTGTAATTTGAAAGTGGGAGTTAGATTGGAGCGTATCGATACGGTGTTCCCGAGTATCGATACGGTTCCATTCTGTTGACCAAGGAAGGTTGACCGAGGAAGAGGGTATCGATACCCCTGGTAAGGGTATCGATACGGTCTTCACATGTTGACTTCTTGGGTTGACCTAGAAAGGGGGTGTCGATACCCCTGATTAGGGTATCGATACTGCCTGCCTTATAAGCTTAAAATTGACTGTTTATGCGTGGTTGTGATTCGAATGTGTTTTTCCTTTGAACGTTTTCCGCTGTTGTGAATCACATAGGACTTAATATTCATCTAGGCAAGATTTTCATAAAAAGAAAAAAAATAGGGTTGCTAACCGAGGGGGAATCCTTTGGGTTTCGCTTCGGTTTTCCCCGTGTGGCCCACTCGAACCGGTCATCCGGCCAGACCGGGATGAGGGGGTTACAGGCTGCATAAGTGCATTTATGGTGGAAAGAGAGGGTCACAACGGCTATAATCAATACCCTAACCACCCAAACGACTAGAATTAATGGAGGATGTATAAAATCAAGCCAATTGAAGACTAGCAACAACTATTGCATCCAAGAGAAACATCCTTACAAAAATCCAAGCTCAAAGTGCCTAATTTCTCATTCTTGTAAAATCCCAAATTGTGTTGTGTGTATTCCAATCTTGTATTCTAATTTGGGTTGAGTGCTTGTATCAAAAGGGGAAAATTTGTATTGAGAGATATTCTACTTGCCTTATAATTCTTCTTTGTATCTTTGTGAGGGTTTGGTCAAATTTTGGGTAGAAAATTTGACCGGTATTGTAAAGGTTACCTCCTAAGCCTTGAAAAGGGGAAGAGCAATTAGTGGATTGTTGGAAAATCCTTAGTGGTAGATAAGGTAGTGGATGTAGAGTTCATTTGGAACTTGAACCACCCTAAATTGTCTTGTTTTTCAATTTTAGTCATTCCACTTTCTCCAATAAATTTTAAAAACCCAATTCACCCCTCGCTTGGCTTTGATCAATCCATTGATCCACTCAACAATTGGTATCAGAGCCTACCTCTTTGAAGGATTAACGACCACAAGAGGAGTTCCTAGGAGAGTGTGATCTATTCTAAAGACAAGACATGACATCTACTTCAACCTCCAACCTCTATGAGTCACAATAAACCACTAAACCACCATTCTTCAAAGGGGACAACTACCCATATTGGAAGAATCGGATGCGTCTCTTCATCAAGTCAACGGATTACATGGTTTGGGATGTAGTGGAAGAAGGCCCCTACATTCCGGTTAAGAGAACCGACGAAGGAAGATGAGTTTCGAAAGTAAAGTCGGAGATGGCCGAGGAAGATAGACGAAAGATGCAAGTCAATGACAGAGCTCTATATATCATATTTGTGCACTTGGTCTGGATATCTACTCAAAGGTTTCATCTATCGAAAACACAAAGGAAGTGTGGGACACTTTGGAGACAACTTATGAGAACACTAGCGGTGTGAAAGAGATGAAAATCAGGTTACTAAACTTGAGCTATGAGAATTTTAAGATGGACCCTGATGAGAGCGTCTCAAAGATGTTTGATCGATTTTCGGTCATCGTCAATGGCCTTAAAGGATTCGGTGAAGTAATTCCCAAAAATAAGCTAGTGAGGAAGCTTCTATACTCTCTCCTAGAGTCTTGGGATGGTAAGAGGACGGCCATCATAGAAGCAAAGAATTTGAAAACTTTGAAGCTTGATGAGCTTGTTGGGTCTCTTCTTACACACGAGATCATGAAGCAAGGAAGAGAAGAAGAAGGAAGAGAGAAGAATAGAGAATCATGAGGTAGAGAAGAAGAAGAAGCTAGGAGTTTCTCTCAAGGCCTCTCTACGAGAGGAGAGCTCTTCTAGTGAGGAGAAGACCTTGAGGAATTGGCCATGATAGCCAAACAATTCTCACGGTTCATGAAGCCCAACCGAGGGAGAAAATTTCAAAGAAAGATGGACTTCAAGAACAAAAGCAAAGAAGAAGAGAGGAATCAAATCATTTGCTTTAAGTGCAAAAAGTCAGGTCACATACGTTCCAATTGCCCTCAACTCAAAAAGAAGGGCTTTGAGAAGAAGAACAAGCTCAAAGCCAAGCTTGCTACTTGGAGTGATGATGAGTCATCCGATGATTCTTCTATGGTAACTTCTAACTCATCTACTTTTGATTTTACTTATGATGAACTTCTAGATGCTTATGATGAGTTATATGAGGTATACAATGAGTTAGTTGAGAAGTATAAAGAGTCTGTTTTAAGAAATAAAAAGATCATTTCGGAATTAAATGCTAAACATTACTTACTTTCTCAAGCTAACTTGAAATTTGAGAAAAATATCTTAGGTTTACAAGATGAACTTGAATTCTTTTAAAATGAAAATGTAGACTTAAACAATTTTATTTCTCAATGCAATATTGAACACCAAAATGTGTTAGATGAGCTTAATGAGCTCAAAAAGTCTTTCAAGAGTGTTGGTAATATGAAAAATGAAATAGGTGAATCATCTAGAACAAACCAACCTAAGAGAAAGAACAATAACTACAAACAAAGTGGCTCATATATGCATAATAGAACTAAAAGAATTAGAAGTGTATGGGTTCCTGTAGAACTAATGTTTTGATATAATAATTGAAAAATGTTTTGGACTGATTTAAAAAGTATTTAAAACATTTCCAAAGTCCAAACAACTTGAAATTATGTTTAGGGAATTTCTTAAAAGGGTTTTTCATGTTTTTCAAAGCCAATCTAAACAAAACTGTCCAAGTGTTTCGAAACACCTTAGGGCGTTTCGAAACAGGGGATTCCAGTGGCAAAAGCGTTTCGATACTCGTATCGAAACGAGCCTTCATTGGACAGGATTTTTGCCCGGCGTTTCGAAACGGGCTAGGCCGTTTCGATACGCCTACATGGCATTGACCATAACGGTCATAAAACCCAACGGCTCTTTCCCAACCAACTTTCAAATGCAGACGTTTCGATACGGGCTTATAGCGTTTCGATACGCGTTTCGAAACAGCAAGGGGGTGTTCCGAAACGGGTACCCTGACAGACTGCAACGGCTCTTTCTACATTGAGAGTGTTTCGAAACGGCTTCGAGCGTTTCGAAACGGGGAGCTGTAGAACTGCATTTATGGAGGGAATTAAAGTCCTCAACGGCTCCAATATGATCCCAACGGCTAGTAACGGCTACAAACTCATTTGGGAGTATAAAAGGGACCTCCAAGCATCAAGAGAAGGCTAATGCTTGTAACACCCTGAAACGTACCCTAGTTCGAACGATAGAAAAACAACGATGATAACGTAAACAATTATAACCTAACTAAGATTGAATTGGTAACTAATAATAATATAAGATAAATATATGAAAATAAGTATAAGTATATTAAATTGTGGCTGATAATAAAAGTAAAAAAAAAAACATACATTATATATATATTCCACTTAGTGGAATATACGTGGCTAAGTAAAAGACCAAGTGTCCATAGAAAGGACCATACTCGGCCACTATGACAAAAAAAAGGTAAACAAGTGTAAAATTCAGCCATTATCATCTTATTCCTTCATCACTCTTAGCTAAAAATCAGTGAAAAACAAGAGAGAATATTGAGCTTGGTTGCTTGAAATGCCTGTTGTATCTGAATTTTCCGATGTTTTTCCCGAGGAACTCCCTGGCCTTCCTCCAACTCGGGAAGTTGAATTCAAGATCGAAGTTCAACCTGGAACTAATCCTGTGTCCAATACACCTTATCGGATGGCACCTGTTGAACTCAAAGAACTAAAGAAGCAAATTCAAGAACTCGAGGATAAAGGATTCATCCGACCTAGCATCTCTCCCTGGGGTGCTCCTGTACTATTCGTGAAAAAGGACGGTACGATGCGACTTTGTATCGATTACCGGCAACTTAATAAAGTAACCATCAAGAACAAGTATCCGCTACCGAGAATCGAAGATTTGTTCGATCAACTCAAACACGCAGCCGTGTTCTCTAAGATTGATCTTCGATCCGGTTACTATCAAATGAGGGTAAAAGAAGAAGATGTGCCCAAAACAGCTTTCCGAACTCGATATGGACATTACGAGTTCCTAGTAATGCCATTCGGTTTAACGAATGCCCCTGCTGCGTTCATGGACCTGATGAATCGAGTATTCAAGCCTTATCTTGACAAGTTCGTAGTTGTCTTCATTGACGACATCCTTGTATACTCTCGGAACAAGGAAGAACATGCTGATCATCTTCGGATTGTGCTTCAGACGCTCCGAGATCACCAATTGTTTGCCAAATTCACTAAGTGTGAGTTTTGGTTATCTGAAGTTTCATTCCTCGGACACATCATTTCTACCGAAGGAATCAAAGTCGACTCCAAGAAAATTCAAGCTATTCTTGATTGGAGACCTCCGAGAAATGTGAGCGAAGTCCGAAGTTTTCTCGGATTAGCCGGCTATTACCGAAGATTTGTGAAAGGATTTTCCACTATTGCTGCACCATTAACCAAACTCCTCCGAAAGGATGTAAACTTTGAGTGGTCAGAAAAGCAGCAACAAAGTTTTGATCAACTCAAGCAAACTTTGACACACGCTCCTGTTCTTATTCAACCCGAATCGGGCAAAGAATTCATAGTGTACAGCGATGCATCACACTCGGGCCTAGGTTGTGTTTTGATGCAAGAAGGCAATGTGATTGCATACGCATCCCGGCAACTGAAGCAACACGAATTGAATTATCCTACTCACGATCTCGAGCTTGCGGCCATTGTGTTTGCACTCAAAATTTGGCGGCACTATCTGTACGGTGAAAGATGCAAGTTGTTCACTGATCACAAAAGCCTGAAGTATTTGCTCACTCAAAAGGATTTGAACCTTAGGCAAAGAAGATGGTTAGAGTTACTCAAAGACTACGATTTGATCATAGATTATCATCCCGGAACAATCCATTCTTTTGATTTAAGCACTTGTTCGAATTCTTTCTTAATAGTCAAGGAAGAAATTCGAACTCTTCTTACTTATTAAGTAACAATTCGAAAGCCTCCTTAATCATTAAGTAAAGTTTCGAATCATACCTTGAATTGTAAGTAACATCTCTAATTTTGTTATTCGTAGCTACCTTGGCTATCAACGCTCATTTCCGGCTATGCAAGGCTCAGAATTATCTGAATGAACTTCAAGTTCAATCTACTCTAATCACCAGGATCAAAGAACTTCAACAAATTGATCTGGAACTTCAGAAAATCAATTCTAAGCTTGAGTCTAATCCTGACTTCTCTGTTAAGTCGAACGGTCTTCTATACTTCAAAGATCGTATATGTGTCCCTAATAACAAAGAATTACAAGATGAAATCCTACAAGAAGCACACCAAAGTTCTTTTTCAATCCACCCTGGATCAGTTAAGATGTACAAGGATCTCAAGCCCTTGTATTGGTGGCCCGGAATAAAAGCGGCTATCAACAACTATGTAGCGAGATGTTTGAATTGCCAACGAGTGAAAGCAGAGCACCGTGTCCCTACTGGTTTGCTCCAACCTCTCAAATTTCCGCAATGGAAATGGGAACGGATCACAATGGATTTCGTAACCGGTCTCCCTTGTTCGCCAAGAAAGTGCGACGCTATCTGGGTGATTGTTGATCGTTTCACCAAGTCAGCACACTTCATTCCGGTAAGAATGAATCTCAGTCTTGAAGCCTTGGCTGAATTATACATCCGAGAAGTAATTCGTTTACATGGTGTTCCAATCTCAATAGTCTCCGATCGAGATCCCCGATTCACAGCTCGATTTTGGAAAACATTACATAAAGCTCTCGGAACCAAACTGAATCTTAGCACAGCTTTCCATCCGCAAAGCGATGGTCAATCCGAGCGAGTAATTCAAATTCTCGAAGACATGCTCAGAGCTTGTATCATTGACTTCGGAAAGAACTGGGAGAAATCGATACCTTTAGTAGAATTTGCCTACAACAATAGCTTCCAATCTTCGATTCAAATGGCTCCTTTCGAAGCGTTGTATGGCAGAAGATGTCGAACACCTTTATGTTGGTCTGAACTTGGTGATAATAAAGTTTTGGGACCACAATTGCTTCGGGAAACCGAAGAACAAGTTCAAATCATTCATTCTCGATTGAAGCAAGCTTTCGATCGCCAAAAGTCTTACGCCGATCTGAAACGTAGAGACATTCAACATCAAGTCGGAGATAAAGTGTTTCTTAAAGTCTCCCCGTGGAAGAAAGTATTCCGATTCGGCAAAAGAGGCAAGCTAAGTCCTCGGTTTATCGGACCATTTGAAGTAGTTGAAAGAATTGGTCCTGTAGCTTATCGACTCGCTCTTCCTCCCGAGTTTGATAAGATACACAATGTCTTCCACGTCTCAATGCTCAGAAGATATCGATCTGATCCATCTCACGTTCTTGAGCCTGAAGAAGTTGAACTCAATCCCGATCTTTCATACGAAGAAGAACCCATCCGAATCCTCGATCGAGAAGTCAAGAGACTTCGAAATAAAAGTGTTCCTCTCGTCAAAGTTCTTTGGAGGAATCACAACGTCGAAGAAGCGACGTGGGAACCTGAGGACACGATGAAAAAGCAATATCCTCATCTGTTCGATTCAGGTAAAATTCGAGGACGAATTTTCTTTAAGGGGGGAGGAGTTGTAACACCCTGAAACGTACCCTAGTTCGAACGATAGAAAAACAACGATGATAACGTAAACAATTATAACCTAACTAAGATTGAATTGGTAACTAATAATAATATAAGATAAATATATGAAAATAAGTATAAGTATATTAAATTGTGGCTGATAATAAAAGTAAAAAAAAACATAAATTATATATATATTCCACTTAGTGGAATATACGTGGCTAAGTAAAAGACCAAGTGTCCATAGAAAGGACCATACTCGGCCACTATGACAAAAAAAAAGGTAAACAAGTGTAAAATTCAGCCATTATCATCTTATTCCTTCATCACTCTTAGCTAAAAATCAGTGAAAAACAAGAGAGAATATTGAGCTTGGTTGCTGGAAATTAAAGGGAAAAATACATGCATGTTGATTCCATAGCTCAAGTAAGTGTTTGTTAGTCATTTGATGTTGTTCTTGAGATTTATGGTTTATTTTGATGATTTTGATTATGAATAATTGCTGGAAAAATACTTAGAAATGTGATATATTGTGTAAAGTTGCTGGGTTCTTGAATTTAGGACGAATTTCTGGAAATTAAAGCATGAACATGAACTTAGGTATGAATCTGCCCAGATTCGTACTTGTATGATACCCTGTAGAAATCTGGAAAATTGAGTATGTTAGAGTCATTTCTGGAAAAAGTGTTCTTATAAAAAGTTGTAGAGGACAAAATTTTACATGGAATAGAGGTATGATTTGCTCAAACATGTTAAGTATAGGTCTCTGAATTGATGTTAGAAGTTGACTAGACTGAAACTGAATGAATTTGGAATCTGCTGGACTAAATTGTGAAATTCGAAATGTTTAGGGATCAAAATGGTGTTAATAAATTCTGAAAATTTATGCTTGAAACAGGGGAGTCATGAAATGAATAAAATTTAATAGCCAAGCTTGAATTAAGTCCCAATTGATAGGTTAAATGCATTTAGATCACATAGAGGATTAAAATGGATTAAAAGGGGACTGTTTTATGGAAATTAATAAAAATGAGGACTTGAATGCTCTGTTTTTAAAGATGTTAGAACTTAATTGTTATATTAATACATGTAGGCTAATGTGGTTAATAGCTTAGAATCAAATGAATTGTGAAATATAGGATTTAAATGCACTAAAGTCACTAAGTTAAGCTTGGACAGATTAGGCCCTGAAATTGGCCTGTTTTCAAATGTAAAACTGTATTAACTGAGAAATGCTAAAAATATGAGGCATACATGGTTTTAAAGGTGTGTTTATAAGCTTTCTAAAATGGTAAAGAACTCCTTATTTGGAGTTGTGAGTAAAAAGATGTGACCAGTTTAGTAGAGGTTACTCAAACTGCCAGTTTAGGGGGCAGATTCACTTGTCTAGGTGATTATGCTTAGGTAAATGAATTTATATGTTTGAATTAATTACTAATGGATATTGCATATGATATTTTATGTTTTAAGATCACATTGGTGAAGAATTTCAAGAGGATTCAAGGAGTGATCAAGCAAAGAGAAGGGGGAAAGGAATCATCATCAAGGATAACAACTAAGCTTGGAAGTATTTGTGAGTGTAGCTAGTTTAGGGTTGAGATTAGTGTCTCAACCAATGTGTTTATGTTTTTTTGGATGATTTAAAATGAAGCATGTAATGAACTTAATAATGGATTGGTAAATTTAAATGCTAAGGAAGAAGGACTAAAGGAATGAACTATGAACTAGGTATATGATGCTATCTAGATATGCTAGTTGATGTCTATATGGGTTGCTTTGTGACATGAGTTGTTTGAGCCACTTGAATTGAATTAATGGATGATTTAGCTACTGTTTGAAGATGGTTATATGATTGAAATGATGTTAAATGCTTGCTGGAAATTTGATTGAGCATGGCTTGAATGTGCACAATGTAAACATGATTGAATGTGTACATGACTTTGTGATATGTGTTTTATAAACAAGTAAAATGCTATTGTTAATAAAGAAAGATAAGTAAAGTCCTTGGTTTGATTAGTGTCTATAGGTAGAAGGGCATTCCTTAGAGTCATTGAGCTCCTCTGATCTTTGTTACAGGATGGTGGTTAGTCACCTATAAACCTGATAAGGTGGTTAGTCACCTTGATAATTGAATGGTGGTAAGTCACCATTGATGCCTATGCATCCTCTGTTATAAGTTGAAATGAGAAATGGATACTTTGAGTATCTAAAGTTACATGATACATGAAGACTTGATTACCTATTTCATTAATCATCCAAGGCAAAACATGATTAGAACAATGATATATGTTTAAATGAACAAGTTGGATATTAGCCCTAATGATATGGAATGAATATGTGTACTTGGTTGAGATTTAAAATGAACTATGTTGTGATGTGAAACTATGAAATGTTGCTGCCAAGATGATAATGAGATTACATGTTGTTTGTTGTCCAATTTAGCTTGAATTGTACATGTGCTTGCTGCCCAAATTTGGCTTGAATTGTATATGTTGCTTGCTGTCCAATTTGGTATGAAATGTACATGTAGCTTGCTGCCTAAATTGGTATGTTTTAAATGAAACGGTTGCTGCCCAATAAGTCATTGTACATGTAAATACTTGCTGCCCTATTGGTTAGTACATGAAAATAGCTTTGTTAACTTGGTTTTGATAGGCTAGTTAGGTATTCCAATACGTGCTAAGCCTAGCTAAGTAACTTTAAAGATTGAATAAGACTTTAAAAGATTGAAACTAGTAAAGTTTAGGGCTGCCTCGCTAAGTACATTATGTGTACTTATCACTCTCTTTGTTTCCTTCTTCCAAAATAACAGGTTCGTTGATATCCGAAAGCCATCCGTTTTGTTCCGAGAGCTTCGCAAGCCAAGAACAAGTATGATATAATCTTGCTTAGTCTCCTAGTTGGTGGCATAGTCTAAGTTAGTTTGTCATGCATTATGGAACATGTAATTGTTAAGTTTGGTTTGTATAAAACTAAGACATGTTATATTACGTAATGACTTGATGAATGTTTATGTAAATATGGATATGATGATATGAATGAACTATGTTTGAAGTTAACTAAGCTTGATATGAATTTGAGTATCATTTATATGGTTCATGCCCTTGATGGATTTGAATGGTTGAATATGTATAAGTATGATATCTTTATTTGAATTCGGAAGGGTGCATCTAGAATTGTTGTTGGATGATTTGTAAAGTTCGAATGGTAATAGAATATTAGAATATAATGAATGCTGATTTCGAATACTATTGTATATGATTTAGGTTGTTTGAAAGTTATTATATGTATTTGTATGGTTGTGTTGTAATATGAACTAAGATATGTATATAGATAATATTTGATTGTCTTATGTATTCGAATAAGAAGCATTGGTATACTTGAATCAAATGTTCATGAGTTTGATTGAATACATGTATGTTAGTTAGGCTTGTTAATATGCATTTGCAACATGAATATAAGATTCATGTTAGAAAAGTTTTAAATTGGCTCACCTATATGTATCTATGATCTTGTTATTGGATAAATGATTATATGATTGTTTGCTTTGATGCTTGTTAAGTATGAATTGAATCTCATATAATTGTATGTTTGATGTGTTGACATGTATGAATCTGTCCATCACCCGAATCGTAACATCGCTCGCTCGTAACCGGGTGAGGGGTGTTACATAAATTGGTATCAGACCTTCGGTTTAGTCGATTCTCGGACTAAATCGGGTCTATTGCATCATATAGGTTAAACTATGCCACCTAGGAGTTTTATATTGAACTGCTTGCGATTGCACTCTCTAACTTCGATCTTTTCTGAAATCTTATTAGAATGCCCGAATCACATTTGGCTCGTGATAATGGAAGTCCTCGAGAATCATCTAACGAGGATGGAAGCGTTAGGATGAAAACCAACGCTCCGGGACAATCTAATCCTCCCGAGCAAGCGGACCCTCCGAGAAGATCGGAACCGCGAGAACCGACTCCACTCCCTGAACCTAATCAGACAACTCCGACAATTCCGACTGTTCAGAGTGCTCAGCGGGAATGTCTCCTAAGTATGAAGGAGATGTTCGATCAATTAGTAATGAACATCCGACGAGAACAACCGACTCCAGTGGTTGCTGCCCCGAGTCGAGCCCCTATCGACAAGCTCGCGCAACATCGAGCAACTACATTCACCGGTGAAAACGAGGAAAAGCCGGAAGAAGCTGAGAACTGGCTCGAAAGAACCACTCAAATCTTAACTCGTCAACTTCAATGTTCGGATGAACATAAACTTGAATGTGCGATTGCACTTCTAGCCGAAGAAGCTCTAAGTTGGTGGGAAACCACAACTCTGACTGCCCCTACCGAGTCAGTTACATGGAAATTCTTCGTTGATGAATTCAAAAAGAAATATATTAACGAACAATACCTTGCTGATCGGAGGAAGAAGTTCTTACATTTGAAACAGGCCAATCGGCCGATTGAACAATATGTTGCCGATTTCTGCAAATACTACAAGTATCGCTCGGAGTACATCAAGACCGAGAAAGATAAATATCGAATGTTCATCGACGGGCTAAGTGATGAATTGAGTCCGATGTTCACAGCACTTGACATTACGGATTTTCAAATCCTCGTGAATCAGGCCATCGCCACTGAATCTAAGATGCGGAATGTCGAGAAACGAAAGAGTGGATTCCGAACTGATAAGAAGCAGAAGAGTGACGACAAGTCTCAGTGGTCTAAGAACCCGAAACATCAGAAGGAATCATCCTCCACCTATATACCATCTACTCGGAATAATTTCCAACCCCAACACTCCAACAAGATGGCTACTCCGGTTGTTTCCGTCAACAGTACTAGAAATGTCGACATACCTCCTGTTTGCAAATTCTGTCAGAAGAATCACTTTGGCCAATGTCGAGCCCAGGCGAACCTCTGTTATGCTTGTGGCGCTGACGATCATTACATCCGAGACTGTCCAAAAAGAAATGATCAATCTTTTGTTCGACCGGCTAACCAAAGTTCTGTGCCGTCTAGCCGAGGCAAACATCCGAGACAAGTTCAGTCGAACAATCCCGGGAAAGGCAAGGCTGCCCAATCAAAAGCCACCACTTATCAGGAGTCCCGAGCCCCAGCTCGTGTCTATCACATTCGTGGCAAGGAAGAAGAAGAGTATCCCGATGTCATTGCGGGTACGGTTGAACTTAACCTTAAACCTGTTTACGCATTGATAGATTCAGGATCAACCCATTCATTTATATGCTCATACTTGTTAGATGAACTTAAATTGAAACCTGAAACTGTACAATCTGGGCTAATTGTTTTGAACCCTATAGGAGGTAGTATGCCTATAAATTTGATTTGTAAAGACTGTCGGATAACAATCCGAAATGTACCCTTTCCTTGTAATCTATATGTATTACCCAAATGTGAATTTAATCTAGTTTTAGGACTAGATTGGTTGGGAAAACATGAAGCCTGGGTAGACTGTCAAAACCGTAGGTTATATTTACGGGGTTTAGGAAAAGAATCCATTCTATTGATAGACAAGAAACCGATCTCTATTTTCGCCGCTATGGCACTGCAAGATGAGCTTGATTTCGGTTTACTTGAAATGCCTGTTGTATCTGAATTTTCCGATGTTTTTCCCGAGGAACTCCCTGGCCTTCCTCCAACTCGGGAAGTTGAATTCAAGATCGTAGTTCAACCTGGAACTAATCCTGTGTCCAATACACCTTATCGGATGGCACCTGTTGAACTCAAAGAACTAAAGAAGCAAATTCAAGAACTCGAGGATAAAGGATTCATCCGACCTAGCATCTCTCCCTGGGGTGCTCCTGTACTATTCGTGAAAAAGAAGGACGGTACGATGCGACTTTGTATCGATTACCGGCAACTTAATAAAGTAACCATCAAGAACAAGTATCCGCTACCGAGAATCGAAGATTTGTTCGATCAACTCAAACACGCAGCCGTGTTCTCTAAGATTGATCTTCGGTCCGGTTACTATCAAATGAGGGTAAAAGAAGAAGATGTGCCCAAAACAGCTTTCCGAACTCGATATGGACATTACGAGTTCCTAGTAATGCCATTCGGTTTAACGAATGCCCCTGCTGCGTTCATGGACCTGATGAATCGAGTATTCAAGCCTTATCTTGACAAGTTCGTAGTTGTCTTCATTGACGACATCCTTGTTTGCCAAATTGTTTGAAAGTTGTTATATGTATTTGTATGGTTGTGTTGTAATATGAACTAAGATATGTATATAGATAATATTTGATTGTCTTATGTATTCGAATAAGAAGCATTGGTATACTTGAATCAAATGTTCATGAGTTTGATTGAATACATGTATGTTAGTTAGGCTTGTTAATATGCATTTGCAACATGAATATAAGATTCATGTTAGAAAAGTTTTAAATTGGCTCACCTATATGTATCTATGATCTTGTTATTGGATAAATGATTATATGATTGTTTGCTTTGATGCTTGTTAAGTATGAATTGAATCTCATATAATTGTATGTTTGATGTGTTGACATGTATGAATCTATCCATCACCCAAATCGTAACATCGCTCGCTCGTAACCGGGTGAGGGGTGTTACAATGCTCATAATGTCAAACATCAAATGATCAAAAAGTATCTTAGTGCTTAAATTGTCAATTCTTGTATAGACAAACACTAGTGAGCCAAAATTGTCAAATTTGCTCAAGTGTTTTAGGTTTTGGGTGAGTGCTTAATTGTGCAAACAAACACCTATTAGAGGGTTTTAAGTTTGCTTTCTTTATCTCTTTGTAAAGAGGGTTTTGATGAAGGCTTTGGGTAGAAGCTTGATCGGTTGTAAGGGTTTCCTCCCAATCCTAGAAAAGGGGACGAATCAATAGTGGATTGATTGAGAAATCCTTAGTGGGGAGCTAAGGTAGTGGATGTAGACCTTGGTTAGAAGGTTGAACCACTATAAATCATTGTGTCACATTTCTTTTTAGCTTCCTCAGCCCTTCCACCCAAAAATCCACCTTTCCTTCACTTGGTGAGCTAAATTGGTTGATCGAATCGAGCCCCACACAACTCAACAGTTCCTAAGGAACTTGTCAAATCTAATAATGTTGATGTCATGTCACCTTGGATTCCTAAGGGAACCAAGCTTTTGGGAGCTAACACTCGTAGACCCAAAATGATTTGGGTACCAAAAATCAAAGCTTAATATCTTTGTTTGTAGGGGGAGCATTGCTACAAGACCAAAGCACAAAGCCAAAACTCATGGTACCTTGATAGTGGATGCTCGAGGCACATGACCGAAGACAAGAGTCAATTCATGAATCTAAAGCCAAAAAGTGGAGTAGTGGTGACATTTGGTGACAACTCCAAAGGCCACATTAAAAGTATTGGCTCCATAGGTAATCACTCTACTATACTCATTGAAAATGTATTGTATGTCGATGGTCTAAAACACAATTTATTGAGCATTAGTCAATTGTGTAATAAAGGGTTTAATGTCTTATTTGATAAAAATTGTTGTAAAATTGATGACATTAAATCTAATAAAATAATGCTCATTGGTCATCGCATAGGTAACATATATATGGTGCATCTAGATGACATTCATTCATCCCATGCATGTTTTGTTGCACAAAATGAAAATGATGCATGGTTATAGCATAGGAAACTAGGACATGCTAGCATTAGTGTTTTAGAAAAAAATAGTTTTCCTAAATTTAGTTAGAGGTTTACCCAAGATTAAATTCTCAAATGATAAAATATGTGATGCATGCTCTAAGGGTAAACAACATAGGCCATCCTTTAAATCCATTAATGATGTTTCTACAAGTAGGTGTTTACAACTAATTCATATGGATCTATTTGGGCCAATTAGGACAACTAGCTTGGGTGGAAAATTATATGCTCTTGTGCTTGTTGATGATTACTCTATATATACTTGGGTTCTCTTTTAAGCACCAAGGATGAGGTTTTAGAAAACTTCATCACATTTTCAAAATTAACCCAAAATGATCTTGAACTTAAAATTTCACACATTAGAACTAATCATGGAACGAAATTTCAAAATATGGGTTTTAATGAATTTTGTAATGAAAATGGGATTAGCCATAATTTTTTGGCTCCTCGAACTCCTCAACAAAATGGGGTAGTTAAGAGGAAAAATAGAACTTTAGAAGAAATGGCTAGGACTATGCTTTGTGAAAACAATTTACCTAATTATTTTTGGGCGGAAGCCACTAACACCACTTTCTATATTATTAACCCATTAATGATTAGGCCTATTTTAAAGAAAACTCCTTATGAGATTTTAAAATCTAAAAAGCCTAACATCAGCTATTTTCACCCTTTTGGTTGCAAGTGTTTTGTTTTGAATAATGGAAAAGACAATTTAGGTAAATTTGATGCAAAAAGTGATGAAGCTATTTTTCTAGGTTAGTCTTTAAACTCTAAAGCCTATCGTGTGTTTAACAAAAGAACTTTAGTTGTAGAGGAATCTATACATGTTGTTTTCGATGATAACCTCCTTCCAAGGAAGGAATCTTGTGATGATGATGATGATGTAGGAATCCTTGATGCCTTTGATGGAGGACAAACTTCAAAGGATGATAAGATTCCAACTAAAGAAGAAGATGCACAAGATCCACCTCTTGAAGCCTTGAAGGACTTGGCTCTTGAGGAAAAGGAAGTGAGCCATCCAAGGGGTAACTATTAGATCTTCTCTCAAACTCATGAATCATGTTGCTTTTATCTCGTGCATTGAGCCTAAGAACATTAAAGAAGCATTAAAAGATGATTTTTGGATTATGGCTATGCAAGAAGAGTTAAATCAATTTGAGAGAAGTAATGTATGGACATTAGTTGAAAGGCCTAGTAATCAATCTACTATAGGAACTAAATGGGTATTTAGGAATAAACTAGATGAAGTGGTAACATTGTGAGAAACAAAGCTAGATTAGTTGCTCAAGGTTACACTCAAGAAGAGGGAATAGATTTTGATGAAACCTATGCACTCGTAGCTAGAATGGAAGCTACTAGGATGTTGCTTGCATATGTATGTTATCATAATTTCAAGCATTTTCAAATGGATGTGAAAAGTGCATTTTTAAATGATTTTATAAATGAGGAAATGTATGTGAAAAACCACCGGGTTTTGAAGATTCAAAATTTCCAAATCATGTTTTTAAGCTAACCAAAACACTTTATGGTTTAAAACAAGCTCCTAGAGCTTGGTGTGAAAGGCTTTCAAACTTTTTGATTGAAAAAGGTAAGGTGGACACTACACTTTTCATAAAGAGATATAAAAATGACATATTAGTAGTGCAAATATATGTTGATGATATCATTTTTGGATCTACTAATGAGTGTCATTGCAAAGAGTTTGCTAAGTTAATGCAAGGTGAATTCGAGATGAGCATAATGGGGGAGCTCTCATTCTTTTTGGGACTCCAAATCAAACAAAGGAAGGATGACACCTTCATCAATCAAGCAAAGTACGTGAAAGATATACTCAAGAAGTTCGTCTTGGAGCAAGCAAAGCCTCAAGCTATACCAATGAGCTCATCTACCAAGCTTGACAAAGATGAAGGAGGTAAGTGTGTTGACTCTAAGCTTTATCGCTCGATGATTGGATCTTTGCTTTACCTTACCGCAAGTATACTGTATATATTGTTTAGTGTTTGTTTGTGTGCTAGGTTTCAAGCTAGTCTTAGAGAGTCTCACTGTTGAGTGTGTAAAAGTTCTATTATTTACACCCTTTTTAACCCATATTTCTGCTGCATTCAAGCATCATTGCATTGCATTTAGGTTAGTTTTCAGTAAAACATCACAATTATATAAAAGGCACGGATTCTACTAAAAGTTGGCGTATTTTGCAGGTAGCTGCCATGGTTGACGATGAAGGCAGGCGCAGGGCAGATAAGTTGAAGAGCTGAACTGGACAAGCAGCCGAAGAAGACGAACCTGTCATGGACCTGTCGTGACAGCAAGGTGATAGCAGACTTATGAAGAGGAAAAGTCAAGTGGACCTCGATAGATAGAGAAAAATCTGCTCGTCTGTCGTGTGAAAGCCAAATATTTTTCCAAGCCCTGGATCAAAAGATATGTCAAGCCAAAGCTCAAGGAGAGGAGATTCCTAAAAGCTAGGATGCGGCTGGAAAGTAGGAGACTTTAGAGATTTAGTCTTTATTAGAATCTTACTTTTAATTAAAGTTGTAATCCTTGTTTCCTTAGATAACTTGAGCCCAAAGCTTATATAAGGGCATAGATTTAACCTAGAGGCACAACCGATTACCCCATAACCAAACCTAAACCCCTGCCGTCCACCCGTCACCGACATGTTCTAAATTCCCCCTAGGGCTACGGGTTGTTTTGTAAAGTAGTTGCAAGGGTTGTTTTGTTTTAGGATTTTTCAAGTTCAATAAAATAAACTTCAAGTTCTTTTATCTTGGTTTTAATATCTTGCAAGAGCATCGGGAGAGCATTGTGAGGTTATCCATTTACTTAGCATCGGGAGAGTTAAGTATACGAAAGAGATAAAAGCGCGTTCTCTAGTTTATAGTTGAACCATCTCGTGCCTAGGGATAGGGCGAGGTTAAGTGGCTAAGGAAGAATTCATACACATCGGTGTTCATCCTTCGATTCACGCCGGGAGGTATCATCAAAGACGTGTTCATCGACAGACTTGTGCCTAGGGATAGGGCAAGGCAGATCTGGGATTCTTGCCAAGCTTGAAGTACGGAGTTGGTGTGTCTGCTGCCGTGACAGCCAACGGACAGACGCCGCGACAGGTGCTGTCGACGACGGGAGCGACGACAGAACTGGAAATCCTAAGCAACTCAATACCTGCACTACCGAGCAATTCAATACCGGCCCATTCTCTCTATCTTGATAACTCAATCCTTTTATTTACGTTTTTATTTTATTATTCTCGTGACAATCTTCTAAACAATTTCCTTTACTTCGTGCAGTAAATCAAGGTGAAGTCATTAGCCCAATCCCTGTGGAGACGATATCCGATACTTCGTATCACTTTACTACTTGCGTCGTGTACACTTGTACTACAATTGCGATAGACTATTTTACACGCAACACTCACCTTATAGTCGTTAAAAGAATCTTTAGGTACCTTAGAGATACTCATTGCCTAGGTCTTTGGTACCCTAGAGACTCAACCCTCAACCTTCATGCTTATTCGGATACAAATTATTAGGTGTAAAATTGATAGGAAAAGTACTCCGGGAACTTGCCAATTCTTAGGTAGTATGCTCATATCTTGGTTCTCTAAGAAACAAAACATTGTAGCTCTATCTACCACCGAAGCCGAGTACATATCCTTAGGGAGTTGTTGTGCTCAAGTCCTTTGGATGAAGCAAAAATTCTTAGATTATGGAGTTAAAGTTGAAACCATACCCCTTAAGTGTGATAACACTAGTGCTATATGCTTAACCAAAAATCCCATCCAACACTCTAGAACCAAACATATAGAAATAAAGCATCATTTCATTAGAGATTATTTTATTAAGGAAGATGTTGTTATAAAGTACGTTGACACCTTGAACCAACTAGCAGACATTTTTACCAAACCTCTAGACAAAGAGCGTTTTTGGTCCCTTAGGAGAGAGTTAGGTCTAACTAGCTTACCATGACCCTTTAGGACTCTTTTTGAGGTTAAAATTGCTTGAATTTGTGAAAATGCATGTTTATGTGTTGTTGATCTTGATAGAAACCATGCTTATAGCTAGGGGTAGTATGCTTTTGTTAGAATATGCTTAAACTTGATCATTCATCGATTGCATTCATTTAAAAGATGTTAAAGTCGAGCCTTTGATTGTTCTAAAAGCCAAAAATGCATTTCTATGCATAGGGTATCGATACGGCCTTATGCGTATCGATACGAGTACTTAATTAGTTGACCAGACTGCATTTTCTCTAATACGGGTATCGATACGGTTAAACATGTTTCGATACAAGATGTGAACGTTTCGATACGGATGATATTCGTTTCGATATAGTCCCTTGACACGCGTTTCTAGAGAATTACTATTTTACTCTCGTATCGATACACCCTTTAGCGTATCGATACTCGATTGCGTAGACTGCTACTTAATGGCATTAAAAGAGTTTAACTTTTACCAAAATTAAAATTTCAAAACCCTTGCCGTTTTTACTCTATAAAAAGCCTATAAATCCCTCATATTTTCACCACAAAACTAAAAATCTCTTGAGGATTTTTCAACATCAAGCCAAGCTTTTAAATCTATCTATCATATTGGTGCAAGTTCTTCATCCATTCCTCTCTTAATCAATATCAAGGTATAAAACTTATTTTCTCTTTTTATTTTCCTTTGTGATTTTCTTTTTATATTCTTTTTGTTTTGTTTTGCTCTTTCAAAAAAACAATCTTTATCAAACCTTTTTATTTTATTTTTTTGCCTTTCAATTTTTTTTTAAAAAAAACCTTGATTATTGATTTTCTATATGTTGAATGGGAAAAATATTGCATACACATTGTTTTGATAAATTCCTCTAGATAATGGCACCCAAAAAGAGAGCGCGTACTAGCGAAGTTGGTGAACCTTCCAATCTCGGAGATGGTACTCGCCCTAATTTGACCCTTATCTATCAAAGATGTTTTCGAACCACGGGGAACTCAACTATTTTCGCACCTTTCAAAACTATAAGATTCGTCCAGAGAGGGTGATTTTCGTTTCGTTTCTTAATTCAGAGCGCTTCAAGTTTGTCTACTTATCTTTGCTCCAAGAATGGAAATTTATGGATTTTATACAAATCTCGGGCTTTTTCTTTCAAATCCCGGGCTTTTTCTTTCACAATTTGGTTTTGATATTCTATGCCAATGCCAAGTGTTTCGCCGATACCTCGGGTAATGTTGTTGCCGTCAACTCCTATCTCATGGGCAGAAAGATTATCGTCGATGTTCCATCTCTTTGTGATGTTTTTAAGTTAGAAGATGAGGGTATCGAAGATGAGAATTCCCTTGGTCATGTCTTGGGAGGTTCTGTGACGGTTCTCAACGCTCAAGATTGAATCCTTCACTTGATGATTACTTGGTGGTTTAGGCCTTCAGGAGGGAAATATTCAACCATCCGCCAAGTTGATTATTTTTGGATTCGGTGCTTTCGCCAGAGACAACAACCAAATCTTGCTCGCATCATGTTTGCGGAGATTGTCTATCTCGTGCAACACCGCCATACAACTCTTGTCACTTCATTCACATATGGCACCGCCTTGAGTTACTTCTTCACTTAAAAGGAGATTGATTGTTCTCACGACTACCCGACACCCCTCACCGATCTCATTGATGAAAGATCTCTTTCTAAGGGGAAATTTCATTACTTCAATGGTAGTTGGCTTCGTCTCTCCGAGCTTCCTAGCGATGCGATCCCGGAAGAGATTGCCAATCCTCAAGCTCCTCAAGCCCCTTCTCCACCTTCCATGGATGCTCTTATGACTTTTCTCAATGAACAATTCACAAGCTTATCCACGGGAATTGCTTTCATGGATCAAGTCATGAACTCATGGTTTGTCGCCATAGACACACGCTTCACAAGCCTTGAAGATCGCGTGAAAAATGTGGAGACGCGTCTCACTTCTCTTGAAGGCGGTCACAATTCGATGAACATCTCTCTTACCGCTTTCCATGATGAGTGGCATCAATCTAGGAGGAATAATGATGATGCCAACGAAAAGGACGATGAAGATGGCGATGGAGAAGAGTAGTAGATTATCTTTTCATTCCATTCATGTCATTTAGGAATTCTATTTATGCACTTTGAATTATGTTCTTTAGGATTAAGTTTAAAACCTATGCTTTGATTATTGTTATTTTAATTTTATTTTGATGTTTCCTTAATTTTGAACTTAATGCTTATCTATTATATGTTGCTTGGTTATTGTTTACGCCTTTTGCCTATGTCTCTATTTTTTTATCTAACAAAAAGGGGAGAGGGAACAAGCTCACTTAAAATTTTAACTAAAATATTTTCTAAGTGTTCCAAGGCCAAACTATTAAAAATAGCATATGTGTATCGATACGCTCCTAGCCGTATCGATATCTTTTTACAAACTTGGCCACTGGAGAAATCTGTTTCGATACGGTAAGGAGCGTATCGAAACAGATTGTATCTGTATCGATACACTCTCTCTATAAAATCACATTGAGTTTGAATGGCATACCGATACGGTGTCACCCGTATGGATACGAATTTAATGGAATTTTAAATTCAAAAGCCTTAAATGTTTTTGACCGTTGGTGTCAGTTGTTAGGTAACATACTTTTAAAGAGTTGGTTATCACGTACCGATATGCTCTTACTCGTATCGATACGAAATCTTCCAGTGAGCTTTGTGGGAATAATTGCATCGATATGGTCTTACTCGTACCGAAACACATCCCTAACCCGTACCGATACGCCTACACGTGTATCGATACACCCCTCTTGTAATTGTGCAATGACTCTTTCTGTTTTGAGACAGGTATCGATATGGATCCCCGCGTACCGATACGGTAGGCTGCATAAGTGCATTTATGGTGGAAATAGAGGGTCTCAACGGCTATAATCAATACCCTAACCACCCAAACGTCTAGAATTAATGAAGGAGGTATAAAATCAAGCCAATTAAAGACCAACAACAACTATTGCATCCAAGAGAAACATCCTTACAAAATTCAAGCTCAAAGTGCCCAATTTCTCATTCTTGTAAAATCCCAAATTGTGTTGTGTGTAATTTCAATCTTGTATTCCAATTTGGGTTGAGTGCTTGTATCTAAATGGGCAAATTTGTATTGAGAGATATTCTACTTGCCTTATAATTCTTCTTTGTATCTTTGTGTTGGTCAAATTTTAGGTAGAAAATTTGACCGGTATTTTAAAGGTTATCTCCTAAGCCTTGAAAAGGGGAAGAACAATTAGTGGATTGTTGGAAAATCCTTAGTGGTAGCTAAGGTAGTGGATGTAGAGTTCATTTGGAACTTGAACCACTCTAAATTGCCTTGTTCTTCAATTTTAGTCATTCCACTTTCTCCAACAAATTTTAAAAACTCAATTCACCCCTCTTGGCTTTGATCAATCCATTGATCCACTCAACAGAAAATTATAAGTGCCTTTAAGATTAAAGAGCTGCTATATTTTTTAAGTAAAATTTTAAAGTTCAATTCAGTTCATTTAGATATTTTTATTTTTTTTAAACTATCAACGAAGATTTGATTAAGTTTGGTTCAGTTCGAATTTTTCATATTAATTTTGAATTTTTAGATTTTGAAATTTAATTAGTTAAAATAGACTTTATTTTATGGGTTATATTTTGATACACAACTTGTGTAAAAGAAATTTTCACAGCCCTTCATATTTAAACTATAAACTTAAAAATCTAGATTTCTAACAGTAACAGCCTAAATCTTAAACTCTAAACCCTAAAACCTAAACTATAAATTGTAAATATAAATCTTAAATTCTACCCCTACAACTTGAACTCATAAACTCTAAACACTAAAATTAAAAAGTTTGTGTATCAAAGTATTTTCCTTGTTTTATAGATTTTGAACGTTATCCGACAAATTTTAAAGTATTTTTTCATAGTTATTTAGAAAAATATTGACCTTTCAAGTAAATAAAAACTGATTTATATTTTTCTGGAAATTAAATTGTATACATTATTTTTAAATTTATTTTCACTATCTTAAATATAAAAATAATTTTACGTTTGTTAACATAATATCGTGAAAGCCCACTTCAGCTTCAAGCCCACAGCTTCAAGCCCAAGTCTTGGATGTTTCGAGAGTTTCTGCATGTCTTGGATGCTTCGAGAGTTCCAGCCCAATTCAGATTTCTCTAGAAATATTATATCCTTCCAGTGATTTCTAGCAAGTCTCCAGGCTGTTAGTTTGTTAGGCTTGTATAGTATAAATACGTAATGTGGGCTCAATTTTAATTGACCCAATACATTGTATTACCCAATTCTTTTTGATAATGTTAATAAAATGAGTAGACCCATTTTACCCAAACAGATTTCAATTTAGGGCTTCGACCTAAAACCCCCTTTTTCTCAGATTCATCTACCTCCACCGTTTAACTGCTCAATCTCTTCTAGGGCCGGCGTTTGCACTCATCGGAGGTTGCTTTACATGGTATCAGAGCTATAATGGTGATCCTTGCCGGCGGTTTCTCCTCAGATCTGAGGTTTCTCATCGACTATTTGGTGATTCAGTGTGAGTTTGTTTTTCTTCGACAAATTGTTCTTTCCCTCATTCTGCCATGGTGAATCTCGATGAGTTGAACAACAATAGTGATGCAACTCACGGCGGCGACGACCTATCCTCCCAGATGTTCTCCAACAAGCGAATCAAAGTATGCCTCGACGATACAAATTACCTGTTATGGAAGAAACAGGTGATCCTCACTATTCGAGGTTTAGGTCTGGAAGAGTACATTGATCCAGACACACCAAAACCAGCGAAGATTGTTGAGCGCACATCAGGGGAGAGACTCATCAATCCGGCGTATATGCGGTTCCTGCAACAAGACAGTTCCCTCGCATCATGGCTTCTGTCCACCGTAAGCTCAACTGTTCTCCCTCAACTCGTGGGAGCTGAGACGTCTGCAGAAATTTGGTCAGTGATTACAGGTCTTTATTCAAAGCTTTCTACTACTAAAGTTATGCACCTGCACTGTAAATTGAGGTCTATGAAAAAAGGATCTCTCCGTATGCGTGAATATACAATCAAGATCAAAGAGATCTGTGACTTGCTGGCATTATCTAGAAATAAAGTTTCCGACGTAGAGCATATCGCAACTATTTTGAACGAACTGCCAGCTGAATTTGGACCTTTTGTGGCAGTAATTACTGTGAGTCAGACTCCATATTCTTTGGATGGAGTAATCTCAGTTTTGGTTGATGCCGAGTCTCGACTCGAGGATGCTGTTGAGGTACCAGTAAGCATTAATCTAACTTAGCTGCAGCAAAGAGACTCTGCTGAGAAAATAGATTATTCGCAAGGCACAGGATATTCTTCAGATCATGGTAGAAATTATTCACAAGGCACAGGGTATTCTTCTGATCATGGAAGAGGCTTCAGGTCAGGGCCCTATCAAGGTGGACGTTTTCGTGGACGGTCTTCAGGCAGGCCTCAGTGTCAAATCTGCCACAAGTTGGGGCATATGGCATACTCATGTTGGTATCGTTTTGATGAAGGATACAAAGGTGGCACCTCTCAACAGTCATCTCAGTCCCCTATGCCACAAGCTAATGCCTGTCACTACCAGACCGATTCGTTCGATCAGTTTTATGAGCCTTTTGTGGAGTCTTCTCGAGATACAACGAATGTCCCTGAAGGTCAGCAGCCTGAGGAGAAAGTCCATGTTAATTTGATCACTGCACCTGGTTTCAACAGTGGCTCAGTTCAGTGGTACCCCGATTCGGGTGCCACTCACCATGTGACAAATCGTAAGTCTTCTATGCTTTCTTCTATGTGTTATAATGGTCAGCATAAGGTGCATTTGTCTTTCAATTTGCATTCCGTTGATCGTTCTATCAGTCAGCGTGTTTCAGTTCAGCATACTACTGTGAATAAAGATGTGTCCACCTATTGGTTATGGCACAATCGTCTCGGCCATCCTTCCTCCGAGGTGGTCTCTCGTGCTTTAGATAGGAATTTTTCTCCTGATGGGAAGCTGCTCTGCCCAGCCTGTCAAATGGGGAAGGCCCATGCCCTTCCGTTTCATCACTCCACTACTGAGTACACCACTCCATTCGAACTTGTAGAGATCGATGTGTGGGGACCAGCCCCAATTACCTCAGCTGGATTTACTTACTATGTTCCTTTCGTTGACATGTACACTCGATCTTGTTGGACTTATTTGCTTCGAAATAATAGTGAAGTCTTTCCTATTTTTGATGCGTTTGTTGCGTTGGTTAAGAATCAATTTTCCTCCAATATTAAATTTGTCCAAACCGATGGAGGGGGTGAATTCTGTGCCCTTATTCCTAAGTTGAGAGCCTTGGGCATCCAACATCGTATAACATGTCTGCATACGTCCCAACAAAACGGAGTTGTCGAACGGAAGCATCGTCAAATCATCGAAACTGCTCTTTGTCTTTTGGCTCAGTCATCAGTTTCGTTCAAGTTTTGGTCCTACGCTGTTTTGACAGCAACTTATCTCATCAATCGCCTTCCTTCGCATACCCTCAATAATGTTTCACCTTATGAAAGGTTGACCGGCAAGAAGCCTGACTACAGTTTTCTTAAAGTCTTTGGGTGTGCATGTTATCCCTATCTACGTCCGTTTAATCGACACAAGTTCGACTTTCGTTCTTGTCAGTGCACTTTTCTTGGATATTCTCCATCCTACCATGGTTACCAGTGTTTGGATGCTATTGGTCTGGTCTTTATTTCTCGCCATGTTCGCTTCGATGAAAGTGTTTTCCCATTTACCTCTTCTCCTTCTTCCAGCAAGACGTCCTCTGTTGAGTTTTTGTCTACGCCTGTACCAATTCTGCAGCCTACTCGCAACACTGGTGCATCTAAAAATCGTGCTCCAGGAATGGTGTCAGTACAGTCGCCTGAGGTCTCAGTCTCTCCTGCTTCCCCTGAGGCTTCCTCTCCTCCAGTTCAGCCTATCTCTACAGCAGCTGCTCCTGCTGTGTCAGAGCATGATGGACCATCGTCTCTGCCACTTGACTCATCACAATCTGGGCCAAGGGACACTGGTTCAGTCGATGTTGCTGCTTCACAGGAACCTAATTCCACTGCCACCAGGGATTTTATTGAATCTAATGATGCATCCCCTTCTCCTTTCGGAGCAGATTCTATTGGCTTTGATCAGCTTCATTCCTGTACGTAGCATGTTCCTACAAGTGTTATTACCCCTTTGGATTCGAGTGTAAATTCAGCAGGGAATACACATGCAATGGTCACACGCAGTAAGAGAGGAATTTTCAAGCCAAAAGTGTTGTTACTCAGTTGTGATGACGTACCTCAAAGCATTCATGAAGCTATGCAGCATGTTGAATGGTGCAATGCTGTCATGGAGGAATATTCCGCGTTGATAGCTAATGGTACTTGGTGTTTGGTTGAACTACCTCGCGATCGAAAAGCCGTCGGATGTAAGTGGTTATTTAAGGTTAAGCGTAATGCGGACGGAACCGTAAGTCGGTATAAGGCACGGTTGGTCGCCAAAAGATTTTCTCAAGTTCTCGGACATGATTTTACCGATACATTCAGTCCGGTGGTCAAATCTCTCACAATCAATGTCTTGATTTCGCTGGTTGTTACGAATAAATGGGTAGTGCACCAAATCGACATTAATAATGCCTTTTTAAAAGGCAATCTTAGCGAAGAAGTCTACATGCACCAACCGCCCGGCTTTGAGCAACTCAGTCCCAATGGTACTCCATTCGTGTGCAAATTGATTAAAGCGTTGTACGGCTTACAGCAGGCCCCTCAGAGTTGGTTCTTTAAATTGAAGAATTTTTTGGTTTCACTCCACTTCGAGTGCTCTCTTGCTGACACGTCACTGTTCAAATACAAAGCTGATGGGGTTAGTACATTTGTTATTGTTTACGTTGATGATATATTGCTCTCTGGAAATTCTGAAACTCACATTGTTCATGTAAAACAGCAATTTCATGAACAGTTTTCGCTTAAGGATCTCGGTGTTCTTGATTACTTTCTGGGCATGGAAGCCACTACAAATTCTGCTGGTATTTTTCTAAACCAAAAGAAATATATATTGGATTTGTTGCATCGAACACAGATGGCTGAATCAAAGCCAGTTGATACTCCCATGACAGTCTCACCAAAGCTTAGTAAGTATGATGGCGACTTATTTTCCGATGTTACTAAGTTTCGTAGTATTGTGGGTGCACTTATCTATATATGTCACACACGACCGGATATTTCGCATGTTGTTAATAAGGTCGCTCAATACATGCAATGCCCTACGGTTAATCATTGGAGTGTCGTTAAGCGTATCTTGAGGTACCTTAACAATACACTGGATTTTGGTCTATGGTTTTCGGCTCAACAAACCAATTTTCCCAATCTTGTTGCTTTCTGGGATGCCGATTGGGGTAGTGATGCGGATGATCGCAGATCTGTCACAAGCTATTGCGTGTATTATGGTGCTCATCTATTATCTTGGAGTTGAAAGAAGCAACGATCAGTCTCACGTTCCACTGCTGAGGCCGAATATAGAAGTTTGGCCGACGCGACGTCTGAAGTTATGTGGGTACGGAACTTGTTGAATGATATGGAAGTTCCTTTATCGGATTTACCTAAAGTTTGGTGCGATAATACAAGCATCATTGCCATGGTGGCAAATCCGGTGATGCATGCTAAAACAAAACATGTGGATTTGGATTTGCATTTGCATTTTGTTCGGGAACGAGTTCTTGGTAATTTGCTTCAAGTTCGATATGTTCCAGCTGGTTGTCAAATTGCTGATATACTGACAAAGCCACTGTCAGCACAACAGTTTGCTTTGCTTCACACAAAATTAAATGTCATTTCCCGTTCTGATTTGCAAGAAGAAAAGAAGAGCAGGGTGAATGTTAACATAATATCTTGAAAGCCCACTTCAGCTTCAAGCCCACAGCTTCAAGCCCAAGTCTTGGATGTTTCGAGAGTTTCTGCATGTCTTGGATGCTTCGAGAGTTCCAGCCCAATTCAGATTTCTCCAGAAATATTAGATCCTTCCAGTGATTTCTAGCAAGTCTCCAGGCTGTTAGTTTGTTAGGCTTGTATGGTATAAATAGGTAATGTGGGCTCAATTTTGATTGACCCAATACATTGTATTACCCAATTCTTTTTGATAATTTAAAAAAAATGAGTAGACTCATTTTACCCAAACAGATTTTAATTTAGGGCTTCGACCTAAAACCCCCTTTTCTCAGATTCTTCTACCTCCGCCGTTTAACTGCTCAATCTCTTCCATGGCCGGCATTTGCACTCATCGGAGGTTGCTTCACAACGTTATAGTAAAAAATTAAAACTAATTATAAATTAAATAAAAATAAAATTCACTCCGGTTCAAATAGCCGTGAAGTTTTAACTTGATAACCAAAAAATAATTTATAGTTTTTATATTTTTAAAATTAATTTTATATAGTACATTTTAATTTATTTTCACTATCTCAATTATAAAAAATATTTATTTTTACGTTATAAAAAATAAAACTAATTCTAAATTAAATAAAAAATTCAATTCAGTTTAAATAATCGTAATTTTTTAACTTGTGAACCAAAAAATAGTTTATAGTTTTAATATTTTTCTAAATTTTAATAATGTTTAATTTATTTTTAAAATAAAATTCATAAAAGCATTCAAAATAAATGTTTATTTTTATTATTTTATTTGAACTTTCTTTTTTAGGAATTTTAAATTTTGAAGTATTACACATGGAAGAATGTTATTGTACCACGTTAGCCAATGGTGAACATGATAATGGATTGGAAGAGAAGTATGAAATGGGATAGTTTCGCGGTACTGGTACGGTGCGACTGAAAATATTATAAGATTTAAAACATAGAACTAAAAATATTATACCGTTGAGATCCATTTATTCAGTTACAGAAAACTCTTAATAGGCATCAATCTTACTTTTTTCTACAACAGAGCGTCGACTATAATTTTAATATTGGTTGTCAACTATTGAGTTTAATATTTTTTGTTTTTTTCCTTTATTATTTTAATAAAAATTTCTGTTCTTGTGACACATTTTTTTTTACTTTTATGGCACGTTTTTTATTTATTTTTATGGTTTGTTTTATGTGTCGTTTGACATGATTTTTGCATACTTTAGCGGTCGTTTGATACTCGTAAAGAAATCTTCACAGCGCTAGTTTCTGATTTTGATTCTGTCGGTGGTCATAGAAAGATAGATCCTCACTCAATTGATGGTTGTTTGTCGATAAAATCAGACTTGGATAATGGAGCATTATGCTTGATAGTATGATCCGCTCAACACTTTTTTTCATCTCGTAAAATGTCTCGTTTAGTTAGAGACAAGGGGATTCATGAAGTTTTCTGGATTTTAATGGTATGCTAATCTCGAAGAAAGTGCCTCATTTTATTTGCAACATTGTATGAGATTTTAGTGGATTAGTCAATTTTTTCTCTTTTTTGATATATTACAATGGGGTTTTGGACATGTGCAAGTGGAGCGACCGCACAGGGCCCCCGAAAAAAGAAGGGCCCCAAAATTAAGTACCAAACATAAACTAAATACTTATAAATTTTTATATTCGATAATAAACAACTTGCGAACAACTTACAACACCCTTCAAATTAATTGAATAATACGAACATTAATATCTCTTAAGGAGTCATTTAGAATCGAATACTTCTTGTATATTTTCAATCAAGCCATCATTTCTTTGGATACAATATTTGAAAAATATCAATTATATGAGAATATTTTTTGCTTTTGTTTCATTATGATAAATCAAATTCATTGGACGCTGTTAATCTCAAAACTCATTGTAATAATTTTGAAAATACTCTTAAGAATGGGTGATTTATTAAAATTTTTAAAACGTTTTAATTGCTTCCCAACTGTGACAATTGCTTATAGAATTTTATTGACTATTTCTATTGTTGTTGCTTTTACAGAATAAAATTTTTCAAAATTGAAGTTGTTGAAATTATACTTATAGACAACTATGTCGCAAGAAAGGTTAAACAAACTTGTTTTGATGACAATAAAGAGTGATCTTTTGAAAAAGTTGATATTAAAAATATTATAAATAATTTTGCTTTAAAACATGACAAAAAACGACACTTTTAAGTAAAAATGTTAGATTTTTAAATGTTTATAACTAAATTTTTATTATTCAATAGGTACTTAAACAATTTTTTTGTATTATGATAATTCTTTTGAAAAAAATTACAAACTATAAACTAAGGACCTTACTTCAATAAATTGCACAGGGTCCCCTAAATTTTTGAATTGCCCCTAATACATTATATTTGTAATATCTTTCATAGTAATTAATAAAATTCAGATGTCATTGTTCAAAAAAATGTTATATTGTTTGATAACATTTTTGATACTTGTAAAAATTTAAAATGTTATCAGCGAGAAAAATTTTCATACTCAAAGATAAAATTATAATATTTACCACCAACAGTAAATATTATCGAACAATGTAAATTTTTAAATTTTATTAACATTCATTTTTAAGTAAAAATGTTAGATTTTTAAATGTTTATAAGTAAATTTTTATTATTCAATAGGTACTTAAACAATTTTTTTGTATTATGATAATTCTTTTGAAAAAAATTACAAACTATAAACTAAGGACCTTACTTCAATAAATTGCACAGGGTCCCCTAAATTTTTGAATTGCCCCTAATACATTATATTTGTAATATCTTTCATAGTAATTAATAAAATTCAGATGTCATTGTTCAAAAAAATGTTATATTGTTTGATAACATTTTTGATACTTGTAAAAATTTAAAATGTTATCAGCGAGAAAAATTTTCATACTCAAAGATAAAATTATAATATTTACCACCAACAGTAAATATTATCGAACAATGTAAATTTTTAAATTTTATGAAAGGAAGTTAATGGAGAAGACTGACATGGAAAATCAACAATCATACACAAACCCGCCGCCATATCTCTCTGTTTCATTTCCTTCGTACTTGTTTCGTTGACTTCATCTCCAACCAGCAATGGCCGAAGCTATCATCGCTGCATTCATAGAGGCGGCTTTATCCCAGGCTATCCCCATCCTCGACGACCAACTCAATCTGGCATGGGATTTCAAACATCACCTCAACAAGCTCCGTTCCTCACTACAACTCACTCGAGCTTTCTTGCAAGACGCGGAGAGCAGGCAACTCGATGAGCCCATCAAAGTCTGGCTTCAACAGCTGAGGGATATCGCCTACGTCGCCGACGATGTCTTGGACGAGCTTTCTTATGAACATCTCCGGAGGACGGCGGAGAACAACCGGGTGAGTAAAAAGGTCACCAACTTCTTCTCCCCTTCCAAGAATCCCATGGCGAAAAATATTAAGGATGTTAACAAATCCATTGATGGAATTGTTGATCAGGCCTTTAAATTTGGACTCCAGCAAAGAGTTCAAAGTATGGCTCCGGCGTTTAGTGGAATCGGAGGCACCCACTCTTTTAACTCGTCACCAGTTGTTGGAAGGGAAGCTGATGTTCAGAAAATAGTTGCATAGTAGGTATGGGAGGGTTGGGGAAAACTACTTTAGCAAAATCTGTTTGTAACAATGAGAAAGTGGTGGACTTTTTTGGTACAATAATCTGGGTTTGTGTGGCTGAGGATTTCAATGTTGGAAGGATTTTACTAGAGATGTTGGAATCTTTAACTAGGAAATCTTGTGAGATCAAGAATGATGATGTTGTGCTTAAAGAAATACAAAAGGAGTTGAATGGGAAGAGTTTCCTTCTTGTGCTCGATGATGTGTGGGAAGAAGATGTTAAAAATTGGGAGGACTTGAAAGGCAGTTTGCTAGGTGTAAATGAAAGTAAACAGAGCTGCATTCTCGTCACGAGTGGCATTGGTGAGGGAAACGCCTGCTGAATCTAGGCATCATCTTGACCCTATGATAGATGAGGAGTGTGTCACAATCAAAGCAGTGAGAGAGAATTGCTCGGAATTAGGGCTCGAAATTGGAAAAAAGGGGGAAACAAGAGACGATGGCGTTTTGGGCTTGAAAGAGGAAAGAACAAACGACAGCGTTTTGGCACCTGCGTTTAATGAGGAAACGGTGCCGTATGATTTAACAGACACCAAGGACGCACGTGAGCCGCCAAATATGCCTGCAGACCGTTAGAGATATTCCCGGAACAGTGGACACTTGTCTTTCTTTTATTTGTGCTTGTGTGTGCAGCTGATTTACATATACAGCTGAGTAGGGATGAATAATTTTTATGCTTTTTCTGATGTAAAAACTCTGCTATTCTCTGAAATCTACTCTTCTTCCTTTTGAAACCTCCTTTCTTCTATATTTTCTGGTTCCTTTTCTGGCGTGAGCCACCACATTTGGTATCTAGAGCCTGTCCTGATCCCCGCAAATCTGGGAAAAAACAAGAAAACCTGTCAAATGGCACCATCCAATGAACCCTCTGATATCCATAATACCCTTACTACCATCCAAAACAGACTACTTGGACTGGAAACTGGAGAAAAAGAGCCTAAATGGTGGACTAAACACAAGGAAACATCAGATTCGAGGATTACCACTCTTGAATCTCGCATGGACGTGACTCAGGGATATTTGGAAAGAATCCTGGAAGCTGTTCAGAGGCAAGAAACAACCACACATGTCACAAACAAAGGCCAGTATGAACACACCAGTAAGTCTTCTCCTGTGATAACCATTTTAGATGATAAGACAAGATTTTCCTACAAACCTACTGAACCTGGAGTCATATCATCTCCTCCTGGAACCCAGTCACACCCTTCCCAAAAACTCAAAATGAAAATGGAAGAACCCAACCCTGAAACCACACCTGTCATAGAAAACCAAAACTTCCCAAACCTGAACAATACTAAAGGCAACTACTTTAAACCTAAACTTGACTTTCTTATGTTCAATGGAAATAACCCAAGAAGTTGGATTAAGAAATGTCAAAAGTATTTTACCCTACTGGAAATCCCTGAGGAACAGAAAATGGATCTGGTTGCAATGCATTTAGAGGGTAAAGCTGAGACTTGGTTTGATGGCTATATCCTGCAAAAACATAGACTTTTTTGGCATGAATTCACAGCTGACTTGTGTCACAGGTTCTGTGATAAAGCTTACACTGATGTGGTTGAAGAATTTAATAAGCTTAAACAAAAATCTTCTGTTGAAGATTACCAGGAGAGATACGAAGAACTTAAACCCTACCTCATTCAGCAGAACCCAACCTTGGGGGAAGCATATTTTGTGTCCAGTTTTTTGAGTGGACTAAAAGAGGAACTCAGGCACCGAGTCAAGGTCCACCAACCTAGCTCCCTAACTGAGGCCTACAGGTTGGCTAAGCTTTATGAGCTCTCACTTGAAATAGACACCAGAAAAACAAAAGCCAAAACCTACACCTATACTACTCAAACACCAACCCAAAAAACCTGGAATCCTTCTCCTACCTCCCCTACAAGACCAACCATTCAAAACCAGAACAAACAAACACTCTTGGATTACAGAAGGGCAAACAACCTTTGTTTTAAATGTGGTGAGAAATTCTCCCCTGGGCATCAGTGTAAGGTGAAACAATTCAATTCCATGGAGGAGGATGAAATCCAAGGAATGGGGGAAGAAGAACTTCAGAGTGTGGAAGCACAGAACAAGGTAGAACAGTGCAACCCTGAGGAGTTGGAAATCTCCATTCATGCTCTAATTGGGAATGTGGGGCACAGTACATTGAGAATCCAGGGGACTATAAAAGGCAGGCCTGTGAGCATCCTTATTGACAGTGGGAGTACTCACAGTTTCATCAACCCTGGTTGGGCTAAAGAAGGGGTTGAACTCCTTAACACCAACCCTTTAGTGATCACTGTGGCAAATGGTGAGAAACTATTCAGCAATGCCAAGGTGAAACAGTTGACTTGGCAAATGCAGGGGCACTACTTTATGCATGACTTCAGGGTATTAACTATGGGAGGTAGTGACATGGTGCTGGGGGTGGACTGGATGAGAGCTTATAGTCCTGTCAGTTTGGATTTTAAGCAGATGACTATGAGCTTCAAGAAAGGGGATGAGTTCATTACTCTACAAGCAGGGAGTAAAACTGCTAAGTTTCAATTAATTTCTGGTGAGAAATTGATCAAGCTGACTGAAAAAGACACTGAATTAGCAGGAGAGATCTATTTCCTAGAGTCAGTGGAAGCAAACTTAGACCCTAGCCCTGAACTGCAACCTATCTTAGCAGAGTTTGAAGATGTCTTTCAAGAACCTAGAGGAATGCCCCTTGAGAGATTTCATGACCATGCTATCACTCTTAAAGAAGGGACTCAGCCAATTAATCTAAGACCCTATCGATTTCCCCACATTCAGAAAAATGAAGTAGAAAGACAAATTACTGAGATGTTGTCCAACTCAGTGATCCAAACTAGCAAGAGACCCTTTGCATCCCCCTGTGTGCTTGTCAAGAAGAAGGATGGCTCTTGGAGACTCTGTGTGGATTATAGGCAATTAAATGCTGCAACCATCAAAAACAAGTTCCCTATTCCTGTGGTGGAAGACCTGTTGGATGAGCTTTCTGGGGCTAAATTTTTTTCAAAAATTGATCTCAGATCTGGATATTGGCAAATTAGAATGCGTGAAGAAGACATCTGTAAAACTGCCTTCAGAACACATCATGGCCACTTTGAGTTCAGAGTGATGCCCTTTGGCCTTACAAATGCACCAGCAACATTTTAGGCCCTCATGAATTATGTATTTGCAGACTTCTTACGCAAATTTGTCTTGGTCTTTTTTGATGATATATTAATCTACAATGCTACAATGTCTGACCATTGCTTACACTTGCAGTTAGTCCTTTCTCTCCTCAGGTCACACAAGTTATATGCTCGGAAGAAGAAATGTTTCTTTGGCCTTCCTCAAATTGATTATCTAGGCCACACTATCTCAGCCCAAGGGGTTTCCACTGATAACTCCAAGATTGAAGCTATGCAGCAATGGCCAGTTCCTAAATCACTCAAAGCTTTGAGGGGATTCTTGGGCCTCACAGGGTATTATCGAAGGTTTATACGGCACTATGGTTCTATCAGCAAGCCCCTAACTCAGTTATTGAAGAAGGATTCTTTTGTTTGGTCAGTAGAGGCTGAAACTGCTTTTCAGGAACTCAAGCAAGCTATGTGCAAGGCCCCAGTGCTTGCCCTTCCTGATTTTTCTAAGACCTTCTACCTAGAGACAGATGCTAGCTCTAGAGGTGTGGGTGTTGTTCTCTCACAGGATGGGCGTCCTGTAGCATTTCTAATCAAAGCTTTGGGCCCCAAACACATTGATCTCTCCATCTATGAAAGGGAATACATTGCCATTCTATTGGCAGTCACTAAATGGAGGCATTACTTGGAAGGCCAACCATTTGTCATCAAAACTGATCACGAAGCACTCAAACATCTCCTTGATCAAAAGATAACCACCACTGTCCAAAAAAGGGGTCTCACTAAGCTCCTTGGTCTAGACTACACAATACAGTATAGAAAAGGGAGACAGAATGTTGTAGCTGATGCTCTTTCTAGACAAGACCCTCAACTTTTCCAAATGTGTGCTACCTTCCTTACTCCATTTTGGGTTACTGACATTGAGGCTTCCTATGTCCAGGATGTGTTTGCTAAAGACAAGATCACTAAGGCTGCTATCCATCAACAGCTTCCTGAAAAGTGGACTTACTCTAAGGGCATTCTAAGATACAAACAAAAGGTCCATGTGGGCTCTACTGGTGACTTAAGGACCAAACTACTCTCTCAGCTACATGACTCCCCTGTTGGTGGCCATTCAGGCATCCAAGCAACTTACTGCAGACTTAAATTATGCTTCTACTGGCCTGGAATGAAAAAGCAGGTAAAAGACTATGTCCTAGGTTGTGATGTCTGTCAGAGAACCAAGGATGAGCATGTTTTGAAACCTGGCTTACTCCATCCTATTCCCATTCCTTCTCAAGCATGGGAAACAATCTCCATGGATTTTATTGGAGGTCTTCCTAGATCCAAGAAGTTCAACTCTATCTTGGTTATCATTGATAAGTTCACCAAGTATGGCCATTTCTTGGCTCTGTCCCACCCCTTCTCAGCCACTGATGTTGCATCCATCTACCTAGACCATGTTTTTAAATTGCATGGAAGTCCTAAAGTTATCATTTCTGATCGAGATAAAATCTTCACGAGCCTTTTTCTGGAAAGAGCTCATGAAGAAGTTGGGCACTGTCACTCATCTCAGCTCTGCGTATCACCCTGAATCTGATCGCCAAACCGAGCGTTTGAACCAGTGCTTAGAACAGTACTTAAGGTCCCTATGTTTCTTAAAACCTCAAACCTGGGCAAACTGGTTACCACAGGCTGAGTGGTGGTATAACACCAGTTTTCATACTGCTATAGGTCTGACACCCTTCGAGGCACTCTACGGGTATCAACCTAACCAACTAAATTGGTCTGAAGACTCTACAGTACACAGTGTCAATGAGCTTATGAACAGCAGAGAGCATACAAGACAGTTTCTAAGAGACAATCTTAACAGAGCCCAGGCAAGAATGAAATTTTATGCAGATAAACACAGGTCTGAGAGAACATTTGAGGTTGGGGAAGACGTTTACCTGAAGCTGCAACCTTATCGGCAGTCTTCAATTGCCCTCCGGAAGAACTTGAAGCTTGCTGCCCGATTTTATGGTCCCTAAAAAATCAAACGAAAGTTAGGGTCCGTGGCATACGAATTAATTCTCCCCCCCTCGGCCCGCATACACCCAGTGTTTCATGTAAGCTTACTGAAGAAGAAGATAGGCAACGCGGTGCAACCTTCCCTTGATCTCCCTGACGTCCACGACGATGGCCAACTGAAAATATACCCTCTTCAAACTCTCGACAAACGAATGGTCAAGCGCAATAACACTGCCATCACTCAACTGTTGATCCAATGGGCAAATATGGGACCGGAAAACGCCACTTGGGAGGATTTCTCCGTTCTTCAATCCCAATTTCCGGACTTCGATCCTTGGGGACAAGGATCCTCTGGTGCGGGCGGTATTGTCACAATCGAAGCAGTAAGAGAGAATTGCTCGGAATTAGGGCTCGAAATTGGAAAAAAGGGGGAAACAAGAGACGATGGCGTTTTGGGCTTGAAAGAGGAAAGAACAAACGACAGCGTTTTGGCACCTGCGTTTAATGAGGAAACGGTGCCGTATGATTTAACATACACCAAGGATGCACGTGAGCCGCCAAATATGCCTGCAGACCGTTAGAGATATTCCTGGAACAGTGGACACTTGTCTTTCTTTTATTTATGCTTGTGTGTGCAGCTGATTTACATATACAACTGAGTAGGGATGAATAATTTTTATGCTTTTTCTGATGTAAAAACTCTGTTATTCTCTGAAATCTACTCTTCTTCCTTTTGAAACCTCCTTTCTTCTATATTTTCTGGTTCCTTTTCTGGCGTGAGCCACCACAGAGTGTTGGTCCATAATCAAAGAAAGAGCATTCGGAAACTCTTTCGTATCTTCGGATTGTGAAGCTATTGGAAGGGATATCGCTCGTAAATGTGCAGGCTAAAGCATTTAAGGTACTTTGATATCTCAAGAACTTCCATAAGTAGACTACCAAAGTCCATTACCCAGCTCTACCATTTGCAAACATTAAGATTATTGGGTTGGAGTGGACCCAAGCCTGATGGAATGGAAAATTTAGTAAACTTGAGACATTTATACATTGATGATGAAAGACACATTCCTAATAAGATATAGGATGTCTAACTTGTCTTCGGACTTTGCCGATATTTAAAGTGGGTACAGCAAGGAGAAGTGGATTTGATGAATTGGGAGGTTTGGCTGAACTTACAGGAGAATTTGACATATTTGATCTTCAGAATGTTAGAAACAGAGGAGAGGCTCAGAAAGCAAATTTGTGGAAGAAGAAGAGGTTATACAAGTTAGGATACCATTGGCAAGGGGAAAGGGAAGCGTTTAGTAACGTCGAGGAAGTTCTCGAAGGGTTAGAACCTCACTCGAATTTGAAAAGCTTAAGCATTGTGTACTACAAGGGAGGGCACTATCCATCATGGTTGGCAATGAAGACTAATGTTAGTCGCCCAAATGCTTGTTTCCAGCCTATCAGTTTGGTGAAGTTGGAGCTTTATGCTTGTGAGAATTTAAAGGAACTTCCAACTCTGGGGCACTATCCCAATCTCAAAATTCTTGAAGTAGACGGTTTAAACAATGTGAGGTGCATAGGAAAAGAATTTTATACCACAGATGATGACAGCAGTTGTCATATGAATAAGCATGTCGCCTTATTTCCAGCTTTGGAAAAGTTGTCCCTGCGGAACATGAAAGAAGTGGAGTCAACAATTCCTGTATTTCCTTCACTAAAAGTGTTGGATATTCAATGTTGTCGCAAACTGAGCAGTGTTCCAAGAATGAGTAGACTTTCTTGTCTTGAAGCACTCACCATTAAAGGCAACAACATGTTAACTTGGACAGGCGACGAACCAATTCTCTTCCCCTCTAGCCTCAGAAAATTAACCATAGAGGAGTGTTGTAAGTTAAGGTCCATTCCGGACGTAGACGGTGGTGTTGCTTTTCTTCAACATCTTAAGGTGAACGGTTGTGATCAATTATGTAAAATAGGAGAGGGATTACTAGCTTCTACATGTATAAGGCTCGTAGACATATCTGACTATTCTAAGTTGATCTCCTTGCCTTTACATGGTGGATTTCAATCTCTTTCGAGGCTTATGCTGGTATGATGTAAAGAATTACGGGAGATAGAGGGTGCATTATCTGCATGCACAAGGTTGGAATCATTAGACATTGTTAACTGTCATAATCTGATTCCCAATTTAGATGATTTCTCCTCTCTTGTAAGATTACGGCTGGAAGGATGCAGAGGATTAACAAGTCTACCGAGTGGATTGCGAACTTGTACTTGTCTTAAGTTTTTTATCATACAAAACTGCACTGATCTGGAGCCAATTCCAGAAGATGTAGGGCAATTGCATTCTCTTGTAGATTTGTCTATCTCGAGTTGTCGAAACTTGAAGAGTGTACCGAGGACAGCCTTAGATGCCTCGCCTGTTTGAATAGACTGACATTGGGTCCGTTCTCGGAAGAGCTAGATGAATTCCCATCCACCAGCTCCACTCTTCCCTTACAAGTTTGACATTGATAGGATGGGAAAAACTATGTTCTCTGCCGCATCAACTTCAACACCTCACTGCACTTGAGTACTTAACGATTTCGGAATTCAATGGAGTTAAATCTTTGCCTGAATGGTTTGGGACTGATTCGTTTTTGTCGAAATCTGGAGATTCTACCGTCTATGGGGGCATGTATCATCCCTCCAATCTAGTAAACATTATTATCACAGAATGTCCACGATTGAAGGGTGTCGCAACAGTTTTTTTAAAACATGCTTTTTTAAGTTTTGAAAAACAGCCTGACGTTTAAAATTCAAAAAAAAATTGGGGTTTTGACCAGTTTAATCTTGTGATTAATTAATTTTTCACTTTTAATCAAAATCCTTTTTATTTGTTTAAAATTCGTTTTGGAGTTGTTACCGGCCACTTTGGTAGGCCATACACCATAAAAACGTACCAGAGATTCTTTTGAAAAGTTCGGATTCGGGAGTCGATTACGTGTAGGGAAGGGTTAAAACCCCTACGAACGCCCGTTATCGGTACCTTATTAATTACGCGTGCCATTTAGAACATTAATATGAATTTAATTATATCTCTTACTTGTAGAATGGAATTCATTCCAAATGGGAATATGCTTTTGTAAGAGAATACATTTTGGACGAATATAAATATAAAACGTTCAGTTACATTCGGACACTTCAATTTATATTCAAAATGTATCTCAACACAAAAGGTTTAATGCATGGCAAAATATTGTCTTTCCATTTTTAAGTAAATCCTAATTAGGCTCCATTGATTAATTTAATTAAAATCTATGAATATCATTTATTTTTGGACATAAAAGATAATGTCCAAAATAATATTGGACATTATCTCTAATGGGCCCAAAAGTAATAATATTCCTAATTAAAGTGACTCTAATCATTAATCCTATTTTAATTTTTAATTTACATAATTGTAAAATTATTTCCATTTTCTAAGTTGAAATGAAAATTGAAACTTTCATCGGAATATTCATTGGTTAACATCACTCTTCATTGTGACACTAACCAATATTGAACATTCTAATATTGTTTCAAATATTCATCTATTTGCTACAATTGCCTTTCCTATTTAATTATGTGATTAAGTGACCTAGGCTAAAGGCTCTAAGTATTAATATTAATTTGGTGGCTAAATTGTCTAAAGAATAAAACTACATGCTCAATTTAAAACATGCAAACAATCATACAAATAATTAAGCAATTAAACAAATTAATTTAAACTGAAAGAGAACTAAATTGAAAGAAAAACACACTTTAAATACTAATTTTAATTGATTTAGTGACCAGATTGTAATATACTTTAAAGCTGCAGGGACTAGAATCCGAATTTTCCCAAACATAAAAAACGTGCGGGTCAAGATCCCACCCGGTCTACAGCGCACGAACCTTCTTCCCCAAAACGTTGTCGTTTCAAACGAGGTATTTAAGCCCAAGTACCGAGTTCACTCGGCCATTCTCACCCATTCCCCCTCTCTCTAAGCCCATATGCTCTGACCTCTCTCTAGAAACACCAAAAACCTAGAAATTTCCCCAAACAAAGATCAAAAACCTAGTTCTTCATAAAAACCAAACTTGTTCTTCCATTTTCGACGTTCAATTCCCCCAAACACCTAAACATCCTCTAAATCTTGTTTTTTTTCCGATCAAACTCATATTTCCCAAGAATTTCACTCGTGTTCTTCCTCCCTTATTTCATTTGATCCGCATAAACTTCAAATCCCTCACACTTTCGTGTTTGTGAAGATCAAACACTCCTCTTTCACAAGAACACTCACCATGTTTTTCATTTTCCCATTTTCGATCTTTAACTGCCATGAACCCCTTATCCATTCTGTTTATCAGTCGCCGGAGGCGACGCCGGTCACCAGCCGTTGTCTCCGATCATCTTCTCCGACGACCTAAACAACCAATCACCGGCCATAAATTTTCCGATCATCGCTACAACTCCGACCAAGCTCCGGTCGTCTTCTTCGGCCAACATTCCTATTCTGGCCACTGTCTGGTTTATTTCTGGCGACCGGTCATCGTCGTGAGGCAATTTTCGGCCGCCGTGCCAAAACCCTAAAAACCCTCGTTTCTTCGCGATTTTTCACCCTAAACCTATAGATCTACCCATATTCAATAGAATCGGTCCATCTTCTCTCGTCTTAGATCCTAAACTACCCAAACCGGACACTCAACCACTCATTTTCAACTCCGACAGAGCTCAGCACTCTCTAGTCGACGTCTTTGTTTTCTGATCAAGCTTTTGCTTATTTAATTAATTTTTTACTTAAGATTTTTTTTTTGTATTTTCTTGCAAGAAATGAAGAGATCGAAGAGGATTTTACCTCAGTGACGGTAGTTATGGCGATTCTGACGGCGTTGTTGTAACTCCGGCGACGTCCGATGACCCTTTCGGTGACGTTTCAACTGCTCTGGCGTCTCCTCAACCCCAAAGGTCAGTTCGGCTTCCGAGATTCTCTCTCCCTTTATTTTATTATTATTATTATTATTATTATTATTATTATTATTTATGGTAGTAATTATGAGGGTAATTATTGCTCTGACATAAAATTATATCTCTCCCTATTTATAGGGTTTAACCAATGCTGACGTTAACGTATGCTACCTGGATCCAGATCAGGAGAACAAGGCTCAATTTGTGTCATAACCTTTCGAACCAATGGGGAAGTGCCACGTGGCTGGTTTAGACGGGAAAAAGAAACACAAAATGGGCTATATGTGTTTGTTTGGACTGGTTTAGTGTAATTTGGGCGGAAAAATCAGATATATCATCTATTTGGGATTTGAATGATGTGAATGGGTATTTTGGAATGTAAAATGGGCTTTGATGAGTTTATTTGGGTTTGGAGAATTGTAACTTGGAACTTATGAATCTGAATTGGGCTCTTTGGGTATTTATATATAAATAGACACTATTTATTGGACTGATTTTTGGGTTTATTACTTATTTATATTTTTTGTTTTATTTATAGCGAACATATAGTATATATTTATATATAACTATACCCAGACAAAATACAGGTTCTACAACTACCCCTCTTTGCTCATTGCTGTGGAACATGAATAGGGCAAAGACTAAGAGGACACGGATTTTGTCTAAACCATCTGACCACCGAAGCTTGAAATTGTTCTTCTGATTATGAAATTCTTCAATCTTCCTTTATCTTCTTTTGTTGGGGATGAACTCTTCTTATTAGGAATTCTTCCTTCGCTGGTCGAATTCTTCTTCTTTGCTGGATGAATTCTTCTCATTAGGAATTCTATCTTTACTGGGCAGACTCTTCTCATTATGAATCCTTCTTCGTTGGGCGGACTCTTTTCATTATGAATCCTTCTTTGCTGGACGAACTCTTTTCATTAGGAATCCTTCTTCGCTAGGCGGACTCTTTTCATTATGAACCCTTTATTGATGGATGAACTCTTCTCATTAGGAGTTCTTCTTTGCTGGGCGAACTCTTCTCATTATGAATCCATCATTCATGCAAAAATAAATATATTCAATTAATAAGGATCATTTTTGGTGTAATATGAGATATCTTCAATTTCCGCTTTAAGCATTGAAATCTTTATGGTCGCTGCTTTTCTACATATGGTGTCTTGATCTTCAATCCTATGCAAACAATCGAATATCTCTGCAAAGATCCACCTCTTCAAACGGGTCGAAATCTTTGTTGAAATCTTTGCAATTCTTTGTTGAATCTTCTTTCTAAATCTTGAAGCTATAAATTGAAATCTGGCTTGTTTCTTGTTGACTTATGTAAATTCTTGCGAAAATAAAAATGCTTGGAATGTATGAGTTAGCATGCTATATCTTATGGATGCCTAGCTATGAATGATGCATGAATGTTGTCAATTGAGGACCAGTTGGGTGAGCTTTCATTTTCAGGGAGGCTTAAAAACTTCTTGCTTTATTTTTCATTAAAACTCTTTTGCAGCCAATGCTACCCATCTCACACTCAAGTTTAGCCTTCAGGATCTCTGCATTATTTGCTCTAAAGCTCCTTTTCAGGTTTTCACTTTAGATTGCTTTTCTCAAAGTGCCCTTTCGGGTTTTCACTTTGGTTTTTCTTTTTTTTTTTCTTCTTTTTCTCAAGGTGCCCTTTCGGGTTTTCACCTCGGTTTTCTTTTTCTCAAGGAGCCCTTTCAAGTTTTCACCTCGTCTTTTCTTTTCTCTTTCTCTTTTTTCCTTTTTTCTTTTCTTTTTTTCTTTTTTCTTTTTTCTTTCTTTTTTCTTCTTTTCCTTTTCCTTTTCTTTCTTTTTTTTTCCTTTTTTCCTTTTTTTCTTTTTCCTTTTTCTTTTTTATCCGGTTGATCACATTAAAGGCCATAACAACAATTCAAATTTCTTTTCTCAACATAGGAACATGGAGTTGTGAACATTCTCGTTCAATTCGGGAGGCTATCAAACAACAATGGTTCCAGGTGCAGTAATACTATTGTGGCTCGACGATGTCCTGAAAGCTCCTCTAAACTTCATAAATTGTCCCAACTGATCCAAGAGTCTATGATGATGTTGTGGTTCTGTGGTTCCAAACATCCTATCATGAGCACGGAGATGAAAATCATTGTTCTTCGGTTAGCAGACTTTGTCGTCAATAACAGTTCCTGGTTGTATATTGTCTAAAGATCTTTGCTGGAAAAGCTTAGTATAATGGCCCATTTTCCCTTTGCGCAACAACCACTGCAAACCTTGGGCTCCAACCCTCATCAAGGAACTTGCAAGCCTCTATAGCTTGATTTAATGCTTCATCATTCTTTCATTTTTGTGTAATTGTTGGCGTGGGATTCAACATTATCTTCACATTTTTCATTCTCCTTTAATATTCACGGATCATGGTTCCAAAAGAGTTCACCATCTTTGGGACGACATACATTCTTCTGTAATGGTCTCTGTAGTATTGCCCCACTCTGTAATTCAACCATCATCTTTGTCTGTTCTAACATTCGTAAAACTTTCTTATCTTGCAATGCCTTAGAAGTAACAATCTTTAGACGTAATGATCTTTGCTTTTGAACCTTTGATGGATCAATCCTACTGCAGCATTTCTCCAAAAAATGGCTTATATTCTCTCTTTGCCCCAAGGTTGTCCATGGTACTTTCTTGCAGCTTTGTTTAAATATTTCTGACACTTTGAGTTGCGTCATTTTCCTCGTCATACTTTTCATCATTAATCAAATACCGAGGCCACCTTCTATTCTGTCTGCGCCCAAAAGATTAGTACATTATAATAATACCCACAAAATCCTTTGCTTTTCTTGTATCTAATCGAATTATATGCAAGATGCTTGTTGAAACGATAAGTGAAAGGCTCAAATATTATTTTAATAACTTGGAGTAATTTGATAAGTCATGACAAACATGATAAATTCAATGTAATGCCCCATGTACCCATTGTATGAAGGAGCAAAACTCTTTCAACCGAAATAGAGCATTCCAAACCCAAATTTACTCAAGATAGCAGATTCCGAGAAAGTTTCTTGCTGGATGCCTAATCTCAAAAGCTTTTGAACTGCCCTTTCAGGTTTTCAGCTCAAATCCTCATTTGGTTTCAAGATGCCCTTTGCGGATTTTCATCTTTAACCCCCATTTTCCATTTATTTTTCTCTTTTTTTTATTCTTTTCTTTTGATTTTTATTTGGTTGATTTTTTTATATCTAAGGCGCCCTTTTTGGGTTTTCACCAAAGCTATTTTCATTTTGCGAAGCGCCGTTTTTGGGTTTTCACTCCGCTTTTTTTCTTTATTTTCCTTTTTTCAATCTCTTTTTTAATTCTTCGAGCGTAATACTTCTTGATCGAGTCTAAGTTTATCAAATTACTTGGCTCATCTTTGATCATCTTTGGTTAAAATCAACGCTCCTCCGGAAAGAGATCTCCTTGATGTATAGCCCTTTCCAATTAGGCACCTATTTCCCACGGAAATCTTTATAAACTTGGCAAGATCTTTTCAAGCACTAGACCCCCCTCTCGGAATTCTTTTGGACAAACTTTTGTTGTTGTGAGCTCCCATCATACATCTAACCATGTCAAATTTCTTTTAGTCTCCTCTCTTCAATGAGATTCAACTAACCTTATTAAGCTTTTACTTGTTCTGCATCGTCCAATTTCACATCTACCAATACTCGACGACAGAATCTAAATCCCAATTAGCCATGTCGCTTCTATCCATATACCGAAGAATACAATTTTGCCCCTATTGAGGTGCAAACTGTGGATCGAAATACATTCAAGGTTAACGGTAATTTCTTATTTTGATCTTTCCGAGTCTTTAAGATAGTCCTTCGGTGTTTATATTTTCTGAATCTATTGCCCCATTTTCTCTGGGCAGTTAATCACGAAATTATGATGACTTGTCTTAAACTGTTCACTTAACTTCTGATATCATCTTGTTTTTCAGATTAGAGGCGCCATCAATGAAAACTCTCTCTGGGAAACCAAATCGACAATTAATATCTATTCAGCATCTTGCAAGTTGTTACTCTTGTAATACCGTCATAGGAAGCAGCTTTCATCTACTTGGTAGGGTGATCAATCACAACCAGGATAACATGGTGTCTTTGGAGGGTTTTGAACAAATTTGCCTTATACAGCAAAAGGCACTAAATGCTCTTACAAGCATAACCTTCCCAGGGGTTCACTTTCTTTTTTTTTCTGTTATGCACATCATATCCTCATTCGAGAGTTTAAAGTTCAAGGACTCTTGATCATCTGAAGCACATCTCGCCAAGTAGCCCAATATCGAACTCTAATAATATTTGCCAACGAGCCATTCTCTAGTCAATGCTAGTGTCTCCCTCAAAATTTTCAAAGGATCGATTCTCGAGAATGAGCAAGCGGAATGGTACAACATATTTTCTGGGCCCCCAAGCTACCAAAACAACACAACTTTTGAATTAGTGAATATCGCATTTTGTTAACTGATAATTCTTTGCTCAGATAACAAATGGCTCTTTCCTTCATGTCTCATCATGTTGGCCTAATGCACCCCGTTGAGTTTTATAAGTTGTTAAAGAATCAATGACCAAACTAGAATTGGTGTTATCAAAATTGTGCAAAATGCTTCTGGACCTTTCTAGGGCTTCTTGGTGTTCTTCATCTCATACTCTTGGATTAGCCTCTCTCAGCAACTTGAACATTGAATCATATTTTGATATGTTTGTTACAATGAATAATTTAATCTCTCCGGGATTTTTCCTTTATTCCTTTTCTTTTTTCATTTTTTGTCTTTTTTTTTCTTTTTTGCTTGTTTGTTTTTTGTTCTTTTTTCTCTTTTTTTTGCCTGGAGGAAAAAGATTTTGAACAACTTTCACTCTGTCAGGATAAATTTCTGTTCCACTTTTACAGACCCATTAGTTTCTAAAATGTAACTTCCAAAAGTATGTTTTGACGAATTGGACCTCAACTTATACCTCTGCAATCTTGGGAGAATCATTCTTGAATTTTGAACCCATCTTTATTTCGGTTACCATAGCCCTCTAGTATATTGCCATGTGACATTAGCTTGTAATAAAATGAATCTCGTATAATTGTAAATGTCATTTTCTCTATCTCATTCGGATCAAAGAAGATTTCCTTTCAAAAGTATGTTTTGACGAATTGGACCTCAACTTATACCTCTGCAATCTTGGGAGAATCATTCTTGAATTTTGAACCCATCTTTATTTCGGTTACCATAGCCCTCTAGTATATTGCCATGTGACATTAGCTTGTAGTAAAATGAATCTCATATAATTGTAAATGTCATTTTCTCTATCTCATTCGGATCAAAGAAGATTGCCTTTCTGGCCCACTATAATGTCTCAGCCATCTTGAGGAAGTCATCATCAAATTGTTTTTACAACACTTCTAGACTTATTCTTCCAAGCTTTTGCTGAACAGTTTTGCATACAGGTCTTATGAGTAACTTGTGCATAACATTGTCTGGATCCAACCCCCAGTATGTCATGGTGTAACTACACGAAGATGTCTTTGAATTCTTACAACCATTCAAATCGCACACGGCTTTCGTTGAGGAAGTTGAACGGATCTTTGCTTCTCACTTTTTGTCTCAAGTCCCTAAATTCAGAATCTCAATTTCTCGCTTGTGAAGCAGAATCTATTTCGAAATCAGGGTCTGATTCATTCATATGATAAGTAGTAGGGGCTCTGCAAAGAAATTAGGAATATGTACATATACTTGAAGAGAATGAATATTTTAGGATGCATGTTTTCTATTTGAGAAAAAATCATATAAGAAACAAACATCTAATACAAATAAATCGATTAACCTCCCTTACAAAGGACCCCTAATGCTCGCGGGTAAAAGCGATTGGGATGGTTCAGTGTATTATTCTGTAACGGTCCTAGAGTTACAAGCAAATCTCCCTTACAGAGACATGCTCTTTTTAATTATGTTCTAATACACACATCGAACCTTGAAGTAGGATCATTCTGCTTATGAGTTTCATTGTTTCTGCAATCATTTGCATGCCCTTTTCTATGGAATGTTCAATCATCTGCATGTGGAAACTAACAACCTCCTTTGGCCTGCGTATAGACGAACTTTGCTTTTCAACATGTTGGTTGGAAGCGTTGAAACTTTTGACGGGCATGTCTGTTCGAGGTTTCTTCATTGTCAGTTGTTGATTTTCAATTAGGTTTGCTTCGCCCTTGCTCCTCTTTCTTTTCTTGACATCTTTCTGCATTTGATTTTCGGGCAATATAATTACATTAGCATCAACCAGGTGATTTCTTCCTGGATTGCAAATTCTTATGGAATGGCCATTAGTGTAGACCTCTAAAATCTCTTGATTCACAAGGTTTTTAACTTGACACGGAAAAGTGTAACAGTTCTCAATGTCATGATTATGAGCTCCATTATGATATTCACAATAATTCTCGATGATGTAACAACTTGAGTGGCGGGGCCTTGAGGATTTCAGATGATGTGGCAAAGTTTCGAACAACTTGTAGTATAGCTCACGATAAGAGAAATGAATGAGATCCAATTTAGTTTGTGATTTTTCACTTATATAAGTACCCTGAGCATCTGATTTTGGGATATTCTTCAGTACATGAGACTTTAAGGAGGTAGATGTCCAAACATTACTCTTATTATGGTAAACCCCAAACTGTAGCAGATTGCCCTCAAAAGTCTGTTGTAAATTAGACTCCTTTTCTTTTATCTCAATCTTTCTAGCCAACGCTGGTCTTTTATGGAATCTGGGTTCTCCATTCTCAAACCATAAATATTCGTTCTTGATGAAGCCACTGACTATGTGTTTTAGAAACATGCAATCTTCCACAAAGTGACTAAAATCTCCATAATAATAACCGCAAGCATTTCTCGTGCCATAGAAAAACTTATAAAACTTCGGTGGAACTAACATCAGTAAATCATTCTGCACAAGGTATGGCAACAGATCTAAATATGGCATTGGGATAGAAACAATCGTCTCCCTTTTCTTGTTGAACCATTCAACCTCTTTATTTTTTGTTTCTGTGCTCGTTGCCCCTCTTTTCTTTGGCATAGTCAATTCCATTGTGAGAAAATTTCTGACATCAATTGAATCCTTGACTTTCATCTTTTCAGAGAAACACTCCGGAGACTCATGTGGTTCTGTAACTCTAGTGGAATCATCCAGTTCTTTAATAATATCGCAGCCCTCGAAAAATACATGTTTAGAGCATACATCAAAATTTTGGCTTTTAATCGGACTTCTTGTATTCGTGTGATTGGTAACATCCAGTTTGGCTCTTTCAATTTTTATCAACACGTCGAGGCTTGGAACGTCATCTCCAAAGTATGTTTCCAATTTTCTTGAATCATTGGCCGATACTCTGGCCACACTGGACTGGACTTCCCTCAGGACTGGTCCTTCAAGTTTAACCTTTGTGTGAGATAAGTTTTTATTCTAATCATCAATGTTGGTATTTCCATATAAAACTTTTTTTCTCAGCTTCCCTGATTCCAAGCAATGTGGTAGTTCGTGTTACCATCAGGTCCTGGAATGATCAATCTTTTGCTCAATGTTTCCTAAGCAGTCCTCAACAACTTTTTGAGATTGATTCACATTAACCAGCATATTGTCCATGTTTCTCAAAATATTGGTTTTCAGCTTTTACACTATTATCTGGAAACTAATGCAATATTATTTAAGCAAAATGCAATTATTATTTTTTACTAAAAATGATGTTATCTTAAAAAATGCAATGATTTTCTATAATGTGATGTTTATGCAATGCAATGCATGAATGCACGAGGTGTCGATTTCAAGGACTAGTCTTTAGAGAAACATCCATTAGCCAAAAGGTTGAATACAAGAAATAGACAATTTCATTATAGAGATCGGCTTGCCCTCGTCCCTAGGATAATCACTTCGTTCTTCTTTTGAGTTAGCGTTTGTTCTTGCTTGGTGCTGATGTTTAAGTGTTGTTACAGATTCATGGCTTCAATGGATAAAATCTGCATGAATCGGGCGACTCCACGTATGGCTTCTGAACTTGATCATTTCATGATTCTGCCTTTGAACAATCTGTATATCCACTTCAAGCTCGGCTTTCAGTGCCTTATTCTTCATTTATAATGCCCCTTTTGAAACTTTCGAGCTAATCTTTCAAGTGTTGTATGGCACTTTCCAATTATGTCATCTTCTTTTTCAGCTCTTTATCTTTTAGCTAAAGATCGACATTTTCTAGTTATTGCATCCTTTTACTATCTTTCTCCAGCTTTGGAACTTTTGATGACAATTCTAGACTCAAAATTGTTCTTCCTTTAATTTCTGCTCGATTCGGTCGTTCAAATCCACTAATTCCTGAATCTTCTCTCTCACTGCGCTTTTAACCTCTTAATACAACCTCTTGTAGATGCTTGCATCCTAACATGTGACTTGCTTGAATATTATTTTTTCTTGAACCGAGTCTTCTCTAACCGGATCCACACCGTCGTATTGTCTTCTCCTTGTCTATCGAACTCATTGGCCATTATGGATACTGCTTAACTTGACTAACCCTTGAATCGAGACCTCCGAGCATGCAAAATGATGTCGGATGCATAAAAAACAAACAAAAAAACAAAAGAAAATAGTGTCAGTATTGTGAATTAATATGGAAAACAAAATAAACAATATTCAAACACAGTAAAACATGATATATTTTGCAAAGAAAATAACCAGAGAAAAATATTTAAAACGACAGCACTTGTCCTAAGTCCATGTTCTGCTCTAGCGGGGTGGGTTTCTAAAATAGGATGTGGGCTTGGTTCTAGACTCTTGGTTCTCGAACTGTCGTCACCGTCGACTGCGACAGTAAGACATGGATTTGGTAGTATAGGTCCCTTATAACGGAGGCGTGGGCCCCACGACGCATAAGGTTAGTATACCGGAAGAAGACAAAAAATCTAAACTCGGAGCTGGAGAGCATCACGTCAGATATTGTCTTACTCCCACTTTAGGGTGAAAAACTCGGGTGTAGGGTTTATGCATGAATGACAGATATATCATACACAAAAAGTATCCCCATTTTTCCTAAAATCCATCGAACAATTCTTCAGAAAAAATTAAATTCAGATTAATGTTCGAAATGCCAAAAAGCCACGTGTAATTAATTATTAGATCTGACTCTCAATTTTAGTCCCCATTAGAGTTGCCAAGCTGTCGTGACCATTTTTTGAAAACTCATTTTTTTTAAGTTTGGAAAAAAAAGTATGACGTTTAAAATTTGAAAAATATCGGGGTTTTGACCAATTTAATCTCGTGATTAATTAATTTTCCATTTTTAATCAAAATCCTTTTTATTTGTTTAAAGATCGTTTTGGAGTCGCCGTCGGCCACTTTGGTAGGCCGGACATCATAAAAACGTACCAGCGATTCTTTTGAAAAGTTCGGGTTCAGGAGTCGGTTACGTGTAGGGAAGGGTTAGCACCCCTACGAACGCCCGTTATCGGTACCTTATTAATTACGCGTGGCATTTTGGCATTTAGAACATTAATATGAATTTAATTAAATCATTTAATTGTATATTGGATTTCATTCCAAATGGGAATATCTTTTTGTAAGAAAATACATTTTGGACGAATATAATTATGAAACGCCCAGTTACATTCGGACACTTCAATTTACATTCAAAATGTAACTCAACACAAAAGGTTTAATGCATGGCAAATTATTGTCTTTTCATTTTTAAGTAAACCCTAATTAGGCTTCATTGATTAATTTAATTAAAATTTATGAATATCATTAGTTTTGGACATAAAAGATAACGTCCAAAATAATATTGGACAATATCTCTAATGGGCCCAAAAGTAATAATATTCCTAACTAAATTGACTCTAATCATTAATCTTATTTTAATTTTTAATTTACCTAATTGTAAAATTATTGTCTTTTCATTTTTTAAGTAAAGTCAATTTATATTCAAAATGTAAACACAAAAGGTTTAATGCATGGCAAATTGTTGTCTTTTCATTTTTAAGTAAACCCTAATTAGGCTTCATTGATTAATTTAGTTCTAATCCCACAAGGAGCATGATGCTTCTTTTATTTATTTTCTTCTTCCAATCAAGTGACACGTGTCACACTCTAATTGAAGGGGGAAAATTAATTAATTAAATTAAATAAAAATGATTAAAGTCTTCCAATAAGGTGGTGACACATGTCACCATCTAATTAAATAATTAATTTATTTTATTAAATTAAATTAGGACCAAATTGATAGAATGTATAAATAGCAGGGATCAAATAAGCAATTATACCCTTTTTTCTTAACTGGCCACGTCACCCTGCCGTTAACCTCTAACGGCTAGTGGTCACATTGATACCATTTAAATAGTTTGGTGGTTTAATTGCTTCGAAAAAAAAGTAATGTGGTCAAATCGCGACTTTTCCAATAATATGGTGGTCAATGGAGTAGTTTACCCTATTATTTATGCTCTGACATAAAATTCTCTCTCCTATTTATAGGGTTTGACCAGTTTTAACGTCAGTGTATGCTAGCTAGATCCAGATTAGGAGAACAAGGCTCAATCCACGTGATAACGTTTCAGACCAATGGGGAAGTGCCACATGGCTGGTTTAGGCGAAAAAAAAAACACAAAATGGGCTATCTGTGTTTGTTTAGGCTGGTATAGTGTAATTTGGGCGGAAAAATCAGATATATCAACTGTTTGGGATTTGAATGATGTGAAGGGGTATTTTGGAAAGTAAAATGGGCTTTGATGAGTTTATTTGGGTTTGGAGAATTGTAACTTGAAGCTTATGAATCTAAATTGGGCTTTTTGAGTATTTATAGGTGAATTGACACTATTTATTGGACTGATTTTTAAATTGAGTATTTATTTATATTTTTAGTTTTATTTATAGCGAACATATAGCATATATAATATAACTATACCCGGACAAAATACAAGTTCTACAAAGGGATGACGGACAAACATCGCCAAGAGGTTCCAGATTCCCGCCAAGCAAATCATACAATATGAACTATGAAGAATGTAAGTTCAAGTTTCGACGATATACTCGTACAATATTCATAATACATCATAATGACTGAAATTTCTTTCATACAATACTGAAATTTTTGAGATGATATTTGGACAGAATGCACCAGATAGATGGAGTTTAGAGTTTTGAAACTAAACCAATTGACGGTCCTTTTCCCAGATCAAGAATTCCTAGGCTGCTCTCCAAGGCCACCACCTCAATTCGTCCTTTAGAACTCTGGAGACTATATCAGCATGCAAAGGACTGTAAAAGGTCTACTCTGTTCGAGTTCCAAGAATTTTGGATTGTAAGAATCTTATGCAACTGTCATCCAATGAAGCTATCCAACTCGTCAGTCTCAAGTTCTCAGACCATCTTCATGAGCGTCTCTTGAATCAAACTGATGTTTCTATCGGAGCTTGGTGTGTAAGGTTTTTGATGCTTTTTTTTTTTTGGGGGGGGGGGGGGGGGGGGGGGAGGGGGGGTCTTATAAAGTGCAGATGTAAAGTTGAACATCAAAAACTTGATTTGCATTTCCAAAAGAACTGATCATCCAACAATCTAATAATTGAGTTGCCTTTCAAAACTGTTAAAAGTGAAAAGAAATCCTAAAAAAGCTTTAGATGAGTAATTAGTTCTTCATAAAACTGCAGCAAAATAAAAGTGGGTAACAAGTTCAGTATTTCAAGATCAGCTTTCTACACTCAATCTTCATCTTCAGAATCAGCACCAGCAGCAGCGTTGTTAAGGGCCTGTAATCGTTCAATCAACTTAGCTTTCCTTTCCTCATATGTCAGTTTCTTCAAGTTGAACCTGCAATAAGAAAACATGAAACCAATAAGACAAATTATAATGAAACTTCGAGCAGTACCAATGTTTCGTAGCATCCGATCAAGTCAGGCTGCATATGAAAACCGACCTTTTGTGCTGCTTAGGAGGAGCCTTTTCAGACTTCTTAGCAGATGGGTCAGCACGGATAGCAGCATGAACCTTCTTGTACAAGGACTCAATGTTATCTGCTTCGATTCCTCTCTTTATATACTCACTAAAGTGAGACTGGTACTTCTCCGGTTCATCTTCCATCAAAGTCTACAACACAAATATAAATTAACAAAACTATAAACTAGGCCAAAGAAAATGGCTGAATAATGATATCATTAAATTCAACAAAAGAGAAGTAATGATATGGATGTCTTTTTTTACCCTCATATATGAAGCAACGTGACCACCATAAATGTATTTACAGTGAATCTCAGCGTCGAGCTGCTTGCTATCCTTAGAGAACCCTGCAAATCTCTTGTCACTATGAGGAATATCCAAACCAGCATCCAAAGCTCCCTGTTGAGATGAAAACAAAATTATATTCACTCGGTTTAAAACTTCAGTAAATCAACAGCTTTACCACTCTGTATCATGCCTATAATTCAACTGCCTTACCCAAAACATAACCCACAACTCGATTGTTTATGATACCTTTAGTGCACCAAAAACACGGTTGCCAGTGGTTGTTCTGATCAGTCCTACATCGAGGAGAGCTCGGAAAGGCCTCCTTGTGTCAGTTGGCTCAACTGAGAAATCCTCTCCAGTAGCCTAGTAATACATAAACCTTCAGTAAAGAAACTATGCAGAAAATACAATATCTATTCTTTTACAAGAAAATGTTAGCATGATTATATAATACCTCCACATTGCCCTGATATTCATCATCCATTTCAAGCATTTTAAGTACACGGCGTCCCAAAAGCAATCCAGTGCAATAAGCTGACCAAATATAACAAAAGAAAAATATATGAGAAATGAAACTGATTTACCTAAACATAATCCAGGTAAAATAAATAGCACACCTGCAGCATAGTTTGTAAGACCCACTTCAAGCCCATAACAAGGAAGCTCATGTGAGTAAGCCGAAGCAAGAACCATATCACCAGTAATAGTAGCAGAAACTATTTGTGCAGTAATATCTTTGTTGCTCTAATCACATGGATAAGGTTTGAAACATAATTTGGAACAAGTTACAAGCTAAAAAATGAATCCAACAAATAGTCAAATCTCAAACAACTTCAGTGAAAACTTCAACATTTAAATTAAAAACATATATCGAAACACAGACTTCAATTAGATTGCTCCTATCTTCATAACATAGGAGTAGCCTAATATTCTACCACTCAAAAAGATATGCTTGAACAACATATAACCATGCTAGAAAACAAACGATTTATCAACTATATGTTCACTGAGCTAAAACTATAATGAGACATTATAAGAATAAGCAGATCTTACAATTCGAACTACATATCGGTATTTGGGTGTGTTGTACTTGTTCTTGTCTTGATTAGTAAGGCGAATCCTAGCCCTGTAGTCGGTCTTTCCCTCTACACATGATAAATTCAGTAAATCATAAGACCATCAGGTCATTCAAAGACTATAATAATTCAACATTCCAAAATGGTAGCAATTATAAGAAATCAAAAACACAAAAAAATCACAAAGATATAAAGTAACACCTCTCCTTCTCTTGAATGGAACCTGAAAACGCTTAAAGTAAGCCCTGGTTTTCTGAGCCTTGACAAAGCCCTGCAATCACCAAAGAGAACATCCATTGTTTTTTAGCACATTAGCACAGAAATAGCAACCAAAAGAATTAAACTTTTGAACAGAATGACATAATAATGTAAAGCCAGCAGAAAAAAACAATTCAAAGAAATCACAAACCAATATAAGATTAACCCACTGAAAATCACATTAAACAGCAAGATTTGATTGATTGAAAAAGACCCAGAGTGGAAAAATGATCGTATACACAGAAAAAGCAATCAGATTTCATCATAACTAAGCAGTTTGAAGAAGTTTTAGAAAGAAAAGGGACTTCGCTTGAAACCCTTCACAAAAAAGAAGGAATTTTTCAATTAAAAATGGCAGATTAATGTTACCATTGTTGAAGGTTTGGTCTGAAAATGGAGGGAGAGACGGCTAAGAGGGAAAGAGATGAGAAAAGAGGGAGTATATATAAGGTACCGTTCAGAACATTAAAACCCTAAATGCGCCCTATAAATTATATGGGTACAGCTATGTTGCAGTGATACAGTACTTGTATATAAACGGGTCGAGAAACAATAATTTTTAAATTATAGAGTACGATTGCGATAATGGTACGATGAATATAAAATAAATTTTAAAATTTAGAAAATGTAAAAATAAAGAGTCTGTAAAAAATATTATGTGAGCATGTCATTACACATTCTTATATATTTATAGTTGAATCATGTAAGAAAGAAAAAGATTATGGATAACGTTTTCTGTCCGGGTCAAAATAAATTGTGTCTGTCAAACACTTGGAGTCACCATCGGTCGTTTTGGGTTAGATACAACCGAAAATCTGTAATATTAGTCTATGCCAGCACTAAAATTATCGATAAGTTCGAGAGTCAGTTACGAGTGAGAAAAATTATAACACCCCACTACATCCATGAATTGATACCTAAAGATTTTAGTTGTCTAAAAAATCGTACACACACACAAAAAAAGAAGCTAGTAATAATAACACAAATATGTTTAAATATAATGCAAATGTAAAATAATAAAACAATAAATAAATAAAAATAAGTGTTAAAAAGTGGTCATGAAATTAAAGATAAAAAGAGCCAAAGTCCATGTATGTGGACTTGATAAAATGAGCTTGTTGCAGCTTCATTCTTGGACCATCTACGTTGCCTCAATGTATTCGCAGTAGTTGGGTTGACTCATCAGGCCTAGAGCGGGTTATAGGTTTAGGTCAAGCTCGTTCAAAATGACCCATACGGATAAGTTGAAATGGGGAAAAATAAAAGGCCTCTTCTCCTTTATTCATTTTGAGTTACTTTCTAACAAACGCTAAATGACATTCTCCCAAGACTCAGCAGCCATCATCGTCATTATCATTGTTTTCAGTAGCCATTCCGACCACCGTCGTTGGTGGTTGTTTCGACTTTAAATTACACCGGGAGGCTCGTCTTAACACGTTGAATCTGATTCTGGCCTCGGCTTCAACGAAAAATGCCCTCAAATCAGCGGATTGAGCCAAAAACTTTTTGACTAACTCGGCTCCGATCTAAAAATCTAACCGTCCGATGGTTCTAGTTTTCTGAGTATGTTATTCCTCACACCAATCTCATACCTTCCACCGTTCGGATTTTCCAAACGGTGCTCCGATTGCTGACGACCGAGAGATAGCGATTCGGCTCCTCTCATTTTTCCAATTTCCTCTTGTGTTTCTCACTCTCATCTTTCCTCTTTTACAATGGTTTCGTCTGAATGGTGATGGAAATGAGATTATGAGTTTTGAGTGGTAGCAAGCATGAGTCTTTTAGGTGTTGTGTTTAGATGGAGTCGGTGATGGGTAAGAGTGTAGGTGATGGGTTGTTCAATGTGCATGGAGGGGGATTCAATGATAATGAAGGTTGTGGGTGTTTTGCTTAAATGGTGTTAGCCATGGGCGGACTCACCTTTTGAAATGGGATGTCTTATGACTCTCAATATTTTTTAAAAATTTATTTTTTTTATATAATTTATTTATAAAAATTAAAAATATAGACAAATAATAATGTTTTATAAATAATTAATTCTTTTTAAATATCGTTAAAAAAATAATATCTCTTAAATAAATTTTTAGCTGCGCTCATGTGTTAGCCGAGAGACTTTATTTGGAGCCATTGTGGTGCTCGGTGTGCCAGTAGTGAGAGCAGGGTCTCAATAATGGAAACAACAATAGTGGGATAGCACTTTGGGAGAAGGCCGTGATGAACGGTTCTTAGTAGCATTGTTGCTTTGGCTTGAGCCATGGCCAAAATGCCATTTCTTGCTTTCATTTTTCCGTTTTTTAGCTAAACCCCCATCTTTCATTTGCCCCTCCCTCTGTTACTAACGCGATCATCCCTTTGTTCACTTTTCTCAAGTTTTTTTTCAATGACCAGCCCCCTTCCCTCGTAGTTTTTCCTTTGTTTATAAAGGGCTAAAATGCCCGATAATAAAGGATATGTAGAGGCCAATTAAGTTTGGTAAGATTATTGTGGGACTTAAGTTGAATGGACGGTAGGTGAGTGACAGAAATTTTTAAGGGATGTTTGTATCAGGTTTGACCGATGTTTGAGGGGGAAATGTGAGTGTTTTACCGGTGAGAAATGATTTGGACTCGGGTTTAGGATTTAGGTATGGTATGTCTGGCCTCAATTATTTCAATATTTAATGTGGTAAAAATTTAGTGTGTACAAAGACAAAAGAGAAAAGAAAAAAAAATGTAAGAGAATAAAAGAAAAAAATATTTATAGGTACCAAAGTTGTACAGAATATGTCTCCGATACAGAGACACATTGAATACATAATACGACTTACATGTGTATATCACATACGAAGAAAAAAAATTATACAAACATTTATAATAATTATTTTGTTATATTACACTAATATAAAAAATGCATAATGTAAAGGCTAATTTTTATTTATCCAAACATTTATAATAATTATTTAAAGTTTATATTTTCTATACAAAAAATTACTAATAAATTGTCATGATTTTTATTATAATTTAAGTTGATTTATTTCAAATATATAATAATAGTAATAAATTTTATGATGACAAATTTAAATATTATTTAGGTTCATTTATTTTTATTTTACAATATCATGTTTAAAATGAACATATTATCTTCTCAAAAATACTTTTTGACGCCTAAAAACCTTAGTTGCTTTTTCAATTTTCTCTTAACCATAGTCGCTTATTTTTTTCTTTGTTTAATTGGCGACGACACTTTTTTTTGTATTGATTGTCGACCGTCGGTGATTCATATTTTATTTATTTTTGTTTATTTATCTTGTTTCTTTCTTCGCACATTTTGTTGCACTTTCCTTTGCATCTGTAGCACGTTTTCTCTACCTTTATGGAACATCTTTCCCTTATGGCACGCTTCTATGGTTACTTTTGCAGGTTTTTGGTGTTCGTACGGCGATCCTTACATCGCTTGTCTTTGATTCGTGTTTATTGGTGGCCACATAGAGTTTGATCCTCTTTTTGGGTTGTTTGCCGAGGTAATCTATAGCATATCGCCGTTTTTTAGAATATGCGTGAAAAATTGTTGCTAATTCTGGGGATTTCTTCTAGATCATGTTTTGACAACTTCCCATGGACCCTTCCTACAATGGACCGTAGGGATTTTCTCTGGTGCAAAGAGGATGTGTCTGATCTGACTGGTGCAACGCTTATATATTTTTTAGATTTATGATTTTTTTGTTGTTCTTTTTGATGTTCTAAAACCTCTATTATATTTATGTTCTGGTTTTATTTTATTTGTGAATAAAACTGTTTGGTTAATGTGTAAAAAAATATTTTTTTGACAAAAATGTCAAACAGTAAAATTTTATAATTAACTTTTTAAAATAATTCTTCAACAACACTGTCTGACAAAACTCTTAAAAACACTTTTTTAAAAACAATAGACAAGGACGGAGCCAATGTAAAGTTTGGGTGGGGCTCTTGCCTCCTCCTAATTTTTTTAGTATAATTGTATTTGAAGTTCATTTTAATTTAAATAATAATAAAATAAAATTTTTGTTCTTATTAATTTTTAAATTTAAATGCTGAATAAATTTTTATCATTCCCAATATATAATACTAACTCCGTTTCCGGCAATAGACACCTTGTTTTGGTCCTCTTATTCTAGAAGATCCATCATTTCGGTCGTCCCAACAAAAATGCTAACAAACAGTATAACTTCAGATTTTACCCCCTCAATAGAGCGTGATAATCTGTCAATCTCATCAAATAAATGTCACCAATTTTAGGGACGAGTAAGTGAATTTATAATCCAATTAAGAGTAACTTGAGAATCAGATTCAGCAACTAACGTTGTCTTACCACACCAACTTGCTTCAATAAACCCCTCTAATGCAAACATTTAATTTTATTGAAATATTATTATGTTAAAATGTGGATATTTTCATTAACGGCTGGTTAAAGTGGTAAACAACTTGACATCACTTAAGCAAGTCTTAAATTTGAGGCTTTGTGTATCCTCTTTGGAAGACTCACCCATCAAAATCAGGTGTGTGACGCGTTCGAGTAGCCTTGTATACAAGGTATGTGTACATTATCAATATATATATATATATGATCAAATATTACTTCATATTCACCTTAAAACACACTTTTTTGATTCGCTTCAAATTGCCAATAAAAAATATATTTACCGTTACATTATAATGATATTTTAGATATTTATAATGAAGAAGTTAAAAGAAACAAAACAATTTCTTTTGTTGCTCGGCAAAGTCATTTTATTAATAATATCACTCGAAAATTTCAAATAAAGTTTGAACTATGAAATGAAAGTTTGAATAACACCCCTAATAGTAGGGTATATTAATTATTATGGTAAAAAAGCTTATAGAAAATAATTGTGCTGCCAAAGAGTGTTGAACTTATGACCTTGGTCATGTTACCACATGCTTTAATCATTTAAGCTAAGTGCTCATATTTGTCAAGAATTAGAAGGGAAAACATATTGAAGTAAAAATATGAGGTTCTAACCCAAATTAAATATATCAAACTGACCTTTCAGCTACCTCTATTTTTGGTATCCTGCTTTGAAACTCGAACTAGAGAAAGAGTTCCAGACTCTTCCTCTACAAGCCAACATGTGCTCACCGTCCGATCTCTCTCACCGCGCCACCGTGACTGTCACCGCCGTTGTCAATGACACTGTCGTCGCACGCTGAGCACGCCCATAGCCTTCACTCGCAGCGTAGCAGCGTCGATTATCATAAAATCTCAGTTGAAGGCCTAGCGAAAAACACTTCGGCTTTTTACATTTTCTGACCACCTTCCTCGTCCGATCGAGACACCAACACCATCGTCATGCTCGTGGTGCTGAGACGAGTAGAACCTAACTGGCTAATCGACAGATCAAAACCAATAGAAGTCTCGTCGGAGGAATGTAAGTTTTGACCGACTCTTGTTTATTTTGGGTAAGTTTCGGTTAGATTTCGGATTATTTTTACGATCTATAGGTTTGGTTGAACTGTGGTACTAATGGGCTTTTGAAATCCGGCAGAATCGATGCCAAAGGTGACTTCAGCGAGTTTTCCGGTGGCCTTTCGACAATCATTTTATTTTGAGTAAGTGAACCAGTCCGAATCGGCCTAAATCGGTCTGAACTGGCCTAACCCAGTCTGAGCCCAAACCCGAATCGAGCCCAGACCCGTCCGCCCGACGCGTTGACCGAGCCAAACCTTCCGAGTCAACTCAATGAGCCAACCCATCTGAGTCAACTTAATGAGTCAACTCGCCCTAGTTGACCTGTGATGCCAGCGTGACATCAGCGTTGACTTTGACCCAAAAATTCAAAATTTCCGAAAACTCCTATTTTATGTTTTTCGACGTCCTGAGTCCGATTTTGAAGCCCGTTTCACAAAATTCTTACCTGAAACCCTCCAAATCTGACCTTGAACCCGAACTTGTTTATGTATTTATTTATCCAATTAAGAGCTCTATGAATAAGGACCGAAATGGGATATTGTGTGATTGAAGGTAATCACATTTCCTTTAATACGAATGGTTAAGGGACGTCAAATCTGGGTTCAAGAGTGTTCGAATGTCGTTCGAGGGTCGACCAATATAGCAAGGATTCAAGGAAATACATTACTACCTTCTGCATGCTTTTATAACATGTTGGTATTCGGTTAATGTTTGCACGACCATGATATTATTTCCGCCTATGTCGATCAATTATGAGATAAAAATAATAATGGCCAAGACAAATATTCGAATAAGAGGTTTGATAAATCGAAAGGACTTCCGAGTTCAGTGCACGATTAATGAGTCGGTTAATCTTTAAGTCTGATTATCCTTTTTATTAAAAAGAAATGTCAAGAATTCGATTGATGAATGACAAAAATAACACTATCTATAAAAACAATTCATGAAGCTATACTTGATTCGATAAGACATCTAATACACTTGAAAACCTCATATTACTGAAATATCACAGTAACAAGACTTAAACCCTCGAGATTGTAAAGTACTTGAGTTGCTAGAATTTCGAATAATTCGACGAGGATAAATTTACGGAAAAATATTCGTATGTATGAATTTAGCAATGGGGCGGAAAAGATTGAATTGATTGAAATGACTAAAAAGAATTGAATATACTGATAAGACTGAAATGGGTCACAATGACCCTAAATACTGATATTTTCTTCGAGCATTAATTGCCAATCGACCAACATATGTGATATACCCTCGAGGTCTGAAACGAATGAATAGATGGAAGAACCGAGAAATTTTGAATAACTGAAACATTTTCAAGCATTGTAATGTTTGAAATACCCTCGAATACTAGAATACCGGAGAATACTTCTAAGACATGTAATTAGAAATCCCAATAAAGACAAATAAATTTAATGGCTCAAAATGTGGTAAAATACGACCCGTGTCAATTGGTCGATTCAGATACTATGATCATAGTGGGAGAATACAGTGTGAATGCACATGCACTTTATTTGGAGAAAGTACATAGTTAATAGTGAGAGGGATCTGTTCTCCTAAGGCACATTCGATGCTTTGGAATGAGTTCAGGTACAATGTACATGTTTGAATACTTGGAAAATATCGCTCGAATATATGCTTGATTTCTGGTAATAAGTTCAGTGGACGATTGGTGAAGGCGAAGTATTGTTGTTATGCTCTGTAGTCAGTTTTGAGAAATGAATGGTTGAGGTGTACCTATCCGGTGAGATATTAAACACTGTGTTAATGGGTTTCAATTAGTTCAAAGGGACTCAAAAACTTGTTGAGCAACTAGAATTCCTAAATTCTGTACATCACCGTTTATACATTGTTGGTTCAAATTACCAGATTACCCCTGAAGGTCAAAATGACCTTAATACCCTCGTAAGCTGTAACATTTAATTTTGCTCGCGATATATTTGAAATCCCAATGATTTTGATGCATCAACTTTCGATGTTGATGCAATCCGTCTTATCGAACTCCCCTATTCGTAGGGACCTCGTTCTGAAATCAATCCAAAATTGTCAAATGTCATCTTTCTAATATCTATCAAGTACCTATGAGAAATGAATTGGGTCATAAAGCGCGTACCATGTATCTGTAAATACTTTTGTTCTAAACCAAGACCACATACTTAAAATTTAAAAGTATAACATTGTTATACGAAAGGAAAACAATTCCCTCGTTTCTGACCTCTAATAAGAAAATTATATCTGATATATGACATTGAATACGAAATAATAATAAAATAAATTTGACATCTGTCTTCTGGTATAGAAATAGATATGATATCTATTTTCTGTAATATTGTCTTCTGAATATAAACTGAAATCATTTGGGGTATATTATCTGGATATGAATGAAGATTTGTAGGCTCAGCGCTGGTAAGTCCTTCTGGACCTAAGCTCCTACGCCCGACGGGCCTAGGGTAAGTCTTTATGGATACTATTATGAGTTTCTGCATATTGGCGTATGGTTGGAGGGTAGTTATGTAAATTAATAAAATTTTCTGACCTCTTCTGAAACATACCCTACTGAATTAATGTATCAAAGTTGAACTCTCAGTAAACTTACAATTCACACTTAATGAACTATTCTGAACTCCTTGATTGAACTTATGGAATCTGAATCTCTTTTGAATCTCCGGCTTGGACTCATCTCTTAAGATTCAGGTGATCAAATAAAGAACAACTATGTTACCTTCTAGTATAATGCTCCACTGAAATCTCGAATCGTAATTTGAGCTTACCGTTACCCAGTTCATCATGACAGTGTTAAGCTTGCCATATACTTGCTTGTGCTTTTAGCATCCCTTGGTAGTTTGTATTACTGAGCTTTCCGAAGCTCACGTTATTTTTACCATCACAGGTTAAAAGATCGATTGTGTTACAACTTTCAATGTCGGTTTGGGAGTTTATGCAGCTTTGCTCGTGGAGTACGGTACATGGGTAATAAGGGGGCATGTATGTCACGTCTTATTTCATATTTGTGTCTGAAACTTGTTTTTAGTAACTTGTATTAAAATTTCCGTTTTATCGTCTGAATGATTTCTGAAATTGTATTTTAATTTTGAACTTGATTTATGGTTTAAAATGGTTTGACAGTTTGTTTTACATGAAAATTTTAATGCGGGTCACTCCGGTGACTCTAATGTGACTCCTTAGGATCCGTTTTAGGGGTTACAATACATACATATATATATATATATATATATATCACATATGAAAAATATTTTTTCTCGACAAATAAGATTTTATTAAAAGTTGAAGCATATTCGCCTTACACCCTTTGTGTGCCTCGTTGAAAACATCCATAAATCGAAATAGAAAAAAAGAGTACAACGCATACATACACATAAATAAAAACCAAAAACATCTAAATAAACCAAACTAAATTCAATCTTGTGAGATTTTACAAGCCACAGAACTAAACTTCTATTACAGCGATAACCGTAGAAACTCCACCAACTAAGTCACCGGCAATAGACACTTTGAACAAATAAGAAATATCATTTTAATTGTCTCTTTAAGACAAAATAACAGACATAAATAAGTAACCAAAAATATATGTTTTCATAACCCTTTAAAAAGCCCTTCAAATACATAAAAAAAACTATTTTTAATCCATTAACAAAATAGACATCTTATAAATTTTGTGATTAAACTCGTGTCTCTTAGATGAACATTATTAATTTTTTCACTTATACTACCACTTGTTGGGTTCGATAATATTATTTTTTTAAACTCTTCGTTCTTTGTTGGTTTATATAATGAAAATGATATATTATTATATATTTATTTTTCCATTTACATTTAGATGGAACTCTGAATGGTGGAATAAATCAAGAGGGCATTAATTATTACAACTGTTTCATTGATTAGTTGATTAAAAATGGTGATTATTTGCCAACATACATTAATTAACCTTAGTTTTTTTTTCAAAATGTATTACTAATTCCTTTGTATATTTCTTTGACTAAAGGCATCAAGCTTAAGTAAAAAGAAAGAAAAAAAGGATCCCTCATCAAAGTACATTGGATGTGATGCAATTTTAGCGGCTTGAGAAATGGGGGAGAGAGTAAGCGAAAGCAGTGATCGATTGCGCGGGGAATCACAACGAAGGAGAGTCTGGACTTTGTTCATCTACAATCTTCCGGAGCAATTACATTGGAAGGGTGTATGGCAGGTCTTCGATCGCCATTGAGTGGTGGTAGATGTTTTTGTCCCCACGAAACGATCAAAGGAGGGAGTGCGATTTGGGTTCGTGAGGATGGGATCGAGGGAGGATGCGGATCGGGTAATCGAGAGATTTGACGAGTTTTGGTTATACAGGTCGAGAGTTAAGGTTTCCATAGCTAGGGATGAGGGTCGCTTGGGTTATTGGCAACGTAAGACGGGGAGAGGGAAGTCAACCCAGGACAACGATGGCGGTAAGGCAATTGGAAATTCGCGATCAAAGGGACAATCATGGGTGAAGCCCGATCGGGTAGACGCGAATGGGACGGGAAAAGGGAGTGCCAATGCGACGGAAACTAGGTGTAATCAGCACAGACAAGTTTTGGGAATTATTGACAAGGATAAATGGGATGTTCTCCAATCCCGTGCTTTGGGATTTTGTCGCAAGCCTTGTCAGGTTGCGGATTTGGCCAAGGAATTTCAACGTGCTAACCTCAAGGGTTTTTCAGTGATGCGCGTTGTCGGATCGCTAATTTTATTAATGTTTGACACCAATCTCTTGCGGACGGAGATGATCGCATCGGGTAGATTGGATCATTGGCTTGAGAATGTAGTGGAGTGGTCGCCTACAATGGTGATTCCTAATCGACGCACTTGGCTGACAGTTAGCGGACTGCCGATACATGTTTGGTCGGATGAAACGTTTCAAAATATTGCGACACTATGGGGTGAATTAGTGCGAATTGATATGGAGACGATAGCTCCTTCGTCTTTCGAGAGAGCAAGGTTCCAAATTGAGACGGACTGGACCTTCCACATTGACGAGCTAGTAGAATTAAAAGTGGGGGATTCGACGTTCATCATCCGAGTAACAGAATTCGAGGAGGCGATAGGTCCTAAGTGTGATTGTTGCTGTGAATTGGGGTCATCTTCGGATGAGGGAGAGAAGTTTGGAGATGGAAGGGTAGATTGGAAGTCGAATTCGGTGTTTGTTGCAAAAGGTGATGAATCCGACACGACGATAGTGCCAAATTCATTCATGAATGAGGAGCAACAAAATGCATCGGAGGAGGATCATGTGCTGGAGAAGAGTTATTTAGATAGAATTTGGGAGGACAACCGTAGGGAGGATTGGCGGGTGCGGTCGAAAGAGAGTTGGATGGAGGAGGAAACAATATCGATGGTGCATAGAGATGTGGGGGATGGAACGTGATGCGATGTACGGTATAGTATTGAAGAAATTGCACAGGGTGGTGATAGTCAATGTGGCACGGTCCAAGATATGAGTGATCGAAACAACGACATTGAGGAGGAAACACTAGGAATGGTAAATAGAGATGTGGGGGAGGGAACGTGCTGCAATGTAAGGTGTAGTTTTGAAGAAATTGCACAAGGTGGTGATAGTCGATGTGGCACAATTCAAGATACGAGTGATTGGAACAACGAAATTGAACCGAGCCCGGGGGTAATTGGGCCTCGTGGCGATCAAAGCAGGGTTAATAAGGCAAGTCTAGTTGATATTAATGGTGAAATTAGAAGAGTTCAACTTCTATCGGAACTCAGCCCAGTTGATACCAAGAGATGGGACTCAACGGTGGTGGACAAAGCACCAAAAAGAGGTTGTGGCCGTCCGAGGAAGAACAAAACAGAGGAGAAATCGGATCTGATAGATATTGCTAACGGATCGCTGTCCGACTCAGATTTCTTGTGCCATAAACAAGCAATTCTAAGAGAGGCGACAGAGATCATCCGCTTGGGGAATTTAATTGGAGTTATTACGAAGGGAAGGAAAGAGGACGTGATACAGGATATAGCGCGTTTATTGGAAGCGCGCGAGGCACAAGCATAGTGATGAATGAGGTTGTTGTCGTGGAATGTTAGGGGCCTTGGTGCAGCCGCGAAAAGGAGGTCGATCGGACGGGTACTACGCCAACAGCGCTGTGTGTTGGCTCTGCTCCAAGAGACCAAGATGGAATGTATCACGGAAAGGTTAGTAAGTCAATTGTGGTATTCGGATGTGTTTAATTTTGTTTTTGCTCTGTTCGAGGGTAGGTTAAGAGGGGTGTTGGTTGTATGGGTTCCTACGGGTTTTCAAGCAACGTTTTCGGAGGTTCGAAAGAACATGGTGGTGTTAGAGGGGACATGGGTCCGTGAGGACTGGTTGTGTGGGATTGTAGCGGTGTACGCTCCTTGTGTCTTAGTGGAGCAACTTCTTTTCTGGGATGGTATTGTTGAGGTTGTGCTGTCATGGTCGATTGAGTGATGTGTTGGTGGCGACTTCAATATGGTGAAGTGCCAAGAGGAACGTAGCGGGTGTGGTCAGCTAAGTAAAGGTATGGATGCTTTTTGCGACTTCATCGAGCGTGCTGCACTGCTGGATGTTCCGGTGAACGGGAAGCAGCTTACATGGTTCGGACCAGGTGGAAAAGGTAGTCGGTTAGATAGATTTTTGGTATCGAATGGTTGGCTGCAACAGTTTCATTCATTAGTAGTTGTGCATCTTCCGAAAGAATTTTCGGACCACTCACCAATTGTATTGGAAAGTGAGGTGGGGGATAGTGGTCCGAAGCCATTCCGGTTCGTCAATGCTTGGTTGGATTATCTCCCGTTGTTGGAGAATGAATGGCAGCGTTTGTCAATGGGGGAGAATGGTTCTTCGATACGAATGAAATTGAAGGGTTTGAAGAATGTGTTGAAGGGTTGGAATAGGGATCAATTTGGGGATGTCGATAAGCAGTTTGCTGCGTTGTCTAGCCGAATTGAGAAATTAGATGCTCAGGTTGGGATTGGTAATTTGTCCGCTGCAGAAGAAGTGGAACCTCGGGAATTGAATTTAGAGCTTTGGAAGGTGGCCCAAATACGTGAGTCATTGTGGCGACAGAAGTCGAGGGCGGTGTGGTTGGCCGAGGGAGACCGCAATACTAGCTTCTTTAACAAGGCAGCGAAAGTAAGGCAAGTACAGAATACTATCAGGGGGCTACAAATTGGAGATGAATGGGTGACAGATCCGCAGAAATTGAAGAGGCTGGTTTGTAGGGAGTTTACTCAGCATTTTGCTCGACGTTCGAATGATGGGGAATTAGTGCCGGAAGTGAATTTCAATAGCTTAACAGCTGAACAACAGAACTCGTTGGAGAGGAGTTTTTCCGAGGCGGAGGTGAAGGCAGCGTTGTGGAGTAGTGAAGGGGCAAAGGCGCCGGGGCCGGACGGGTTTCCTTTTGAATTTTTTAAGAAGGCTTGGCATTTCGTTCGAAGGGATACCATGCAGTTTGTGGAGGATTTTTATACTTTGGGTAGGTTGCCGAAGGGATCGAACTCGACCTTTGTTGTGTTAATAGAGAAGAAGGAACATCCACGCGTGTTGGGGGACTATCGTCCGATATGCCTCTTGAATTCCATTTACAAAGTGTTGGCAAAGTGCTTGGCAAGACGATTACAAGTGGTGCTGCTGGTACTTATAAGCGATGTTCAAGCTGCATTCATCAATGGGCGTCAAATTATCGATGGCATTCTTTTGGAGAACGAAGTTATCCACTCGATGAAGAAGACACAAGGTAGGATATGTGGTTTAATTTTAAAGCTTGATTTTGCTAAGGTCTATGATTGTATAGATTGGAATTGCTTGAATTTTGTGTTGTTGCGGATGGGTTTTAGGGAGAGGTGGTGTCGTTGGATTAGTGAATGCGTGGAGACGGCTCGGTTGTCGGTACTTATTAATGGTAGTCCAACTGAGGAGTTTCTGATGAGGCGGGGGCTTAGACAAGGCGATCCGCTTTCGCCTCTTTTATTCGTAATGGTAGCAGAAATTCTTCATCATTTTTTGTTGAATGTAGAACATTTGTGTTTGATTAAAGGTGTACGGGTGGTGGGTGATATATCATTCTCGCATCTTCAGTTTGCGGATGACACGGTGTTGTTCATCCAGGGAGATGTTGATAGTACTCGCAATCTGAAAAGGGTTCTCACTTGCTTTGAGATTGTTTCTGGTTTACAAATTAACTATGATAAATCATGCATTATTGGTATTGGCATTGAGGAGTCGGTGATGAGTACATTGGGGAGTATCATGGGTTGTCCGAGGGGCATGTTATCGATGCGGTACTTGGGTATACCGTTAGGTGCCCAACCAAGGGGCATGGAAATTTGGGATCCATTGATTCAACATTTTCGCAAGAGGCTTGCTGGTTGGAAGCGTGACTCGCTTTCGTTTGCAGGAAGATTAGTGTTGGTCAACTCCGTTCTCTCTGCTTTGCCTGTGTATTACATGGGAGTGTTTTTAGTACCAAAGCGAATCATTCTGAAAATCGATCGTATCCGACGGAATTTTCTTTGGGGAGGTAAGGAGGAGCGTTCAAAGCTTAGCCGGGTCAATTGGGAAGTAGCGTGTCGTCCGAAGCGTTGGGAGGCTTGGGCGTGGTGAACTTGCACGATCGGAACTTGGCTTTGATGGCGAAATGGGCGTGGCGTTATGATGAGGCAAAGAGCTCTCTTTGGAGGCGATTATTGATGCAAAGTATGGGACGGAGACCCTAAAATGGCGGATTCACCATAGAAGCAAGGGGTCTATGTCGACTATGTGGAAACAAATAGTGGAAGTTCAACAAGATGAGTGTGTGTCAAGGTTCTTGAATGTGGCTCAATTCTCTTGGATTTTAGGTAATGGCGAGAGTATTCTTTTTTGGCACGATTGTTGGTGTATTTTGGAGCCGTTGAAGCATGTTTTTCCTTGATTGTTTGGGTTGGTACGCGACAAGGTGGTGAGGGTGTGTGATATGTTATGCTTACCGTTTGAGGAGTGAGGGACATGTTTTTGGCGTGACCTTCAATCCTTCGAGGTGGGCTTGGTTCGTGAGATGCAGGCGTGTGTGCTAGGTTTTTCGTTGAGAAGCGGGGTGGAGGATCGCCTTGTTTGGATTCATGAGTCGACATGAAATTTTTTGGTTGGGGCACTTCATAAGTTAATGTCTTCTTTTGGCATTTCGGATGTATCAGAGGTGAGCTGGTCTTGGAGACTGCTTTTGTTGCCGAAGATCCAGTGCTTCATTTGGTTCATCTTGGTTGGCCGGTTACCGACGTTGCGGATGTTAGCGGACCGTGGTTTTCCGTTGGGGGATACCTCGCTTCTGTGTCGCGGTTGTGGAGTGGGCGAGGATGATATCGACCACATCTTTTGGCATTGTGAGATTTCCTAGAGGGTATGGAACTATTTTTTTCGTATGGTGAGGGGTAATAGTGGTGAGACCTTGGCGGGTCAGGGAGTTCATTAGTCAATGTTACCACAGCTTTTTCTTTAGTGATATGCGACAATGGTGGATCATTGGACGTTCGAGTGTTTTATGGTGGCTGTGGTTAGCACGAAACGAGCTTATGTTTCAGGACAAGCGACTTACGAGCCAGGGGATCTTTTTCCTAGCTCAATTACAATCATTCCATTGGACTCGGATACGGTTTGGACCCTCTGTCTTATGCGAGGTGGTGTGGTGGGAATGTCCGCTTCAGTGTTTGGTTGAGTCGAGGGTGTCGCCTTCGGAGCGATGAGGGGTGGTGTGAACACCTCCTCTGAGAGGCGTGTGGAAGTTTAATGTGGATGGGGCAGCCCAGGGTAAACCGAGATTGGCGGGTTGTGGAGGAGTGTTATGGGACTGGGATAGTCGGATTGTGGGGCTCTTTTCAGGAGCGATTGGGATGGCGGATTCTAATGAGGCTGAATTACATGCGATTGCCTTTGCTTTGCAGATGTTACGAGAGATGTCGTGGGACGGGATTCAATCGGTTGTAATTGAATCCGATTCGACGGTGGCAGTAGTGTGGGTTTAGGGTTTGGAACGTCGGCCTTGGAGATTGTGGCGTTGGTTTTATCAGATAGACGACGCGTGCGAAGCTTTGCATAGGGTGTGTTTTTCGAATGTATTTCGTGAAGCTAATCACTTGGCGGATACTCTTGCTAAGGGGGGTGTTGACAGGTCCTCATGGATATGGGAGCGTGCTTGTTGATCTTTGTCGTGTTTGGTTTTATTATCACAACCGACGATGCTCTTTTCCCCATTTAGAATTAAAGGGTTTTTAATGAGGCCAATTGGTTGTGCTTTGTATGATTTACTATTAATAAAATTATGCATTTGCCGATAAAAAAAAAGAAAAAGACTAAAGGCATCAAGCCCTTTGTGACACTAATGCACTTTGATCAACCGGAAGCCCTCGAAAACAAGTATGGTTTAATTGGTTTAATTCCAAATTCGGCACGAGTGGGAATCCGGGCCAACTTCCATTCTTGTTCTCGCTCATGTCCATTATTTGAAAATTGGTTTTGGTTTGTGACTAAAAATTAGAGTTATTTAAATTTTTATTTTATAATTTAAAGTTTATTTGAAAGTTTTTTGATACGAATATTTTCACATCAAGTCGAGACGAATAATTTGATTTTTTTGATTCGAGTTGAATTTTGCACACCCCTAAATGTAGGTATCATTATTAGACACACATGAATACATTTTATTTTATTTTATTATATATATATATATATATATATATATATATAATTGGAATATTATGTACAAAAGGTTTTCTGATTTTTTTTTATTGCAAATGGCGTCGCCATCAGAGTAGGACTTCAAGAACCAAAGAAATTAATCCTTCCAAGAGACAAAGGAAACATTGCATCTTTTAAATACTAATTAACATATCCAAATTGAATCCTTGTTCTAAGAATACTGTTAAATAAACTTGCAAATAAAATCAAACTCTTTAAGTCTTAAAACTAAGGCGCTTGTGAAAACTAAAAGTTTCCACACTGGTGTATCAAATAACTATCCTTATTATATTACTCACTGCTTATACATGGCTAAATAATGATATTACTTCTTAAAATAATTTAGGTGTTTAAAGTATTTTTTTTGTAAAAATAAGTGCCAAAATTTACCATAGTTATAATTTTAGTTGTCCGGCAGTTAAATGAGTGTTAAAAAAATTGTCAACCAATCAGTACTTGACACGTGGTATTAATTTTATTAATTTTTAATGGAAAATACTTAGAACTTTCAAATCATTATAAAATCTCAAAATTTGACAAGCTTCACAAAACAGTCTTTAAATCCCTAAAAATTCCCAAACTTCCGCTGTCGGTTGCCGCCGCTTCCGTCGCCAGTTGTTGTCGCTGACCGCACCCACTTGGTCGCCGGACCAAGGCGATCATTTTTCCCAAACAGTGTCGTCAGAAATGCCCAACGGCGTGCGTTTCCGGTGACGCTATGTTGGGAAAAATGATCGCCTTGGCCCGACGACCAAGTTGGTGCGGTTAGCGACGACAACTGGCGGCAGAAGCGGCAGCATTCAACGACGAAAGTTTGGGAATTTTTAGGGATTTAAGGATTGTTTTGTGATGCTTGTAAAATTTTGAGATTTTATAATAATTTGAAAATTCTTAGTATTTTCCATTAAAAAATTTAAAATTTAAAATTAATGCCACGTGTTAAGTACCGATTGGTTGACAATTTTTTAACACCCATTTAACAACCGAGCACCTAAAATTGTACCTATAGAAACTTTGGGCACCAATTTTTACAAAAATACTTTAGACACCTAAATTATTTTAAAAACTAATATTTTTTAAAAATATTTTAAATTTAATAATAATAAAAATAATTTTACATGAAAATTATTTTTAATTTAAAAATAATAAAAAATGACATCACATGTTATAATAATAATAAAAATAATAATTCATAGTGAAAAAAATATGAGCAATTTGAAAGTTTAGTTATTAAATAGGAGCAATTTGAGCACCTAAGTTTAAAAAGGGTATACTTTGGGCACCTATTTTTTATCTAAGCATTTATAATATTATTGTACTAATTGATTGTAAAGTTTTAGGGTTGAAAAATGAATTTTTAAAAATTTAAGGGAGAAATTATAAGGAAACATTTTTATTAGTGACTATAATATTTATTTTTTAAAATTAGAGAGAAAAAATGTACATGAGATAAACTTTAATGGCTATTGCAGTAATTTACCCTTAATTTTTGTTGCCAGGTTAGCAATCCGTCAGTGTTTAACAGCAACAAACGGCTGGGTGACGAAAAGTTTATGCCCCGAAAACGTAAGTGACCTTACTGGTCGTTTTTCAAAATCGGTGACGAACTCTGTACTGGGGAAAACATAAGTGACTATTCCAATAGTTAACCATATTTTTAATATATATATATATATATATATATACATATAATTTGTTGTACCGATTAATAACTTAAAAATATAAAAATTATATTTAATATGATATGTTTTTTTTTTTAAATTATTTGACAATATTTTATTAGGATTATTATCCCATAAATAGGCGATGTAAACATTTTGTTTCCACAAGCGCCTTATTTTTTAAAGTTTAGGGTTTTAGTTTAGTGGTTTTAGTGTATGAGTTTAGAATTTAATGGTTTATGGTTAGATTTTAGTGTTTAGGGCTAGAATTTAGATTTTAAGGTTAGGGTTTAGTTTTTAGGATAATATGGTTTGGGATTTAGTTTTAACCTATAAACCCTAAATTTTTACTATAAGCCATAAATTCTATCAACAACCCCTAAATTCAAAACTACCACACTTAAACCCATAATCCCTAAACCCTAAAACTAATGTGTTTGTGTAAAAAAGTTTCCACAAACGTTTGTGCATGAAATAATTACCCTTTTTGTTATACCAATACACTGGCGACGAAAACTTTTAGTTTTCACAAGCGCATTAGTTTTAGGGTTTAAAGACTCAGTTTAGGGTTAAGTATTTAGGTTTAGTGTTTTAAAATTTAGCGGTAATTGTTAGAATTTCGGGGTTAGGATTTAGATGTTCTGGTTTAAGTTTTAGGGTAATATGTTGACGATTTAGATTTTAACCTATAAACCCGAAATTCTAACACTAATCCCTAAATTCTATTCACAAACACTAAAATTTAAACTACTAAACCTAAACCCTACACCCTAAACCAAGTCTCTAAATATTAAAACTAAGGCACTTGTGAAAACTAAAAGTTTCCACGCTGGTGTATCAAATAACTATCCTTATTATATTACTCACTGCTTTTGCATGGCTAAATAATGATATTTGCATTCATCAAATATAAATTTTAAAATTAAATGTGGGGTCATTCATTGGTTTTGTGGTAAAGGAAGAAACATTGAAAGTTTAAGTTCGAGTTTTATTATATTTTTAATCTATAATTTTGTTCTGTTATAAGTTTTTTCATGTGCACTTATTTTTAAATTTATTATAGTCTAGATCAGATCATTTCCGATTATCAATCCATTCATTTGAGCATTACAATGATTAATTCTCATTATAGTTATACGATTTATGAATTGGAGTCGCTTAAATGCGTTCAAGATAAACCTAATCTGACTCGTCATTAGTCAACTTCAAACTCTTGAAACTCGTAGAGCCAAACCCCAAATTAAATTCCAAAATCATCTCCAAGCTCTTATCGCTAACCTAACACCTCATTCAACTATGCCCTAACTCTTCGAGCAACCTTGCCTACAAAACTTATTTTCATGACAAATCTAACTCTTCAAATAAATTTATTGAGGGATCTCTCGACTTTTTCGGAAAAAAGTTTTAAAAGTTTTATTTTTAGTAGTTAAATATAATCTTTAACATTTGGTGTTGTGTTTACGAAAACACCTCATTGATACAGTTAACGCGATTTGGAAGATCGTGTAAAGAGCCACCGAAGAAAGAATGATAACGTGCCACGTTTGCATTTTAACGAAAGTTAACGGGAGTGACCAAAATGAAAGTAGACTAGAAGTCGGGTGACCCCAATGAAAGTTTTAAGAGTTTGGTGACCAAAATGAGCGTGCCCTAAAAGTTCAGTGACCATTGGTGTACTTTACCCTAAAAATAAATATCAAAACTACATATGAATTTTGATCAAATGTTATATTTAAATTTTGATTTTTTTCCTAATTTTATGCGCGATATGTTGATTTCATTTAATATTAAAAAATTATTAAAACTATTATTAATATAATATCATTTTACGTTTAAATATAATGTATATGAATAATTATATCTATTTAATATGAAATTGAACAAATATATTTATTTTTTAAAAATATAAGATACACAGACACAATCAAAACAAAGTAAATACTTGATTTATTTTTATAACAGCAATCTTGAATTATTTCGTCAAGTGCGACAAGAATGTCCATCTCTCTTTTTGAATAGAACGTTTTGTTCTCCAAAGATTTCATTGCATCTCCCATTTCTTTTTTGATTTATATAAATACTGGTTTACTACCTAGCCTTGTTAAAACCCTCTAAACTTAGTCGGAGAAAAAAAGTACTCATGATAGTAATTACAGAAAATAAACTTGATTAACCCAACTAAGGAAACTCACAGAAATCCTAATCCGGAAACACAATCAAGAACACAAAACCACACAAAGAGCAAAGCGTTGTAACCAAGGACAATCTACTCCGGCTCCTTTTCGGTTCTAACAGTGTTGACTACCTGTGGAGGGGTTGCGGCAAGATGACTCCCCAAAGCATCCAAACATAAACGTCATATTTGGTCTCCCAATTTTTCTTATCTCGTGCAAAATCACCAGCTGAAAGAAGGTTTTTATCCATCCATTCCGCAAACGTCAAGGGTAAGAAAATCCCCAATGCAATTCGATTTATTGGTCACGCGCAAAAGCTCTGTGGACAAAGTACAATGCCGAAAAATGTGATCCACTTTTTCCGCAACTCTATGAACCTTTTCACAATTAGTCAATAACCGCTACTGAATAGCCAACCAAAGGAACACTTTAATTTGTTGCGGTAATTTCAAAGGCAATAACTTCCGCCAATTGAACTCCCTATGCTGCACAACCTAAGAGCCAAAACACAGATTTGGAAAAGAACCTTCTAATTCCCTCCCAACTCCAACTCGGAAGATCACTCCCCAAGTGAGGTCGAGGAGGTATTAGAGTTGCAATTATCTGTAGAATAGGACTCGGAAGCAGCTGAGAAAGGCACATCCATACCCAATCCCCGGACTCGTCTAGAATTTCGCAAATTGAAATAGGATTTGGCGAACCAGCACCAAGATACGAGAATGCCAATTTCTCCTCCGCATCGAACTAGTGATCATAGCAAAAATCAGTAGACTGCCCATCACGAATATGCCAACTAATGATCTCTTTTAAATCCTCCCAAACTTCACGTAACTTGGACCAAAGAA